>CM076575.1:751015655-751593155 GCA_034641835.2 Pinus albicaulis | reverse complement strand
GAGACAAAATATGAAAAATTTTCTCATTTATATACCATGCAAAGGTGAATATATCAAAATGGCACCAAATGCAATACATATCATCGAAAAATACATAAGCAAACTTGTTGAAGTAATGTATCAGGTTTCTCTTATATTATTCACTGTGTTTTATTGCTGAGTTAATATTATAATATACAATCTGTCCCTGGTCATATCTGTTGTCAATTCATTGTATCAGCCTTAAATACAATTCTGGGTTCAGTATATATATATATCGGACGAGCATTTTTAAGATCTTGTATTCTTCATTATCTATGTTTGCTTGGCAATAAATTTCTAGAAAAACATCTACAACAATTAGAGGTATTGAATTGGTTTATGAAACCCACTATTAGTGCTATTTGTAACAAGTTGAGAGAGCATTACAACTTCAGCAGTCTGCTCACAATGTGTTTGACGAAATTTATCACTGAAAAGATTCATTAAAACCCAGAAAACTCAGTGGCCAGTTTAGTGCATTTCCAAGTCGGAATTTTCTAGTGGTCAATTTATTATTTCCAGTCACATTTTCATTAGGTTGTATGTTGTTTTCCCTTGAGTGGCGTCAGACCATTTGCATCAGTCTTGATGCCATGATCAAATTGCTTGTATGCTGTGTGAAAGGTTTTGTATTTATGCTGTTGCTATTTGTGAGCAGAGAGAGAGGGTCTGACAGTTCCTAGCTTAGTGTGAAATAAGGTTGATGTTGATTGTTTTGAGAATAGAAATTGTCATCAAGTACACTTGATGAGTTGCATGCTTCCAGGGATTTTATGCTAGCCAGCCTTGTATTTATCAGTCATCATGTGTATTGTTGCTACTATAAGGTGTTGAGTATGAGTTATTAGACAAGTTTGTTGCTAGTATAATAGAGGAATTTGCAGCTCATGGAGGAGACACTAAGGAATTTGCAACTCATGGAGGAGCACCTAACCGGCCGGTTAAGTACGGAACTGGCCAGTTTATGCATAAACTAGCCGGTTCCATACTTAACCGGCCGGTTAGGTCTGGTTAATCGGCCAAAACAGATGAGAATAGGCTATTGACCGGGTTGCAAGGCCAGTTCCAACCGGCAGCCGTCCTGACCGGCTGATTTTGATATATATATATATATATATATATATATATATATATATATATAAGTTATTATTTTACACATTTATTACAACTAAAAAAAGGGAAAATAATCAACATTTATATATATGTGATCATATATACATATTGCATACCTTAGGAGTTGTGTCATACATCTGTTCGACAAATTATTCATAACCTTTAAGTTCACCAGCAACAATGTGGCAGAGAGAAGAGTTGCATTTGAGTGTTCAAAAAGTCGTTCACTTGACCTTTCAATCAGAGGTACATCATAAATACCGTCACTGCTATCTCCACCATCATCATTTGACTCACCATACAAGTCTTGGAGCATTTGATTTGTCCCATCATTAATGTGAACTATCTCATTACTGTCATCATGATCTACCTCCATGGGATCATTAAAATTACCTTCATCATTCACTTCATGTTCTTCACCTTGTACAACATCATTTCCAATACTAATATTTGTTGCAATATTCTCTTGTACTGGTGCAACATCATCTAATCTACTACTATTTAGCTGTGGAAGCTGGTTGATCATCTGCAAAAAGTTGGGGGGCAACTGTGCCTTTATGAAAATTACAAACATTAATAATTAAACATTAGTGCACATATAAAAAATATTAAAATAATATAAAATTTTACGATATAATCAAAATGAAGATAGTTAATTAATTACCACGGGACGATAGTCATTTGATCCACCATCAATGTGCCCATATTTCCTACAATGCACTGTTGCTGTTGCTATTAAAACTCTAACATTATTTCTCATACAACATTTTTTACAAGGGCAATAAACTCTGCCATCACCCCTTTCACCCTTTTGAAATTTTTTTCCAGCTCCAATGTATTCTTCCATTGATGAAAATTATCCTATAAAGAAAACAATAAATCTCTCTCAATGGTGTAGAAAACCCAAGACTTGTTGAACTCAATGGGAGCTCAATATATAAGCAAAAAGAAAATAAAAGTGGGCATTTTACAAATTGTGGGCTTTTTACAAAATGTGGGCTTTTTACAAAATTGTGGGCTTTTTACAAATTGTGGGCTTTTTACAAATTGTGGGCTTTTTACAAAATTGTGGGCTTTTTACAAATTGTTTATATTTTTAATAAAATGTGGGCTTTCTACAAAATTGTGGGCTTTTTACAAATTGTGGGTTTTTTACAAAATTGTGAGCATTTTACAAAATTGTGGGCTTTTTACAAATTGTGGGATTTTTTTATTCTTAATGCATTTTCTGTAGAATACTAAACATATTTGTCCAAAATTTGAGATGCAAACTGTAGTCTCTACTACGTTTGGAAAATTGGAGGTTTATAAAAGATAAACTACGAACAGAATTGTACCACTATGATAAGAAGCTGTCAGAAGCATTCCTTCTGCTTCACAAACGTGGAACTACCTTAAGAATGCTTATGGTTGATATAAATATTAGAGCACGGCAGTTAAATGTAGTAGTTATGCTGAAATACTGAATAACAACTTGAGAGTGCTCTTCAGATACTGTACGAATGCACCAAATTAAGGTTGTACCATTACTAAAGATAAATGGCCAAAAATAGTAAATTTTGATATTGTGAAGTTATGTCTTTCTCGGTAGCAAACTGGGGATAGGATGGCAAATATGAGAGAACTAAGTTCCAAGGACTAAAAAACCAAGGCCAACATAGTTCTGCCTTGAATCAGAGACAAAACAAAGCTGCCCAAAAAAGTGTTTGAGAGCACCCATTGAAGCTCCTATATATAGCAGTGTCAACATTTTCCTATTGAACAAGTTTGTATAGTCAAAGCCACAGCAAGATCAGATAGCCACGATCCTAAATGAGAACCAGAACCAAAGCTAAGAAAGATCCACGTTTAGCAGAACAAGACAACCATAGCAAAGGATTTGACCACAGAACCAGATCTTGAGAGATAGAAAGATTCTTGCTTCTACTGTGGAAATGTAGAAACTGTACAAGGGCTTTGCTTCCAACAGATTTCATTGTGACAGTAATTGCTATGGTGTTGTAAGCGCTCATTAGTAGAATCTTAAAGCCATTCTGGAATTCTTTTAACCTGGAGAGGGTTTTCTATGGTTATAAATCCTCATGTTCAAATTCCATTGTGGATTGGTTGTGTTTGATATTATGTTTTTACTGTCCGCAGTTGAATTTTCGCACAGAAAATTATCAGTCTAAAGCGGAGCAATTTTGCGATGTTTCTTTTGCTTCCTATTGTGAAGTATTTCGCTTAGAACTCTACTCGTTTTAACAAAGGTCTTGGGCATAGAATAGGGGACTTGGGTTTTTTGGAATCAAACTTCAGGTTAAGATGCTCATCTGAAGAATGGCACAGTGAGCCTTAGCATGGAGTTGGGAGTACCAATTTGAAGTGCAGGTAGGGCATTGTACAATAGACCAGTTAGATTTCTTGACCCTAATACAAAAGTTTCTTCTTCTTTCAAAACATGTTTTTCCTTTTCTGTAACCAATGTGGGTCCTATTATTGTTTCAATTGGGGATGGATGAGCATTTGTTATTGCTCTAGATGATCACACTCTGGGTAGCCCTAGAGGCTATTTGGGGGTGATGAGTCCAATAGGTCTCAATGAACTGTTGCCCTCACTGGGGAATACTATTGCAGTGGAATTTGATACTATTTTGGATGTTGAATTCCACGATCCTAATGGAAACCAGTACCTTCAGCTCCAGTACCTATTCACAAAAGAGGGTGCCATAGTCATTCATGCGTGCAAAGAGGGTGAATTGCAAGCATTGCAACAGGAGGTGTTGTTGTTGTTGCATTGGCCACTAGATTGTTTGTCTGGTTCTGTTACAAGCGCAGAGTATTGAAAAGGACAGACAAATTTAGTTCAGATATTGTGAAATTGCCTCGGAAATTCACCTACAAAGAGCTCAACAATGCTACGAAAGACTTTTTTTGAATGTGATTGATAATCGATAATTTCAAGCAAGGGTAATCCCCTTGTGAAACCCAAATTTCTGAGCATTTTCTAAAACCTAATGACGGAGTCATTGTAATGAACAAACGCCTAGGTCCATATTACGTCCAAATCTACCAAGCACCAAGATCTATAAAAAAAATCCACAGTATCTGAAAAATAAGAAGAAGAGGCAGAAAATGTATTCTTCTTACCTGTTCGAATAGTGGTTGGGGTTTACCACGACAAAAATTTGACAGAGCCCATGTAGCATTTTGTATCATTGAAATTCTGGCAGTATCATTCAACTGGGCAAGCACCTACCTCAGAGCTCCATGACTGAGGGCAAGATCCCTAAATGATTCAGAGTCTCCAAAAATATTTCCCAAAGACCAAAAAACCTTACACGAACACCAGTTGAACTCAAAGTTGGGTAGTAGTTTTTAAAATCAAATTCCAAAATTACAGACGTATAAAGATAGTTGGGAAGAATAATTTTATGCCTCTAAAATGAACGTGCTACCTGTTCTCGAACATTATCATTCCCAGAGGTAAGAAGTTCCACAAATATAGGCAGTGCCCCGTAATCAATCACAACCTTTGTATTCTCCAAAAAAACCCAAATAGGGTCAACCCTACTACAGGAGGAAGGGCCTGCAGTAAGAACTTACCATTTTGCAAGAACTGAGGGCGAATGCTGTTCTGCAAGAGCTGAGGGCGAATGCTATTTTGCAAGAGTTGAGGGCGAATGCGCGCGTGATATCAGACGTTAATGTAGTTTTTAAAAAAATCATTTTTATGTACCGCGCATTTGAATTTTAGCATTTCAAATCATTTTTATTTACATTTGATTTTTGCATTTCCAATACAAGTGACAAACAAATTTCTACAAGAGGTTGAAATTTTTACTAGAATAGCCATGAAAGACTAATTAAAATGGCTTAAAATGCAAGTGGAACTTAAAAATAAATGTAATTGAAGGTTCTCTCCACTAAATTTTTGCAAAAGTGCTTACATTATTTAAGTTATCTAGGATATTTTTTGTATTACACAATCAAAATTAAATAATGAAATAGTTGGGTAGTCTTATTGTTTCAAATTAAGACACAATTTTCAAATGGTGATGAAGTTTCATGTGATGATTAACTGACAATATTCTCCTTTCCTATCCTTGAAAAACTATACAAGGTTCCTTGTTGCCACATGAAACCCTAACTCATGTAGCAGCATAGGACCAGTCCTCCATTTTGCCTGTCATAAGGCATTTTGCACATATTTGACGACTAGAATTTGCGGATTCCCGTTTTCCATGAGGTGCTAGGAAGGATAGAAGACTTAATTTTGACGTTTGAAATTTTTTCAAAAACTTTCTTACGCCCTTTAATTTCCACTTACCAATAATTTTGCAACACTAGTCCTCTTCGCAATTGCAAGGCTGTACTCAAAAGTAAGGAAAGTTACTTTTTTGGCTCACTCAATGATCCAGGTGGATATTGGTGGCCACTCGCCTATTCCACTTGGGGCCCCACCATTGTCTCTTTCATTTTTTCAGTTTCGGCACAACTTACTATTTTTAGCAGTTTTTCGGGTCCTGAACTTCCGGAGTCATTTTGAGGCCCTAAACGACGTTTTTTGGGCATCGCACCTCCAACGAATATCATTCTGTATCATTCTATTATGGAATGATATCCGTGGTGAAAGTTGTATTCCTCGGATATATCTTTCTAATGATGTATCATGTGCGTCAAACAGAGATAGTATACCAAATTTACGTCCTTGGGAAGTTGAAACACCAATTTACCCAAACGGGGCCCATAGTTTTGGCGCTTCATCTCCTAGGGTTAGGTTTTTTGATGTTTAGGGTTCTCCATTATTTCTCAATAATAAATAGGCCCTCGAGCCTCATTGTAACTCAGTTCAGAGGCCTATAGTTGCCACATCTCTCCTCAGAGATAGCTACTAGCTAGTTTTATTTCCATTATGTCTGTAACCAAATTTTAGTTCTTTGATATTAATAAAATTAAGTGTATTTTCGCTGCATCTCTATATTTATGGTTATGTGTTTATTTTTTTGCGTTCCTGCATAAATCCGGATCAGTGGTATCAGAGCGGTCTGCTTTTTCTCGATCCTTCTTTGCATGTCCCCAACAAGGTCGGGGTATAAGGAGTTAGGGCTTGATCTGGTGGAACCTTTGCAAGATCAGCCTCACAAACCCCGACGGACGCCCATGGGAGACGAAAATAAAGATGAGGGAGCAGGATATCCTATCAAAATATTGCTCAAGGAGGCCCTCGAAAAACAAAGGAACGCGATGATGGATAACTTTGCCCAAATCCTTCAATGGCTGCCCACCGGTGGCGCATCTGCATCCAGCAGCCACTTTGGAGGTGCGACTCCTTTTAAGGTACAAGTAAATTTTAACATTCCTATATTTGAGGGTCAAATAGATGCAGATGCCATAGATAGATGGTTGAATCTATTAGAAGGATATTTCTCGGTTCATGACTTTTCCGATAGGGAGAATATTATTTTTGCACTCCACAAAGCTGCCCCCCATGTCAAGGACTGGTGGGAAACCCACTGTGAGAAAAAGGACGAGACAAAACCCTCTCTGTTCTCGGTCGTACCCACTTGGAATTCTTTCCGAGATGCCGTCAAGGAACAATACTATCCCGTGGGGAGCTATGAGGACAAGTACATACAATGGACCACGCTGCGGCAACAAAGGGATCAAGATGTGCATGAGCTAACGAATCTGTTCCATACCCTGTGCCCCAAGTTGGGTATCAAAGATTCAGAGAAACATCTGGTGCTAAATTATCGTAGTTGTATGCACAGATACATTCAGGAGGTAATGGAGTTCCTCGACATCTCCTCGCTTGGTACGGCATATTGGTATGCTACCAAGATTGAGTAGAAATTCAAACAGAAGAAGCGAGACTTTGGATCTGCGAATCAAAAGCAAGGGAAAGGTGCTCCCAAACCGCAGAACAAAGGATAGAGCCAAGGCACGGTGACTCAAGACAACCTGTCGAAGCCACAAGCAAAGAACAACACCGCAAAGCCAAAGAAGGACACGGGAAAGTGGTGTGAGTTCCATAAGAGCTCCACTCACAACACAAGTGAGTGTCGGGCCAAGCAGTCGCTAGTGGCCGAGATGAGGGCTTCTGAGTCAGATGCATAATCCGACTCCGAATCAGAACCTGAAAAGGGGAATGAAAAAGGGAAACAGATTATTGATGCGGAGCCCAACGCCACCGTTGCCACTACAAAGGTCCAGAAGGAGGAACCGGAAGATCCAGAGGAGGAGGAACGTCTCTTCCACTCCCAGATGTGGGTAAAGGGCTCCCCTGTACAGTTCATTGTCGACAATGGGAGCCAAAAGAACCTCATTTCAGCAGACGCCGTGAAGCGGTTGGGCTTGCCGACCACAGCTCACCCACATCCATACACCATCGGGTGGCTTCACCAAGTACGAGATCTCCGCGTCAGCCAGCAGTGCCGCCTTCCCTATAGCATCAAGCCCTTCACGGATGAGGTATTATGTGACGTTGCTCCTATTGATGTTTCTTATGTATTATTAGGACAACCATACTTGTGGAAGCGTCATGCTGTGTATGAGTCTCGACCTCGTGCTGCTATTATTACTTTGGGAAATAAGTTGTACAGGATACCAGAGGTACCACCTCCTACGACTATCTCTTTGGTTACTGCAAAACAATGCAGTAAGCTCATTTCCCAAACCAGGAAATTTGTTTTCCTGATGATCCGCCCCCAAGGCAAGAAGAAGACTATGGCCACGACCTCCAAACAAGGCTCCTCTACATGACAACAACAAATGGATAAGGTTGTGGAGGACTACGGGGACATTTTCACCTCACCCACAGGGGTTCCTCTCCACTGTCAGGTCAAGCACCCGATTGATCTGACCCCAGGTGCGCTGCTACCCAACATACCAATCTATCGGTGCTCTGTTCTGGAGAACGATGAAATCAAGAGGTAGATTCAGGAGCTGCTACAGAAGGGTCACATCCAACCAAGTTCATCGCCCTGTGGGAGCCCGATAATTTATTATTGTGAAATCATAGTTCTAAATTATCTCTTATTCTGTGAGCAATGTAATCTATTAATTGTAAACAAATTCATTAAAAAAATTCAAACTGATTTTAGCATGAATGATGACAATTTATATATTAATTGGTTTTTAAGAGTATTTGTATTATGTAGGAGCACTGGAAAGAAAAATCAGGACTTCATTTTCTATTTTCCTTATTTTATTGGGCTGAACTGGAGAAAATTGAATATGAATAGTGAGTTAATTGTAAGATCAATGGGCCAAGGCCATACATCAACATTGACCATAGTGGGGAAGTATAAAAGCATGGATATTCATGCAAGTATAGTTATTAATGTAAGATCAAATTTAACTCTTAGCTTCACTAAAGAAATAGAAGGCAAAGATCTAGCATCAACTGAAACTCATGTGAAAAAGTAGATGAAAAATGTACAATCATCCAATGGAGAGGTAATCTATAATTATCCAGTAAGACTCTTGGCTATGCCTTGAGACTAAACTAATTTTCAATATTTTTGAATAATCATCCATTGGAATTTAGTAGGAAAACCATAGTAAATCATTGTCCAATGGCCATGCAAATATATATAAAAAATAATATTTGTTGGTTGTTTTTCAATAGGTGGACCATGATGGGACCACTGAGAAGGTGGGGGTGTTTTTTTAATCATGGAAGTGAGGTTTAGTAGATTTATAGTCAAGTTACCTTTCTTAGTCTGATTATGCAATTTTTATAAGACAAATTATGCAATATTAATAATAAACATAAATTTATTGCAATTTAGGGAAAGCTCGTTCATGTTTTTTTCTTTATATTGGAAGGTTACTTGATTTTTGAAGTAATTTTTAGTAGATCATAGCATATATTGAGGAAATATTAGTTTGAAAAGAATAAGTTATTTCTCTTGAAACTTTAGGTATTAAAATTCCATGACACAGATATATCACACTCCAAAATCCAAAGAAAATGGAAGAGCGTTCAATTTTTTTAATCAAACTTTTATTGGTGAAGGGTTAATTTATTACGAGAACATCATTAATGAAGTGAAAAATTTTAAACGTAACGTTTATTGAGTAGAAAAATAATGACCAAAACGTCAAAAAAATTGTGTGACGGGTAAAGAGAAATCCAAATTCCAACCCTGCCTCCCACTTGTTGGTGAGTGGAGGTTATTCACTTTTCATTTACAGCTTACCAGGTTACTCATGTTACCAATATTTTCACATGGCTCACTTTTAGGTGACTACTTATTATACTTATTCTTTATAAATAACAATTGGTAGATAATTGTATATATTATTTGAAATCTATAACAAATCCAGGCAACAAAATTACAACAAATAGAAAATTATGCAAAAAATTCACCAGGGCACTACTAATGTGTGGATACCCTATCATTTCTTAGATCCTCATAACTTACCAACACCTAATATATTGGTATACACATAATATGGCATTTACTTGAAGTATTTCATATGTATCTAGAAGTAAATAAGTTGTATGACAATTGTTATGGCAGATATAAGATGTGTATTATAGTTTATATTTCAATTTTTCTTAAGTAGCATGCATGTGCGGCCCATATAGTGACTAAAATTACCAAATATATTTCAGTGAAGATGTGAAGATGATCTCTCATTAGGTCCTAATTACTTAAAGCATCATTAATTAGCTTTCCAAATGAATAAAATATGTTAACAAATTAGTAAAAACTAGGAAAACAAATCATGCTTTAAAAAAACATGGCACAATGAGTCACACTCTGAGATTTATTTAATTACTCATCAAGTGTCGCTACAACATATATATGATCACCATTACCATAGAAATGGGACATGTGACCATCATTTTGGTTTCGCCAATGACATTCCACATCATGAGCATTGTTTAGGGTTGATTGTGTTGATTTTTTTTAAACAAATCATTTGTACATTTTATGGAAATTATAGACACAATTTATAATCACATTACAAGATCATGATGTATGGATATTCCTTATCATTTCTTAGATACTCACAACTTACCAACACTTAATATATTGATATACACATCATATGGAATTTACCCCTAGAATGCCACATGTATCCTAAAACAAATTAGTTGTATGGCAATTGTTATGGTGCATATATGATGTGTATTATAGTTTATCTTATAATTTTGTTGAAGTAGCATACAAAAATTTACATAGTGATATGAGAACCACTCTCTAGAGTATACATCGATTTTGTACACATGGCTTTTTAGTTGCTTTTTAAGATATATCATTGGTGATGATCACATGATTATATAATGAACCATTAAGTTGAACTATGAAATTATTCCTCACAACACACACACACATATTGATGAATTAATAATTTTTCTCATATAATTTTTTTAATCTATTTTGAAAATAAAAATAAAAATTATATATAATTATTTCTAAGAAGAACAAGAGAGAGTTCCTTACCATATCTTCGTAAAACATATAATAGCGACGTTTGGAGGCAACCGTCTAGCGACGCTTTGGGGCATAGTGTCGCAATTGTGACGTCTTCCTCCAAACGTCTCAATTGCGACACTTTGTCTAAGTGTCGGTATTGCGGCACTTTTCTCTAAATGTCGTTATAGCGACGGTTTCCCAAGATCAATGGCCCAAAGTGAACCCGATAACTTACCTTTTCCCCGCACCTTTCCTTTTGATCGTGGCCGTTCGCTCGTTGAATCCAGATCCGATGACGCTAATACATTTTCGCGCTCATAAAGTAATCGTTTGATGTTTTGGCAAAGCCACGTGAAATGGGTGGTTTTTCCAAACCACCCGCGCTTACATGTTGCCACCACGTTGTATCGCGTTCAAAAAGCTAGTTTCCGCTTACCACCATTTACCCTCGCGAATACCACTGGTGGTATTCCCTAAACCTCATCCGTTTAACCCGAGTTTAATGTCATTTAACTATGGTTATACCATCGTTTAATACATTAAAATTATATTTTTCATTCAAATTTTCACCTTTTCGCTTTAAACCTGTAAAAACATTGCAGAACCGTTTTTCCTCAAAATCACGTCGTTTGAACCCTGAGAAACTTTACAGAGCCATTTTCAACCTACCAGTACCACTTTTCGATGCCCATTGCCTTGAATTTCCATTACAAAGTACTACATTGTCCTCTGCGAAGCCATTTTCAAAAAATTGAAGACTGAGCACCTCTACAACGTCTTCAACCGAATTCCGCTGGTTCTCCAGGTACTTTTCTTCGAAGTTGCCCTCTGAGATTTCAAAATTCCTGTCGATTTCAAATAATTACCAAATTTACTGCAAAAAAGTGTCCATTTTTTAGGGGAAACTCTGTCAAAATTTCCCTGGAATCCCTAATTTCCCTTTCTCGTAGTTTTTTCCATACCCTGGTCCATTTTGCTGTTGAAATCGATTTTAAATACATGTTATGAGCTTTAAATTCCTTGCATTTCCTAAAAACCGTACTCAGAAACCCCATTTTCAGTAGAAATTCGCCAATAAACCCCTGTTTCTCGTAAAGGAACTTAGCAAACCGTTTAAGCTTGCTTTTTTCATTATTAAAAATGACTAAGAAACAGGTAACCCCCAAGAATGGAGGCCCAAAATCTCAAAATAAGTCTTCTGCAAAGATTCCTCAGCCTATGTCCTTTAAAATCAACAAACCAACTCTTGTACTCACTGCTGATTCTACAGAAGTGGTCAAACCAGTCCAACCTTCAGTCATTTCTCCAGAGAACAGCCCTTTAGTTGATCTGGACTATATAATACTAGACCCTAATGTATAATTTAACCTGCTTGATGTCTATAATTGGTGCTATGGCAAATCAGTGGAAAAGGGTGACAAATATATTCCAATTTGGGAATCCAATATGCCTAGATATATTGTCCCTCTCACTCATTCTGTTCCTGACTTTATCAGATTATGCCAAGCCTATTATATGCAAGAACAAAGATGTATTGTAAACAAAGAAAAAGATATCCTGTTTTACATCACTGAAGAGTCCATAAATTCCATGCTGCAAATGAATCATGACCCCAATTATGCTTCCCTATCAATAGAATATTTAACCCAACTATATCTTGACTTGGAGTTCAATACTAGATTCAAAATGTACCAGACTTTTTGTCCAAATCAAGTTGATATTCCTAAGTTAAATCCTCCTTTTGACACCGTTGATTTCCCAGATGAAACCAGATAGATTGTCTCAATGCTCTCCTTCATACTAGGATACGCCAGTGATGAATTCACTGATGTGGCTATCCTAGGTTTTCTGTCAACTCTAAGC
Organism: Pinus albicaulis; assembly: GCA_034641835.2. Taxonomy (NCBI): domain Eukaryota; kingdom Viridiplantae; phylum Streptophyta; class Pinopsida; order Pinales; family Pinaceae; genus Pinus; species Pinus albicaulis. The sequence continues at coordinate 751,580,745 of CM076575.1, read as the reverse complement.
CCTGGTCAATCACCATCCATTCAGTTCATTTTTTCTAGATTTATTGCTGAAAGTATGCATTATCAGTTATCCAAATTATTAGAAGAAGGAGTTTTCAGATACTCCTCTTATCTACTCCACCTCTTCCTATATTATCAAACAAATAAGTTTCCAATTGAATGTGAGAAAGTGGATGCAGAAGGAAAATTTCTATCAGCAGTATTTTGGTCATCTATTATAAGGAAATGGAATAGAAAGTATATTTTTACAGATTTCAATGACTCATTTATAGCCCCTGCTATGTATCTCTTGGAAAAAGAGGAGATCCCTAGGATCAATGATGAGACAAGAAGAATTCTGCAGTTATTAGAGAGCTACAAAACTGGAGATTGGTATTTATATAAAAATAATATAGAAATCAGAGTGTATGGCTCATCCCTGGCCCCATATAAGTTACCCAGATTTGTTACTACAAGAATATTTGCTTTAGAATATCTGAGACAACTATTGAATGTAGATGAAATCAACTTCATAGCTTTCAAGAAAAAGACCCAATTTAAGCTGAAAAATCAAATTGGGCCATTCATTGTGAATAACAGAGAAGATGCCAATGAGATAAATGTCAAACTTAAAGAGTATAAGTTCCCATGTAGTTTTACATGGAAGTATGACACCCACGAGGTATTTTGAGTGCAATAAGGGTAAAATTTAAGTTTCTTGTTTACTTGCATGATCCTAAGCCCCATATTGAAAGATATGTAAATAAAATTGAATGGGAGCCAAACACCCTATCTGATGATGATTCACAGGCAGTACAGGTAATACAGGTAGACAGTGGCAAAGTCAAATAGATTGAACAGACAGTACAGGTGGCTTCTACAAGCAAAGATACTGATAATGTACATAAAAGAGATAGAGAAGGAGATAGTTTCATAGATGAGACTATTGAGGACATAAAATTCCGAACTCCTTATAGTAAAAGAAGCAAGTCAACAGAAGAAGAAAAGGATAAGGCTGTATATATTGATATAGATGATGAAGAAATAAGAGCAGTCACTCAAACATTAAAAGAGCTTCAAAATGTAAAAATTGGAACACAAGAAAAAGATATAGTCATGAAGGAAAACCAGGCTACTATCAATTTGCCTCCTTCTTCTCAGGAAACTGACAATACAGAGTCAGAGATTCAGATCAGATTTAGACAGATTAAAGAGAAGAATGAAGAGCTCAAGAATCAAGCTCATTCTAGATTTCTTAAGGAAAAGCCTGGAAACAAAGACAAGCTTCTTTCAACATTTGATTATTCATCCAATAAATTGGTAATGTCATTCTTGAAGCCTATAGTGGCTGAGCCAAAATCAGTGGCTGATTATTCCAAAACAGATCTTGAACTGGATGCAGATGCCATTCATGAATTAGATCAAATTGAATTTCATAGGAGCAATAATGAAATGCTATATTCCAAAATTGTCAGTAAAACTATGAAATCAATTAGGCTTGAGAAAACAGTGCTCAACCTCCAAAATCAAATGAAGTTGGACAAAGCCTCACTGCATAATTAAGAATAAAAGCACTAGAAGATATAGTGATTGAAGCAGGGGGTGACCCAGCCAACATTGAAGGGGAAAAAGTCTTAATTAAACAGAAAAATGAGGATATAGCTGCTCTTCGAAAACAGTTGAAGTTGCCTCAGAGTGAAAACTCTCAAGCAAAAGAAATTCTACAGCAAAAAACAGAGAATGATGATTTAAAGCAGCTTGTACATCAAATGACAGATCAGATAAAAACAATGGAAATTCAAATAGAATCTCTAATGAAAGAGAATGAAGAACTAATAAAAGCACAACCAATGGTCATTCCTACAATGATCCCCACTGTAAACACTGTTATACCATCTACTTTGGCAGAACACTTGGCACTGAAAGGAGTACTGGCAACTGCAGTGCCAATTACTTCTCTAATCTCTCTTGTTCTTCATCCTCACAGAGGAGCACACTACAAGACCAAGATAAAGAGAATCTTAGTTTGAAAGGCACTATTAAAAATTTAGAAAATTCCAAAAATGATGCCTTGATTACTTCTAGAGGACATGAGCAAAGGGATGATCGACTACAAGAACAGGTAAATATTCTGCAAGCACAAGTAAATCTTACAGATCAAGTGGCCTATATTAAAAATCATTTATGGACAAAAATTATTGAAGGCATTCATTCTCAATGACCTTCAATTCAGATAATTTATGAACAGAGTGAGTTACTTCAAGTTGCTAGTGCAAAGATTGACAAGACTAAGAGGGGAATTGACAATAAACCAGCCCAAGCAATCCAACTCATAGCTTTTTTAAACAGTAAAACCAGGGAAGCGTTGGAAGAATTGAAAATTGTTGATAGAACAGAAACCATTCTTCAAACCAAAAAGGTCCTGAACAAAAGAAACATAATGAGTAATCTAGAGGACCGGTGTAAAGACATGAATTTAAGCATCTCAAGATTTTTAGCCAAATACAAAAAATTGTCAGAAGCAGGTTTGCCTGATATTCACGCATTGAATGACAAGTTAATGCCTTAGAAAGATTATGATCTAAAAATCAGAAATCATGCAAAAGAGCAAGTCAGACAACCACTGCCTCAAGGATCACCAATAGGCAAAATACTTCTTCAGTATTTTGAAAATTTGTTCTTTTTAGATAATGAGATCAGGCATATGTTCACTATCAAGCCTAACTTTGCCAAGTATACATAGGTAGATGAAAGTTACAGAAAATTGAAGACTATGAAGATCCCCTCTGCAAAAAAGTGGCAAGAATTCACAGATCTGTTGTGAATTTAATGGATAAAAAACAGGAAATTCACTTGGAAATTCATTTTTTACTATTACCTCAAATGGTAAAAATACAGGGTTAAAGTGCACAACAACAATCAGTTCAAATTAGAATAATCAGTTCTATTTTTTCTTGTAAAAAGGTAACAGCTTGCAAACTATTTTGCAGCTGTCCCTCTTTTTAAGTTTTCTTTCCTATTTTTTATTAAAACATTATCTCAATTCCTGAGATATTTTGTAAATTTTTTTTTGTATAAATACTTCACAATTCGAAGTATTCAGTGTGAATAAAATTTCTCAAGACAACTATAGTCTTATTTGCTGGTTATATTGAAGTTGGTGAGTCAATTAGTGAAAGAAGCAAACTGGAAAGAGATCAGAGACATCATAGCTAAGGATTCTCGTGGTGACAAGATAAGTCTCATTTATTTCCTTGTTTTTAGTGTATTTCTTTAAAGTTAACATTCATTCATATTATGTTTTTCTAGTCTATAATGATCAACTAAGGAAAAATTAAACAGGATTAGTGATAATAAGCTCCCTGTTTTGAAACTTGTTGGCATTTTAATGTTTTCTACTTTGTTCGTGCTGTCTACTTGGCCATTGGCCTGTGGGTGATATGGAGTTGTAATTTTGTGCTGAATGTGGTAGTTTTACAATGTTTCAGCTAATTTATTACCTACAAATTGTGGTCCTACATCTGTGATTATGTCCCTTGGGAGACCATAGTGCAAAAAGATTTGGAAAAGAAACTGTACTACAGAATCCTTTGTAGCTTTTGAAAGTGCCTCTGCTTCGACCCACTTAGTGACATATTCGGTTGCAACTAGGATGTATGTTTTTTGGTTTGAGGGAGGACTAATAGGGCCAACAAAATCAAGTGCACAGTGTTCAAATGGTTCAATCACTAGTTGAGGGTTCAATGGCATTTCATCAGACTGCCCAGGGCGTCCTGCCCTTTGGCAGCTATCACAAGCCTACACGAATTTTTTGGCATCCTTAAAGATGGTAGGCCAGTAATAGCCTGTTCGTAAAACCTTATGGGCAGTTCTACGGTTACCAGTTAGATCCCCTTCTTCAATCTTCTTATCTGTAGCTTAAGGATTCTTAAGTGCCCTTTTTCTCAGATTCCATCCACTCCATCAAATCAAGCCTATACATAGCCTTATAAGGTCACCTATCTTGCCCTTAGCACATTTGCATCTCTGGGCCTTATTTCTTAGTTCTGCTTGCCTAGAGAGTTGACTCCATTGCCCAATATTCTAGTAGATCCTTCTGGTTTACCTTGAAATCTCTTTATTCCCACCAATCTTTTAAAATCAAACCCAAATACACAATCATAGCTAGCCTAATATCTGTTACTAAAACAAAGCTAAATCATACGGAGAGATCCCTCTCTAGAGTTCAAGAAGGCTAGATCTTGAATTCCCAAAACGGTTCTTGGTTACCCTCGGTGTTCTTAACTACAAAAATCCCTATCCCACAACCTGAGAATTACTAGGGTGATAACAGGCCTTGGGGGTATTATGATCCTTGGAGGAAACTCCCACAGCTAGAAGAGTTGACAGAGAAAATTGGATCGAGTACAAAGGTGTGGCAGGTGGGTTTTACCCTGTACCAATTGTTATGGTGCATATATGATGTGTATTACAGCTTATCTTATAATTTTTTTGAAGTAGCATACAACAATTTACATAGTGATATGAGAACCACTCTCTAGAGTATACATCGATTTTGTACACATGGCTTTTCAGTGGCTTTTTAAGATATATCATTGGTGATGATCACATGATTATATAATGAACCATTAAGTTGAACTATGAAATTATTCCTCACAACACACACACACATATTGATGAATTAATAATTTTTCTCATATAATTTTTTTAATCTATTTTGAAAAAAAAAATTATATATAATTATTTCTAAGAAGAACAAGAGAGAATTCCTTACCATATCTTTGTAAAACATATAATAGCAAGAAAATTAATCTATTGAAATTTCATTTCCAAACATATTCATGGAGTAAAATGAAGATTAAAAGGAGATATTCATGGATTTACCTATAACATCACCTCATAATTAAGAATGTAAATGTACAATATTGATGATACATAGGTTAGGAGAAAATTAATCTATGGAAATTTCATTTCCAAACATATTCATGGAGTAAAATGAGGATTAAAAAGAGATATTTATGAATTTACTTATAACATCACCTCATAAAAGTGTAAATGTACAATATTGATAAAATTTATTTATATATGATAAATAATAAACCGTTATGTCACATGTATCATATAATCTTATAAACAAACAATTTCACCGGGGGTGCAATCCTCAAAACTTTTAAATTGTCTAATGTATATGTACCTATTTAAAGTATTCGGGGCCCACATTACAAATGCCCAAAGTAAAATATTTGCGCATATGTTATATATGAGCCAATGGTTTAAATAACTATCGGGCGGTGAAACAAAACTTATAACAAAATATTAATAAAACTATATCATACGTCCGGACTTCAAAAAAATAAACCCGATTTCAATCACAAATTCGCGTTCCAAAATATACTGCTGATGTCACCCTAATTTGTGACGTGAAAACTTCATAGAATACGCCATATAAAAATTCGGGTCCATTTTTTGGCTTTGCATATAGAGGAAAATTGTGACGCGAAAATCAAATTAATTCCGCCCTATAATGTTTCGGGTTCGGAATTCCACAATGCAGACAGGCCAAAAAATAACGCGATCGAATCGCCTACTTCCACGTGGATGGCTAATTTGGTCTGTGGTCTATGGGACCACGTTCTTCTGAATTAAAATCTTCCGCGTTTACTATTAAATTTCTCTATTTCCAAAACAATACAGCGCTCTGTTTTTAAGTGTGCAGGGACTGTGATTTCAAAACCAAAATTGACTGTTCATCAGTTTTAGAAAGCAGCTGTTTGACAGAGCCATTCAAACAGATTTAGAAAGCGGCCAGAGGACAGGGTAGTTGAAATTAATATTTCAACATCCCTCATTCACTGATAATACCCTCCTTGGTGCCTTCTTCGCCGGACTACGATGTGTTCATCAACAGTCGTGAACCTGATGTCCGTTTCTTCACCAGGCATCTTCACAACAATCTTGTTTCCAAAGGATTGCGAGTCTTTCTTGACAGCATAGAATTGCAGGCTGGCCAATCCATACCTTCACAAATCAAAGACGCAATTAAAGGAGCCTCTCTCATTATTACTATTTTCTCTCCAAATTATGTGCAATCGCAAAGGTGCCTCCATTAACTACTCCTCGTGCTGCTCTGTAAGTCGACCATTTTTGCAAAGGCATATAACTGCCGTTTATTGCATATAAGTGTCGTTATACTGACGGTGGCCAGAGCGTCGCTATTGCGACGGCTGCCTCCAAACGTCGCAATTGCGACACTTAGACATTGTATTGCAAACAAAGAGTTGCTATTGCGACAGCTGCCTCCAAACGTCGCAATTGCGACACTTAGACATTGTGTCACAATTGCGATGTTTGGAGGCATCCGTCGCAATAGCGATGCTTTGGGGCATATTGTCGCAATTGCGACGTCTTCCTCCAAACGTCGCAATTGTGACACTTTGTCTAAGTGTTGGTATTGCGACACTTTTCTCTAGACGTCGGTATAGCGACGGTTTCGGGCAGGATTGAAAAAATTTGGGGAAATTTCCGACATTTGGTCAAAAGTGTCAGAACCAAGTGTCGGAATTTCTGCCAAATGTACTAGTGTGGTATGCAATACCACGTGTAGTGTCAAATCTGGAATAGTTTTTATATCAAATTTCCCACTACCTAATCCCTTTCGTGCTCCTCGACATACCCTATCTATCACCATGGTCATGTTTTCCATGCAGGACCAGGTGCAGGTTAAGATTGGTGCTGCACCCCTCCACGATAGTCCTATGATGAAGTACACATCAGAGACATCAATCTCAAGTTCTTGATCCCGTAGGATGATCTTCTCTTGATTTTCATCCCATATACTGATCAGATACTCTATTAATTTGGGTTGGGCTCGAAGACATGGTGTTAGGAAGAATTTTTTCAGACCACAGTTTCGGAGAGCTTCCATGACTCCCTCATTTTCCATGGCTAGTTCATCCTCTTCGCTATGTTCCCATTCTTTCCATTCGATGACCATTTTGCCTCTTTCTACCTGCAAACACACACACATGACTGGTATTAGTTGATTTTGAACCTTAAATTTGTAAAAAATTGGGGTATTTGATGAGCATTTTTAGCTAAAAATGGTTTGCAACGTTGGCGCGTTTTAGTGTTAAAAATTGGGCGGTCGACACAACTTCGTGCCCGAAACCCATGCCAACCACGAAGCCCTAATGTTTACATTTCCTCCCCCAAAATTCGAAATTGACAATTGCAGGAAGCAATAAATGACTTAAAATGATGAGAGGGATCTCAGCTCTTACTTGGAGTTGATGGATTTGCGATTGATTTGCTTGATTGGCTGCTATCATTGCCGCAAGATTTCATAGTAAAATGGGTAACTATTGCTCCACAAGAGGTAAAAAGTGAAAAGTAATTATTTTTACCATTTTTGGCATTTTATAACTTTTTCACAACCCTAATTAGGTTTTAAGGCATTTTTTATTATTATTTTATTATATTATTTTCGAGAAATGGGTTTTACACATGTCTCTTGTGCAGCAACAGTTTTTTCATTTGAAAATGATGAAGTAATGAGCTATATTTTATACCTTTTTAGGACTCGGTAAAAACACGAAAAAGTCACTACTGCAGTCATCTTTCAACTCTTTTCTGACTCTTTAAAATTGAAAATATTGCCAAGATTCTTGTCGTTTTGAACTCGTTAAATGGCTGTGAAAAGATATCTACCTAGTATATGTTTAACCCTTTTTCGGGATGGGATGGATTATTTACGAAAAAGGAATACCTTAGCCTATCGCGACTAAGAGGTTCTCGCAGACACAGTTTTCTACCTTTTCGGATCTGTGAGAAAACCTACGAAAAGGGACTGCTAGAGATTTATTTTCTGCCTTCTTTTCAAACTCTCTAAACATAAAAAGATGCCGAGTTCTCCCTTTGTCAGACTCATTAAACTTTGATGACATCGGACTTCGTCACCATGACGTTATTTCAAGTTCCTCCTTCCTAGGGCTTGTAAAATGTACTAGGTTGGATTTGTCCTAAGGACAAACTTACAGTACAAGCATATGTTATCCCCTTCAAGCTTGTTTTAAAAAATAATTGGGGTACTCGCCAGAAATGGTGGGGGAAAATGGAACCAATTTTTAGTTATGTTGGCAGTATGTTGCTCTTGAACATGGCACTTGTCTGCATTTGTGTCGGGTTGGGGACATCTCATTTCGTCATTTTTCCCTCCATGGGTTTGGGTAATCTCTTTTGACCTCTCATCTGCTCTTTTCCACGTCATCATGACCTCAGATCCTTTGATGTCAAATACTGCCAAATCCAGTGTCGTGTTGTTGATATGTTCAAGAGAAGTTTTCCTCTGCAGTTTTCAACCTTCCTTTGATATCCTGTTGGTCCTGATCCACTTTCATCATGTTCCTCTGTCTCGTGTCCATGATGTGGGAAACATTATGGCCCTCCTTCGACCAAGTCACTTCCTATCAACTTCAGCTCATTATCCAAGAATTTTATCTAGAGACCCCCTTCTGGTACCTTGGAGCCTGCATGCCTCAATGGAAGGTTTTTCGCATTCGACGCAAGGTTCACATCATTGGCCTTCGATCGAGTGATTCTTCAGATGTTCGACGTCTAATCGCTTTTCACATTCCGTAGATTGTACCTTTTGTACCTTGAGGGCCATCACCATGATTGGTGGTTTCTCTTGCGTCTGTTAACACCTTTCATCATTAGCTGGTAATCGGACGATTTTCCTACATGTTCGATTTCAGCTCATACATTCACATGCTCGAAATTGTACTTGTTCGGGTCGAGATGGAGTGCAAGACCTTGGATTTTGTCTGATAAACTCTAGGCTGCAGATTTTTGTGGATTATTATGACTTATTGTGTGAATCTCTTGATTGGATGGCTGCGACCATACCTGAGTCTATTTATTGATCCTTCCTGCTGGATGGTTGTGTCCATACCTCAGTTCTCATTTTTTCTATATTCTATTATGGATGGCTGTGCCCACGCCACATGATTCATGTATTACAGACATCAGTTGTATTTTTAATTTCAGGTCTTCCAACAGCAGTGTTTGGTTCAAACGTGTTCTCATAAAGCATTTCACCCCTCCCTTTCTCTCAGACTTCATACTCTAGGGGGCATCTGTCACACAACATTTTTTCACTGTCCTTGCAATTCCCAACTCACACATTGGAGGGTCATTTCTGTGACCAATACGTAGTGTCATGATTTACAAATACCATCCTTGCATCCCTTTTGATGAAAACAACATTCTTCTTGTTGACATTTCCCTAAGCAGAGCTGTTAAAATCCCTTTTTTTTCTTGGCGCGAGTAGCTCGTTACATCCTCGCACCAGCCAGGAAATTTAACACTAAGCCCGCGCCATTGGTGCGTTGTGCCAGTTAGACACGCATGCCAAGCTGTTTATGGAATGTTTTTAAAAAATAGAGGTGGAGGTTCCATTCCAACCACCTTGGGGATGAGTCATTAGGAGTGGTTGAACTAAAACAACCATGGACTCCTTCCTTTAGTTATTAGTTTCCACCTCCCTTGGAAATATCCTAAAGGGTAGGACTCCCTCCCACTTTGTAGGGATCCCAACCTCCTCTTTCCATATATATAAGAAACTATCTCCTATAGTAGAAGCTCACTGAACGACTGAATAACTGAATTGAGAGAATTATACTATAGCTAAGCTACTAGAGGAGATAAAGTAAGAAATATTGTGTTGAGAGAGCTTGAGTCGATGAATTCTAAGAGATCTTGAGTCTGAATTCCCTAACCGAAAGTTGAGATGTGTTTCGTCTGAACCCCACTGGAGGAGATTTTGATGTCAAAGCATCGACTGTACTCTTCCTTCTATCCATTAATATACATTACTACTGTTTGGTTCCACTATTGTGTTATGATGTTTATTTGATGCGATATTTTTAGCCCTCTTTGACTTGCTAATAGTTGTAAGTGAAACTATTCTTTCATATGTTTTTCTTGTTCTTTGTCCTATGTGCAGGTATCTGAGCATGACAGTGAACGGATCGTGACTTGCAAAGGCAGGAGCGAGAGACCACTACTCTTTCTGCAACATCGACAGCGTTGGATTCAAGGTAGGTCAATCTACCATGTCTTTTGTTCATTCATTAACTAGGAAGCAACACTTTAGTGTGTCCTTTTGTTACTAGACCCACCCTAGGGCTAGAGGGATCGTCTCTGTCCGCAGAGAGGATTTACCTTCATAACACAAGCTTGCAAAACAAGTAATGCCCCTAACTACATATTTTCTTTTTTTCTATCATGGAATCAAAATAAATTCCCTAGAGATCAATTAAGTATTCTAAAAGAACCCAAAAAAAGGGCAGAAATGTGATAGTCAATTACTAAAGGACCTAAGGGATTACTTGGTGAATACTAGTAGAGTGTCACCAATGGATGTCATATTTCAACCCCCCTCTCAACATCATTAATGAAAGTAATCTCATGGAATTTTAGGGGTCTTAATGGGAAATCCAAGCAAATACTCCTAAAAAAAAACGTCGAGATCACCTTGACATTATTATTATTTATGAAACAAAATGGTCTTCTAAGTATCTAAATAATATTTTAAAGTATGTTTAGAGAATCTATATTATCTATTTTAGGATGCCCAAGGAGCTTCAGGAAGTATTGCTATCACATGGAACCCTTCCTTAGTCACTCTTTCAGATCCATTTTCTCTGCCCAAAATCATAACTGCTAACTTCCAGCCCATTGGTTCAGCTAATTTGATTTTCATAACAAATGGTTATCACCCTAGTATTCCTTAAAAAAAAAAAAAAAACCCTCCAAAGAGCCTCAAAGCTTATAAGGGAAAAATTATGGATTATAGGTGGGGATGTTAACTTGATAAAAAATATCAATGAAAAGAAAGGTGAGATTCGTAGACTCAATGAATAAATCCCCCTCTTTGTGAAAGTTAATAATAACTCAAAACTTACATATTTGAGCACACACAACAACTTATACACCTGGAAGAATAAGTGAGGAGGAACATCTCAAATAGAATCAAGTCTCGATATATTCCTCATAACAGTGTCTCTTTATATTTCAGGCACCAATTTTGAGGCTTATATTCTCCTTTTCCATGCTTTAGATCATTGGCCCATTGAAATCTCCATCGACTAGATTGGTAGTCGCAATGACATGCCATTAAAATTAAAGGTTTTTTGTTTACAACATCCTAATTTTTTCTCTAATGCAGAAAAATAATCGAAAGAATCAAATCATTTTCCTAAGAATATTATGTGTCACTTCCAACAAGAGTTAAAATATCTAAAAATGAAAATTAAGAACTAGAATATGGAATATTTTGGTAACATCCACAAAGAAAAACTAAGGTTAGAGCAAGAGATAGCCACTATATAACAAGAAATAATATTAAATGGCATATTTTAGGAATTGGAACATCATGAAACATTCACTCACCTTCAGTCGGAAAAAATATTGAAGCAAGAAGAGATCCTCTAGAGGCAAAATTATGAGTAAAAGGGCCTAAGGAGGGAGAAAAAAATGCTAAATATTTCCACATATCAATGATCAACCATATGAAAAGTAATATACTATCAAACATCAAAATACCCAATCACCAAAAAGTGGCAAGGTGTGATGTAATATCCTAGGAACTCATGAATCATTTCCAAGCCACACTCATAGAAATGGTTCCAAACAAAAGGCCTTATATCAGGAAAAGACGATAGCACATTCCCAAACATGCAACAAGGGAAAAAAAAATCTCCTTTTGAAGGAAATCACCATGAAATAAGTGGAAGAAACTATTATGGAAATTCCTAAATGCAAGTCCCTAGGTGTTGGCGACTTTACCACTAATATCTACCAATATTGCTAGAAAATTCTCAGGTATGATGTTTGGAAATTATTTATAAGACTCTCGATGCTACTACTCTATATTAATATTCCTTGATGCTACCTTTATATCTCTTATTCCTAAAAAATACGATGTTTATTCTCCTTTAGATTTCAATCCTCTTTCCCTATGTAATATTATCTATAAAATCATCTCCAAAGTTATCACAAACCAACTAAAACCCATTCTCCCCTCACTTATCTCTCTTGAGAAAATTAGTTATGTGAAAGGCAAACAAATTATATACAACATAATGCTAGCCCATTAACACATACTTCATTAATTCCAATCAGTCTCCAAGTATGTTCATCAAACTTGATGTCAAATCATTTGTCAAATTAAGCTAGCAATTTATTTTTCACATGCTCACTTCTTTTGTATTTGCATAAAGATGGTTTCACTGGGTTCTTGGCCTCATTTCCAATACTTTCTTCTCCATTCTAGTTAATGGGTGTCCCTCTCCCACTATTTTCCCCTCAAGGGGTGGGTATTGGATAAGAAGACCCCAGTTTCCCTTACTTCTTTGTCCTCATGGCTGAAAGGTCGGGCGTATCTATCAACTCAACCCTACAACCATGCCAAATAAAAGGTATTCCTCTTGGTTCTTGTAGTAACATTTTATTCCAAAAAACTTTAGTTTTATGCATTATGTAAATAAAATATGTGTGCATGTATATAATCGCCATATACATATATGTTTGATTTTATTTTAATGAATATTTTGAATAAAGTGCCACACCTTTGTGCGATAGAGACTTAACATGAAGGGATTGGCGCTCATAAATCAATATTAGACCCCCCACTTCTTTTTCAACATTTAATGGAAAGGGGAGGGGGGCATGATTGACTATTTTCCTGAAACCATCTATCTTACCCCCCACCCCACAAACCCACTTTCAGTTTCCACCAAAATATCATTGCCGCTAATTTTATTTTTTGTTGTCGCCATTTTATATACCACCAAATCTCATTGCTTCCAACAATTATTTTTATTAATTCCCATTGCCACTAAATATTATTTTTATCACTCCTAATTGTTTTATCCAAATTCATTGCCTCTTTTTACCCTTTTTTAAAAGAAGTTATATCAAAGGAAGAATAGCTCAATCTTGAAGCCATTCAAAGAAATAATCTACAAGTTATCTCCAAGTACCGTGTTTTCATGGTAATCATATTGAAAGAATGATTTTGCAGAAAGGAAAATCATCAAAAACCCAGTCTAAGATTCCACCTCCTTCTTTGTTTATATATTTCGACGAAATGTCATTGATTGTTTTGGATGTTAATATTGTGGAAAGTAAGTGTGAATTTGAACTTTATGAATTGTATAATTTGGCATGTAAAAAGTTCCAAGATAATAGTGATGAGTTTTCTCTTTGGGAATCATTCCTTCCCCAATTCGTGTTTTCAAAGACCCACCATTTTCCCGAGTTTTTTGTATGGCGTTCAGATATATACTTACCAGTTAAAGATCCATCATTGCCAAGAATGGAGAGCCTTTATTTTTTATTACCTCTGAGTCAATTCTACAGGCCCTTCAAGTTGTTGTTCTTGGTTCTCTCCACCCGTTCTCTAGTGAATTTTTCGTAAAACCATATCATGTATTAATCCCTCAGCAAAGTACTTCCATATTTGAATCCTTTTTACCAAAATAAACCAACATTCTTAAACAAAACCCTCCTTATCCTTCAAATTTCTTCCCAGAGATCTCCAGACAAATCCTATCCATGTTATCTTGTATGTTAGGGTATGAAAATGATGAAGTGGTCTTAAGATTTCTATAAACTCTTTCACCAGGAAAGAAGCCTTCAATTTTATTCAATTTTAGTTATTTTATTTCATATATTTGATCCAAATTTATGAAGGAATGAAATAAAATATATATTTAAACAAAAACACATAGATACAACAAAAAAGAACTTCAATTAATAAATAGTTGCATACCTTCTAAATTGATTTACAATGAGTTTATCAAGCCTTTTTATCATTAATAAATAACATAAAACCCTAAACATCCAAAAACCTAACCCTAGGAGATGAAGCACCAAAATCTTATGGACATCATTGGGGTTAGTTGGAATGTCAACTTCCTGGTGTCGTAACCTTGGCATATGATTTCTATTTGGAGCACATGATAGCCCATTAGAAAGGTCTATCTGAGGAAAATAAATTGCATGTTTCCAAAAAAAACATCGTTTAGGCCCTCAAAATAGGTTTAAAAGATCAGGACCTGAAAATGCATAAATATAAAACTATCGAAATAGGAAAATGTGATAGAAATTAGGAAACATAAAGGAAACAATGTTGGGATTGCAAGTGGAATAGGCAGGTGGCTACCAATATCCACCTAGATTAGTCCCCCCCCTTAGGAAGTAATGGTCCCCATTTTGTTGAGTTCCTCCATGAGATGGGGAAACTTCTGCTGAATTTGGTCCCTTGGTGCAAGAGCTAGCCAGGTTTGACAACCAGATACAGTTGGATCCTCTATTGGTGAGTGTTTTTAATATATGAGTCCATGATGTTACAAGTCAATTTGGGCATTGCTACCGAAACTCAAATTAGTACAAATAGGGTCTACCATACCCTAAATTAGTTGCTACTTTCCTTAAAAAAGTCATCCCAAAGCTGGTTTATATCCATGAAAGTTTCACTACTTGAAGTCCAACTGAAATACTCCATTAGGCCACCAACGGACCCTTAGAATGTAGTAGGTGATTTGCAGAGCACTTACTCCCATGAAAAGCAGTGTTACAGAGCACCTAGGCCCACTTAACAGTGCGTTGATTAACTTTGAGCAAATTTTTCAAATGATTCCGAGAATCTTCCCACTTTCCAGTGGCTTCTAGAAGTGGTTCCAGCTATCATGTTATCTGATAACTTCAAATATGAACACCATGGAGCCATTAAAGAACTTATCCTTTTATCCCATTGAACAAGGAAAATCCCTCATCCATTTATGGAAAAGCGATTAAATGAACAATTAATGCCAAACTACCCTCATTTCCTATAAATTGAGCATTGATCATAGTGAAAAAGGAGCTTGAATTTTGTAGTGTTATACTGGTGAGATTATAGCTCTTTGAGGTATTGTTTGCAAGTAATGTTATGTTGCTAGAGTAATGTTTCCGATGTGATGAGGATGGACCGAAGCTGGAGCAAGTTGACATCGAATCAATCCAAATGGTTGTAACTTCTCCTTCTATATTATAATAAAGAGATTTGTTTTTTTCCCAATACATGTGCTGATGCTTTTATATATGTATTTTCAAATGCAATCGATTCAGTTTGATTAATATGAATAGATCATATGCCTTTATGTCATTTTCTTTCTTATGTTAGTAATTGCAGGTACCAATCAAACGAGTTCAGTTTGATTGGGAGCGACAGGAGTGAAAAAGGGAGACGAAGAATAACGAAGGATCACAAGTAGGTGTTCTTCTCTTATCTATTTATCTTAAGGAAAAGGTCAAGTATCTTTCATATGTTGTTCTAGGTGTGTCCACCACACTTATGGAAACTTATATATCCATAGGTTTGATTTCCGTAAAAAAATTGGCGACCATACTGGGGAAATATTGATCGTCCTTGGTGGTTTTATCCTTTTTTGTTAGCCTCTAGTAGAATTTACTTGCTTCATTACAATCATTTGAGTGTGTTTTGGTGAAAGAAGTGTGTTTTCTTTCCTGTTTTGAGATTCCTCTGGCACCAACGCACTGTTGGTCTTGACACAGTGCTTTGAAAATCATTGTTGGCTTAGAGACAATGCTCTACAACGCACTGTCTCCCACTCAGGGGTGTGTTTCTCTTGTGCCCAACCAAAATTCATCATATTTTTGTCTTTTACCATCCAATTCAGTGTATTGTTTGTTGAGTTTTCAAGTGTATGATTGCCTCTAGAGTATAGATTGCTTCTGCTATTCTTGATTACTTTGGGTATCTATTTGTTCAATGCTTCTTCTGGTTTTCTTTCTCATTGTCGAAATAGGTCCAAATTTTAAAGTTTACATTTGATTAGTTCTTTATTTTTGAAAGAGAAATTTTCGTACTAGTCTTCATTTCTCTGGAAAGTATTTATTGATTGTTTATGCATCTTTGTTTCTTTTTCATTAATTCACACTTAAAATAAATTGAAAAAGGAAAAAATGCATTTGCATATAGGTTTTGTAAGTTTTTCATAGAAATAGTTATGGAATTTGCATTTATATGTGCTCATTGCTATTTTCTTACGATCTTATTGCTCTATCCCTTGTACCTAAGGTTTTCATTATCAAAATTGAATCGAAAAGAATGCTTATCATCTTAGTTGCATTCTAGGAATTTCAAATACATCACACGGTGAACTTGAAAGGGAAATTTCTTAGCAATATCAACTTAAAATTTATCTCAATTAACCCAAGAGAAGATTGTCACTTAACGATAACATTTTGAGGTATAGGCTAGAGACGTGTTCCAACTTTTTAAAACATAGCAGTAGTCGTTAATTGTCTGTGATACATTCCAAGTGTGATACCTCATCCCATGTATGTAAGTATATCGGAGCTCTTCCACATACCTTGAGGATATCGGGTGGTGTTCTAGTATTAAAAGTATATGGGGATGTTCTCACTGTGCGATTTCGCATTAGACAACGCTAACAAAAATTGGGCCTCCACCTACCATCGAGTATATTTGGGAGGGAAACACTAGGTTGCTTACTATCCATAGGTAACTGAGTCGGTTGCCTTGTACACTATGATACACTGAACACAAAATTTGGGTAGATTTCCTGCACATACGTAATTCCTTGGTTTACTGGACGGTATATTGTAGTTCACAGTTGCTCGGTAATAATTTTTCCTAACATTACCCTCTTTTTGTTTATTTAATTTTTGTAATAAAATCAATCAGAAATCGTGGAAGAAGATTAAACCTTTCCCCGTCGTTCACGTAGGACAACGAATAAACCACCTTTACCGCCATAAGATACATATGGTTGGAAAAGGCGAGCTCATCCTACTAAGTACGGTACCTCTGGAACCTTTGGCGCTTCATCTTCATCTATTTTAATAGAGTCATCTGATCCTTTGAGTACCGAGTATTGAGTTGTTTCTACTGATCCCGGTTTACCTGCTACCATCAAGATGGAACCCTCACAGTTCCCTGAGGAAACTGAAGTTGAATTCAGTGAAACGATAAATATAAAACTTGAAGTTGTTAAACTAGAAGTCGATCTAGAATTTTTTTTTATTTTACCAGAACATCTTAATCCTCAAGTTTAACAACAAGAAGTTGTTCTCGTGCCGGAAGATGATCGACCGACTTATCCTCAGTCATTTGTAACTATTGAGTCTTCCTCTTTACCGCAGAGCCAACCACCTAAAATTTATCTTGGGCCTAAAAGTGAGGTACTTCCACCTGGTTTTATTTCAGTTGAGGAAGAACCTCAAGAAGAGATACCCCCTACAACTCCAACTCATTTTAGGTCAGGGCTTCATATTTACCTGTGTTTTCCTCATTTAACCTACACTTCTCTTGTTGATCCTGCTCAGTTTCAAGTTCCCATAGATTCTTTAGGGTATTTACTGGGTCATTTAACCATGGCTAAGACAACATCCCAGACTGTATCATCTGTTACAAATACGACAACATCTACTATTGGTACATCCTCGATGTTTACTAGGACACTTGAGTCTGATCTTTACGGTGGTTCATCCATCCCACCGGGTTACCACTCTTCATCTCGAACCTACTCTGGTGCCTCCTCTAGTCCATGCACTTCGCCCATGTCATCATCTGGAATTTTATTTGGTTCCTCTCTTACAAGTACTGAAAACCTGATTCTTTATTTACATCTTCAGCTTAATATCAGGCTGGTCCATCCAATTATCATCCATCTTATCTAGTTTCTACTGGAATCCAACCATATGAAGGTCAGTATGCTTAAATTTCTTATACTCCTTATGCTGGGAGGAAACCCATGGTTACCCAATATGGTAGTACTTTGTCATCTTTAGGTCAATCTTATGTTGGAATTCCTATTTTTCAGTGGCATCCTACCTTTCCTGTTCAACCACAAATGGTTGTGTACTCATATCAACCAGTTAAACCTATTCCATCGGTACCTACTATGCCTGGTATTACTTCCTTACCCTATTTACACCCTTATATGGTTGTAGCTTAGCCCTCTTAGGTGGGTCCTTCAACCCTTTACCCTCAATTTTCGGGTCTATAGACTTCGTCTCCCCAGGCTGGTTTACAACAACTGTATGTATCAGGAATTTCACAACCACAGGCTGTTTTACCCTTGTATGGGATGTCACAGGCTTCTATTGGTCTTGTCTATTCACAACCTGGTCCAACCTATTATGGTTTGGGTTATAATCCTAGCAGGCAACAACCGTATTATCAAATCTCGTGGCAGCCACAACCTCCTCCATTATCATAGCCACAACAACAATTCTAACAGTATCAAACCTATCCTGGACTTAGTCAACAAGCCTATGCTGGGATTGGTCAATAAAAAGATTATCCAGGTTTTGTTCAATAGGCCTATCAAGTGTTTGGTCAACAAACTTACCCCTATCAGGGTCACCAGCAACAGAGTCATTATGTTGTTGCACAACGGCCTATTGCCCAGGCAATTCCATCTTACCCTGGTTACGCTCAACCTGATCTAAACTAATAGTTGTCGTTTGTTGCAACATTAGATTTACCCAATTTAAACTGGCTCACTAATGATCCCATTCATTATTCACCTTGGTGGTTGGTGATTCCTCATAAATTACCCTCTGATATTCTGAAATTCAATGGAAACTCTAGAGAAGATCCGTCTACGCATGTTATGACTTATCATTTATGGTGTTCTTCAAACTCCTTGAATGATGATTTTGTTAGACTTCATATTTTCCAGTGAACACTCACTGGTCCGACTGCAAAGTGGTATATTGATTTACCATGAGCTTCTTTCGATAACTTCATGGCTTTGGCTACTACTTTTCTAACCCATTTCTAGTTACCCATCACATATGAAACTGGAACGGAAATTTTGACCAACTTTAAAAAGACGTCTGCTACTCATATATAAGATCACATACATGAGTGGCATCATCGTCGAATGGTTAAAATCGTTGTTCTGGATCAGCTTTTAGCTGAGTGTTTTATAAAGTCCTTGTTTCCATCTATCATTGAGGACGTGGCCAAAGGCGATGTTGTCACTGAAGAGAAAGTAATTTCTTGTGCCCAGTATCTGGATTTGATTTATACTTAGTTTGGGATGCTCTATGAAAAGATTCTGAATGCACCGTGACTGAATTTTATTGTTCCTCCTCCTCCATATGGTAAGGAATTGCATGCTGACGACGGTGTGATTGGTTCTGCGAGCACTCAACCAACAAGTCAACCATTTGTTTCCACCCACTAGGAAAAATCATCTGATACATTTGATACTTCTCGAAAACCTTATTACCCCTGTTTGATATGTAATGAGGAGAATTTTACACGAGACTTTCCTCACCTCTCAGAAGCCTCGAAACTTCTTAAGACTTCTCCCTCATCTACTATGTTGACAGACCCTTTTCTAAATCCTAAAGCACATATGGTTGATATGGATCTTGCTTCTAGTTCACAAGTACTTATGTTATCTACCACTAAGCCCAAAACATCAGTTTTGGTGTCCACTCAAAGTAAAGATTGCGGCAATCCTCTTTCATCTTAGAATAGTCAGGCTACAGATCAACCTACTACTTCGACTCCGCCTGATTCAATTCAGTCACCTATTATTCCCAAGTTAACAATAAATCCGCCAAAGGGAGTCGGTTATAAATAAACTTTCAACCCTTGAGCTCATGTAGCTCAAAATTATAACGTAGTCAAATATCTGGCTTAGTCACCTTCTATTATGTCGATGCTTGAGGTTCTTCAGAATTGTCCCTCCTAGAAGCATTATTTTTTGTCGGCAATTGGTGGAATCTATATGACGGACTCTAATCTTGTATTCTTTATGCATGCAGGCTATGTGCCACAATTTCCAACACAATTATCATTTTTGATCCAAGCAAATGCCCTAAATCACCTCATTCATTGGAATATTATTGATGAAGGTGCATCTACTTGTATCATGTCTATGAATTGCTGGAAGTCACTTGGCTCACCACTTTTATCACAATCACCTACGACGTTGAAAGCTTTTGATGGTCGTACATATAAGCCTTGTGCAATTCCCAGTAACCTGCAAATCAAACTAGGGAGAAAAATTATTACTATTAAAGTTGAGATTGTTGATGGACCCCTTGACTACGATATATTACTGGGAAGACCATGGGTTTACGCTATGGATGCGGTTGTCTCTACTTACATTTGCATGATCACCTTCCCCCATAAGGTCGGCATCACATTCATCGATCAACTCACATTATTTGCCTCTAGTTCCTAGGCAACTGGAAGGATTATGTTCATTCAAAGACCCCCGCCATCTCTTCAAAACATTAGTGAAGGACTCTTTAAGGATTCTGCTCTAATGGGCACCTTTTCGTTACCATCGCCTGCAACATCGACGAAAATCACAAAAATAGAAACCTGCAATAGTTTATCTTCCACTTCATCTGATTTAGGGAAGATTCCAAATGATCCTGAAATAGATAGGTTGGGTGAAACTATGCCGCTAAGTCTAATCGATCTCGCATAACAATCAATCTTTTTGGCTTGTGTGGCCAATCCTAATCTATTATTGCCGACCATTTGGGTTGATCGTTCTTTGGATTATGGTACTTCTTCTGACCCTTTTTCACGTGTATTCTCAACTGATTAGAGCATTATGGAATCCATGATACCAAAAGAAGAACCATGGGTATATTCTCATCACCGATCCCATCTTCTAGATTACATTGAAGATAATCAAACTGAACTATATAACCCTACAGTCGTTGATTTATTTACGAATTCCATTCTTGTCCATATTGACGATTCTGAGCGAAACCTATAAAATATCGAAGAAAAAATTTCTATTGATATTTCAACCAAACCTGGTGTAGTATAAAACATTCATGTTAGCTCTTCTTGTTCTGCATCTGAACTTGACACTTACCACTCTCTTTTCTGTGAATTCTGTGATGTATTCACTTGATCGTATGAGGAAATTCTAGGCATCAATTCCAGTATCGTTGAGCACAAGATTAAAATGTACCCTGATGTCAAACCAATACGATAACGCCTTCGTCCTATTCATCCTAAGAAGGCTGCTACCATTAAAGCAGAGGTTGAAAAATTTTTGCATGTTGGTTTCTTTTACCATGTTCCGCTTACTGATTAGTTTTCCAACATTGTTCCTATCATGAAGAAATAAGTGACAATCAGAGTGTGTGTTGATTATTGGGATGTTAATCTTTCTTATCCAAAGGACAACTATCCCACTCCATTTATCAACCAAATCTTTGACGAATGTGCTGGATGTGAAATATTTTCCTTCATGGATGGTTTCTCCGGTTACAATCAAATCAATATTCTCCCAAAAGACCAATATAAAATAACTTTTATCTGTCCCTGGCGAACACTCGCTTATCGAAAAATCCCTTTTGGTTTGAAGAATGCTGGGGAAAACTTTCATAGGGCAATGAATTATGCTTTCCATGACATCAAACACATTGTTCAACCTTATCTGGATGAATTACCTGCGCATTCACGGAAACGGGTTGACCACTCAGTACATTTGAGAGCCATCTTTTTATGATGTTGTTACTACAAAATACGTATCAATCCACAAAAATGTGTGTTTTGTGTCGGTTTTGGTTGTTTTATTGGTTTCGTCGTGTCGAAAGACGAAATTTGACTTGATCCCTTGAAGGTCCAGGCCATTATAGATTTTCCTACGCCTTCCAACCTATTTCAATTATAGAGACTCCAAGGGAAGGCTAACTTTCTAAAGAGATTCATTCCCAACTATGCCAAAATGGCTAAAGGATTTACTCAACTCTTGAAAAAGGGGACTCCCTTCCATTGGGATGAGGTTGTGTAAGCTTATTTTGGTGCTCTTAAATATACCCTGATCTGAGCATCATTAATGTATCCCCCAAATCATCAGAGCAATTATTTCATGTATCTCGCCGCTGCAGATACAACCATTGCCATGGTTTTAGTCCAGGAAGAAGATGGGATTGAAAATTCAATCAATTATTTGAGTAGCAATATCAATGATACAGAATTTAAGTACACTTATGTTTAGAAGCTCGCTTTGGCAGCCATTCAATACGTACAAAGATTTCGCCACTATACCCTACTCCGGAAGACCATTGTCATTTCAGATTGCAATCCTATGACATACATTATGTCACGTCAATTACTGGGGGTTAAATACTCAAAATGGATAGTCATTTCACTACAAGGAAAATACCCTCTAGCAGATGTTTTTGAGAAACCCCTTATAAAAATACCCCAGACATTCGTTTCTAGCGGAGGTTACTAGAGGAGGTTGGCGAGCGGAGGTTTTTGCGGATGTTTTTCGTCCAATGCGCTTATCATCATAAACCGCACCGGTGCATTCAATAAGAGAAAGCACCGGTGCACACAAAACATTGACACACCGGACACCATGTGCTCCCTACACACCCGCTCGGTGCATATTATTATTGTAGCGCACCGATGCTTTACAACTCTTCCACACCGGTGCGTCATAAAACACCGTGCCAAAACAAAAACTGTCTGGTGCGGTCTTAATCAACCGCACTGAAGCGCCTATAAAGCCCCGCGCACCAGAACAGGGTTAAATAAAAAAAAATTACGACCAAAAAATCGCATTTTTCACTTTTCTCAGTGCTCTAGAGCTCTCAAGCACCGATGCAATTTATCCTTGTCTGAGTCACCCTGACGTCGCTGGTCCCATTGCACCCATTGCACACACTGCTGTTGTACATTGCCCACAATATCCATCTTGAATTTTTCAAAACGGTGGGCAAATTTTCTTTTGAAAATTCTACAGCCAATATGCCTCCTCGACGGCCAAATGTACAGGTATTTTTCTTTTTTTTTTTCCATAATTAAGCCTTTTAGTGGATTAGAATTTCAAATAACCTTAAAATTATCCATTTAAAAGGAAAAAAAAAATTGTCACGCAGTGCACTCGAGCTGTTCGGCTCGCACCGCCACCGGTGCTAACGATATTCGCACCGATTTCGGGGTGGTACCGAAAGGCACACCTTGTTATTTTAAATTTTTTTTAAAAGTGCAGTGCAATCGGTTACCCAGCCACACTGTTGACCATGTGGAATAGCATCAATGCGGTGCGTTGACTTAAATATCTGCCCCGGGGCGGGTATTTTTGTCAATGCACCACATTTTTCATTTCGATAGGGTCAACAATGCGGCTTGGTAAAAGACCACACCGTTGACTATGTAATAATGTTAGGAGGTCTGTGCGTTGACCGAAATATATGCCCAAGGGCATAGATTTTAGTCAGCAAACTGCACTCTTGACACTGTACATAGTCAACAGTGCGCTGAAAATTTTCATGTGCACCGCCGCTGTTGTGTTGGATATCATCTGGTGCACTGCCACCGGTTCACGAAAAAAAAAAAGACGCACCGGAACTGGTGCATGCCTGTTTTTTGTTGCGCACCAATTGTTTTGTTGTTGTTGTTTACAAAAAAAATATGTATGTATATTCCTAAATACATGTCTCATTTAATAAAAAAATTGTATTTAATATGTCAATCATTCAGATACGTGAAAGGAGAGAAGATGGGGAACAACAGCAACAACATGCGGACTAGTATAACATGGTTTTCCTGTGGGAGGCATGAGAGAGGGAGAGAGATGCATACCCTCGCCCTATTACAGTAGCTACCTAGGGGCTCCTAAGGTAGGTAGGCCTCCCCAAATTCTATGAGGATGCTACTTCCCTAAAGGGCCATGGTCCGTTTTTGAGATATCTTATCCACAGGTGGAATGCCCACCTATAGGCTTTTTGGGTTGGTCCTAACTAGTGGTACATGCCCACTAAGGAGGAAATATATTTCATTACAGGGCTATCAAGGAGAGGGGTGGATTTTCCCTCATTCCCAGAGGTTCCAGTTGGCTATGCAGCAGGGGGTCAGTTGGTGTACTCCCAGAGATACATTAGCGCATATATACTATCTCCTTCAGATTTTCAGGTCTCCGGAGGTTAGTTCTGTATTGGTGCATTTGGTAGTCAGGAGGTGATGTGTCTCTCACTTCTGATTTCGGCTATTTCATGCAACACTAGTGACAGGAAACACATTATTTTCTCGCTTCTATATTATGTTGATTCTTTAGTATAGGAGCCACGACTTGTTAGGAGGTCTGCCATTTTTTTGTGGTAGTTCTGTACAACCTTAGATAGATGCCGTGCTCATGCACAAGGGAGGGTCAACTTCCTTTTTTCTTCAGAGCTTTTTTTTAATTTTTTTTAGAGGTTTCCAGAAACGAGGCCTACTTTTTTTCGGCAGCCTCATAGGCCGATGCTCGAGGCATGGATGCACATGTGGGGACAGATGATGCCCAAGAGGGGAAGAATATGTTTCCAGCAAGGATTTCGCATGATGCACTGGAGTTGCGAGCCATTTTTGATGAGTATCCCTTCATTATGGTCCCCTCTCCTTATGCTGGTTTGGATTGGCAAGGGTGTGCCAACATCCTCTTCATAGATGATGAATCTTCGGATGATAGAGGTAATATTACTATTTTATTTAAATTTATTCTAACATGTTCTTTAACTTGTTTTTATTAAATTGTGTAATGAAATTGTTCAATTATTGTTGTGTACTTGTATATATTTTGCAGAAATTAGGTCTTTTGATGGCAAGGAAATGCCGAAACCACCACATGATCCAGGTGTGGATCTTCATGACGATCAAGGTATGCTAGATGCCAAGGATCATCAAGAGGCTAGTGCAGAGAGACTTGCTCCTATTGGTTCATCGGTACTGCCTTTTGCTAGGTGCGGTTGGCTTGATAACAGATACAGGATGGAGTTGGGCGACCAACTCACTGCATTTATTATTGAGGCGGGCATCAAGTCCACTAATATGAGAGACATATAGGCCGATGGTAAGTTGTTACGTATGTGGAGATGCATGTCGCATGACATGTACAGGCTGATGCAGCATGTCGTAGGAGCTAAGACCTTAGTTACATGGCTGAGAAGGACCGTTGCATGTTATAGGCATGGTTGAGATGCATCATGTGATCGAAATTCCGCGAGCAACGACTCATCATCTGATGATCGTTCACCTCGTGTTGTGCCAGATGAGAAGCCTCTACTAGCATCTATCAATGGTCATCATGGAGAGCAGGCTGGACCATCAGCCACGTCTAGTTAGCAGCCTGTAGCATCCAGCAGTACTCATGATCATGAGCAAGCTGGACCATCTACCGTCGAGGCTACACCATTGACTGAGCAGGCCTAGACTAGTACTATTGTTGATGTTGTACCATTAGCTGATCCACGACATTTATATTACAATTGTATATTTTTGACATTATTCAGTTATATATATATATGGTCCATGTATTTTATGTTCATGTTGCATTTTTACTTAATTTACATGTTGGTGATCATCATGATGTGTATATTGTTAGGTCATGTTAGATATGTTCATTTAATGTGCAGCTTACAGATAGATGTGTATGTGATAACAGTTATTTCACATGCAGGGATGTGTATTTGATGTTTGTGCTGCGATGATGTTATATAATGTTAATTGTGTTTTGTTAGATGATCATGATCACGATGATGTTAGCAAATTTGAATGTGTTTTTTAGTCAAATATGATGTTTATACGATGGTTATCATGAACGTGATGTTTATTAATTAATTTAATATTAAATGATCATGATATTGTAAAATTGTAATATTTGTAATTCTAATTGTATGTAAAATTCTAAAATTGTAATAGTATTTGTATTAATTGTAATTTAATTGTAATTGTATGTAAAATATTTGTAAAATTTTAATAGTAATTGAAATATTTAATTTATTGTGAAATGATTGTAATTGTAATTTTAATTGTAATTGTATATATGTAAAATTGTAAAATTGTAATTGTAATTTTAATTGTAATTGTATGTGAAATTGCAAAATTGTAATTGTAATTGTAATTGTAAGTCTAATTCTAATTTTAATTGTATTTGCATGTAAAATATTTGCAAAATTTTAATTGTATTAAGGTGAAAATTTTAATTGTATTAATGTGAAATGATTTTATTAAAAATTTTAAATTTGTAAATTTGTAAAATTTTAAATAATTGTAAAATAATAAATCTAGAATAATTTGAATTATTGTAACATAATAAAGTTTAGAAAATAATGCAAATAAATTCGTGTCCTTTAGAATTATCATTATTTTATTATGATCTTACATACAAAAAAAAAAACTTTATACAATACGCCATTGTTTTTGAGATCAACATAATTGCAAATTATCAAGTGAAATATCGATTTTAACATTAACACAATGCAACTTACCAATTAATTCAAAATACATATTATGATGTTTAGAAAATCCCATCTTAAAAACTATAAATATTGCTAAAATAGCACATGTACCATATCACTCTCGGTTCTCATGACCACCCTCATTATCTTCCAACTCGCATGGCATGATAACACTATTGTTCTCAAAAATATGTTTTGATCTAGGGTCATGTCTCAATACGAACCACCAATCCCTATCCAACACATCTGGGTAAAAAAACACTTGGTTTCAGCGTTTGGGGAAAACATAGGGCTCCTTAGCTTCATCCCGCATCTTTCTAGAGTTGATACATATCAGCCTACTATCGTGACCTTCCTTTACATTATTCCGATCAAAGGTGTCCCACCACTTGCACCTAAAAATAACACATTGGAAAGAAGAGAAATCCACTTCAATGATATCTTGTATCTTTCCGACGTAACCTAATGTCCCTCGTACTAGGTTTTGATCATGGTGGCTAGATTGACTAGATTGATTGAAATCGACTTCCACTCCACAGTCTTGTGTGATGTTTCCAGCATCAACATTTTCTATGCGAAAATGGGGTCCATATGCCCACATAGATGGGAACAAATGCACCTATTATAAAAAAGTTAAAAAAAATCATAGTGTCATGTGTCTTATAATAACCCAACAGTTAAAATATGAAATGTAGATGTCTTTAAAGTTTCAAATTTACATATAAATTAAATAGATTATTATCGAGTTGCTGCACCCAATCCCTATCTTTAGCACATCCTCTTTAGCATGCAGGTAACGACTAGTTGCACTGTATTTCTTTTTGACTTTGTCAGCAACCCAATTGTTGGGGCATATTCTTGGCATATTTTCTTTTAAATGATCGGGATAAGGCACATTTCTACCATTCAACTATCTGAATTATTTCCTGTCACTATCCCATTTCATTCTCTTTTGTTCGTACAATGCGACCCATTGTTGTGTCGCTTCAGAATTGTAAAGAACAAATTTATTGATTTCTTAAATTCTTGCATTCGCTAATGAAATCAAAATGACGTTATATAGTACTTAGAGATCAAAATATACATTATATCTAAGTTCAACATGAATATTTACTTTGTGTAAATTTGAAAAATTATAAGTTGATTACACTTTATCAAGCGCTTTTTTCCACTCGTTTGGAGCAACTCCCCTTATCTTTTGTCTTCATCCCTTTCGTCTTCCAAAATCACCGCACCTGGTCTGTTGTCATTCTGCTTGATGTAATCACTAGAATAATAGAAAGAATCATACGATATGTACCCCTCTGCCATAGACCCCTCGGGTTTTTCCCTTTGTCGAACAAAACCTTTCAATTTTTTCATGTACCTCTCTAAGAAGAACATCCAATGATAAGAAACCACCCCAACTAATTCAACCTCATCTACTAGGTGGATTAGAAGATGAACCTGTAATTTCATGAAACTCGTTGGCAGTTCCTTCTCAAACATACAAACAATCTCAACTATCTCTTGATGCCACCATGGAATGCTAACCACATGAATCTCCTTTGACGTGATCCAACATACAAATGCAGATAATTTAGATATGTCACATCCTAGATCTTGAGGGAATTCATGTTTCACACATCCACGCACGAATAGAGGATAATGACACTGCAAAGTTATAAACACGTGCAATAATATACAAAATTAGTTATGTTTTATGATCCCCGCATGGGATAAAATATATTAATATAAAAAATAATAAAATTATGCTTTTGACATTATACGTACTCTTAGAAGATTCAAATGGTCATGCGATTTCAAACCCGACAAATGATCATCCACGGTGAAGCAGCGCCATAGTGAAGACCCGTATGAAGTTGGCACCCTCACACCCATTATAACTTCCTTTGCCAAAGAAATATCATCTTTTTTTTAAATACCTGGGACATCACCTTCTTTGAAAAACCATGAATTAGAGGGACCAACACCTGCCTCTGATCCCGTACTTTCTAATCCTCTTGGCCAATGTTTCTTTTTAGTTTTTGAAGTAACAAGATCTTTCCTAACAGCCAATGTGTCACTTTTTTTTGATGATATGTGCCTCCATAAAGAAGATGAAACATTTTTAAATATATGCATGGTATATAATAAGTGGGTAATATTAAGATGCTCCCAATATGGGAGGTTATAAAATATAGATTTCCCTTTCATCCTAATGGGAAATTTCTCAACATAGGTGTCGAAGAATTCTGGATCATCGAACATAGGCTCCCACTTTGAATTGAACATTTCTATGAAATCCTTCTCCTTCTCTCTCTCATATGCTCTAAGCCATTCAACTGGTGTCATTATTGGAGGCCATTGGGTTCTCTCTAGTTTACCATTGAAAGCGGATGCTGCTCTTCTGTAAGGGTGTTCTTCTGGGAGGAATACCCTAGAGCAATCATACACTAGCTTTTGTAGGTCCTTGGACCATCTAGCTTTCAGAGAAGGTCCACAACATTTACATCCAAAATACCCTTTTGTTACAATGCTTGCGAGATTATTGTATACAATTAATATGCATAGCACGTTAAAGAATATCATGAAGATCAGAACAATTACGATGAATTAAATAACTAATATGTGAAAGAATATTGATATGTATATAAACAAATCAATAAATTAAACATATAATTTACCAGAGAAAACTCCTAAGCCTAGATAATAAAGTGTTGTGTAAGAAAATATGCCATACAACGTAAAAATCCTCTCTATTGCGATAGGTCTTGATACATCGTATACATTTATCCCATCCCATAATTCCTTCAATTCATCTACCAGTGGTTGTAAGTAGACATCCATATTCTTCACTTTTCTTCTACCAGAGACTATGAGAGCCAACATAAGATGTTCATTCTTCACGGACAACCATGGGTGGATATTGTTATTGATCACTACTACAGGCCAAATAGAATAGTTGGTGTTCTGGAGGGAATATGGGTTGACGCCATCCATGGTTATGCTGAGTCGTAGAATTCGTACTTCATCCTTGAATTTTTCAGGCCATGTATCCTCTATATGCTTCATGGCTATTGAATCAGTTGGGATTCTCATAACTCCCAAGTCACTTCTGTGTGAGGCATGCCATCCCTGCAACATAGCTAATTCTTTGCAACAAAAGAACCTTTGAATACTTGGGATTATAAGCATGTGACTCAATATCTTAAAAGGAGGACCAGTACGTGATTTACCCTTCTTTTTTTATTTATCATACCTGTCATGCCCACATTTCGGACATATATCTTTGTCTGCATATTCTCCTCTATATAGAATACAATCATTTGGACATGCATGATATTATATGTACTCAACACCCAACATTTTCAACAATTTCTTTGCCTCTTCGTAGTTACTGGGCAAGACATTATCACTTGGAAGAACCTTATCTTTGAATAACCTGTATTTGGTGATCATGGAAAAATATATTAATAAATGTACATTAATTCAACCAATATAATTATTAACATTCATAAAATTTACCATTTGCAATTTTCATTGTACTGTATTGATTATCTTTCTCAAATTTATATAAGGGAGGACTTTATGGTAACTTTCCTCAAAATTTCTGAGAAACATGCATTCGACAAGACAAAATTTGTTTTCAAGTTATACAGTAACGTCGTTGTCCCCAACTGGGTAGACTTTGACTGACTGCCAGGTCCAAAGAGAGGGGTGGTGGAAGCAGATTTAAGGCTTTAGAAAAAGGTGTCAGCGATATGAGCATCATCCCCTAGTTGATCATTGTTTTGGAATGCATCTAACAAAATTTTCTCCATGACAGTCGTATTCCTTAAGTAATCTTCCATACCAACCTCTCTTTGATTGCCTCCATTTCCAGCTTGTGCATAACTACTATTGTTGTAGTCATTCCTAATTAGTGAATCTAGATGTAGAGGGAATTGAATCGGTGGTTGATTCAACCATTCTTGGTATCTTTCCTCTCCAATTTATTCTCTTAATTCAATCTTCTCTCGATTTGACATTGCCGTGGGCTACAACGGAAGATGGTAGGTAGGTCGCTCATCATCACTAGAATCCTAATAATTTAAAAAAAAATTATTTGAACATGATTAGTACAAAATATATGATATCAATTAGTAACCACATTGACAATATTGCATGATTAATTGGTTTGACGTTGAAATAATTAGATTAATCGATATACCAAAGAATTATAATTATTACCATCATTAATGTCCCAGGATTGTGGCTAGAAGATGCAATATTGTTACAATTGGCAGGGTGAAGCGACTATCCATTTTCATCTACCAAATGCACCTTGCGGTATGATACTCCTGATAAGAGCTTCCAACGTCTTGGAGCTGACGTTTAAATATTTTATTCATCTGAACTCGATTATGAATCTGTGTGAACCTACAAATTTGTATACATTATAAATTTAATAAAGCTATGCATGATTGACATGGATAAAAAACATAAATTCAATTAGATAATGAAAATATAAATAAAATATGAATTAAATATTATGTCTCGAGATGGATAGGGAAAACTCTGCGATGGAATTTGAGAAATATTATGGAATGAGCTGGATTTTGAAGAATTTTCCATTCAATATAATTATGATATTTTCTCCATGAATTTGAGAAAAATCAAAAATAAATTTTGGTACACACACCTAAAAGTAATTTTGGTGAATTAAAAATGGACTTCTTGTTATCGGTGCTAATATACAGATCACCACACCAGTGTGTTTTCGTTAATGCGCACTGGTGCTGTGATATAAATAGATGCACTGGTGCGGTGATATTAAGTGACGCACTGGCAAGGAATAACCACAAATAAAAAAAGCGCAACTCTATTTTCTTTAAGTGAAAAATAAAAGCGGTAAATTGAAAAATGGACGGCAAAACATTTTCGAAAATCTGATTTCATAAAACAATTCTTTAAATACTAAACACTTTTCATTATTTCACTATTTTTACAAAAATTTCTGCCAGAGATTTGCAGGTGACATACCTGCAGCAACAGAGCACGAGATCACTGTGGAGCAGCGAAATACGTTCGAACAGAAGTATTCAAACAATCAAAATTCCAAACCTTTGGTGATTCAAACCCTGTAGCATAGAATATCAAACGATCTTGTGATTAAAGTTATTGTTTTTTAAATTTTTCTGCAGTTTTTTTTACGCAGTAAGAAAAAATATTTCAATTTATTTTTCATTTTCAGAAACAAAAAAAAAAATAAAAATCCAATGTTACCCTAAACCCTACATTAATTTTGTTTCTATTCTTTCTTCTCCCTATTTATGTGATTTCAGAATTAGGGCTTCTCATTTTCGATTTATAAGGTTTTTGTATTGCTATATATAGGCCTAAGACATCCAACCCACGGGACGACTTTCATAGTCAGATCCCAATCCATGTCGGCCCTTGCGTGAATTTTTGAGAAAAAGGAATTTTTTTTATCAATGCGCCCTGCATAACCTAGCACATCAGTGCGCTTTATTATCCAAGCGCACCGCAAAATTATTGTGATAAAAAATTTTAAAACAATTTTTTTTTTTAATCCATGCACCATATGTAAAATAGGGCACCGGTGCGCTATTTCATTATGGTGCACCGCGAACTTGTTGCTTCGCAAAAAAAATCTTTTATTGTGTTAATTAGTGCACCATGTAACATATAACACACCATATCGGGTCACCTAGTTGACAGAGAGCATCGTATGGTGGTCCCTTATTTGCGAGAGGCGTTTATGCTACAAAAACTAACACTGGACGATTTTTATTATTTTCTCTATGTTAATCGGTACGGTGGTGAACATGTAATGCATCGGTGCTTCTTGTTGACATAGAGCGCCATACGATCTATTATACTATTTGTGCAGTGCGTTTATAAGACACCCATGCACCGACGTCGGTGCGTACACCATGAATGGCGCACTGGTTCCTTGAGATTTTTTTTTTTTACTTGAAAAGTTGAAAATTTATTTATAAAATATATTAATGAATGATATGGTACAGGTTTCATATTCATAAATAAATGGCTGAAAAGAGATCAAGTAACAAAAATACTGATAACACATCAAGAAAAGAAAAAAACGCAAGTTCTTTGTAAATTCTTTACAAAAAAATATATTTTTGAACTATATGTAAGTTTAACTAATATGTAATGTTTACTGTGTATCATGCAGAGCCACAAAATGATGAATCTCGATAATATTATTTCTGATCTAGGACCAGAAGAGCGTAAAATCTTGATGGAAAATTGCAAAAGGATGAATCAGGTGAATGAAAAAATACTATCGATCCAATATGAGTTTACTTTTTTAATTTTCATTAATAATATACTTAAAATTATTAGATAACATGTGTCAAAAAAAATATTAATTCACATATGTTTAATGTTCTACAGGGACCAACAACTCAGAAAAGGAATGTTGTTGTATGAAAAGAAAAAAAATAGAACATGCAAATGAAAATGAATTTCTCCTTAGCTCATCTGGAGTGGTGTTGGAGGTTAACGAAAGGGGGAAAAAATTTTACAAAAGTTTGAGGGATCTAGCGGAACGAATGTATAGACATTCTTTCCACTTACAATACAAAAATCAATCCAGTGATTCCAAGAACCAAATTTTATCTAAACTACAAGAAGAGTTTCCAAAGAATTGGTCAATGAGACATGTCAAACTTTTAATAGAAAAAGTGTACAACAACAAAAAAGAAGGAATAAAATAGTAATATTCCTTTAAATGTTTGTCTAGAATTATTTATAAATATCACTTTTGTTATATTTATTGTTCATATATCAATATAAAAATTAAATAGTTTATTGTCATGTTACATTTTCAGGAATATTATGAAAATTTCAAAAGATGAACGAGCTGATATCGGAAATATGCCACTAGGAATGTCCAAAAAGGTGTACAAGGAGATGGTCAAAGAAATGGACAAAATTGTATCGCAGAAGGAGCCATCTCGACAACAACGTGCTTCAAATGTATTATGTAATCATTGAATTTTTCGATCATTAAGTACACTAAATAAGAAATTTAGCATTAAATATTAATTTTCAAGTATTTTCTTGCAGAAAAGAAAAGAAAATGTAACCCATTCAGCACATAAAATAGGACGACAAGGAAGAAAAGGGTTGATATCTAAGTTTGTGAGTAATTTTTACTTCCTTATAACAACTTAACTAGATTTCATTTTTGTATTTTTTAAGATTTTTTACAAAAATCATCATTGAATGTCTTCAAACAGGTGCTAACATACATAGAAGAACATCAGACGAATTGATTGACATTGGGTTAAATATGGGTTGTGAGTATATGTTGGCATATTAGAAATCAATTGTGGAATTTGTAAGCATCTATCGATCATGTTTTACTTAGCTTCGTCTAAAATTAATAGAACAAAAAAATCTTTTATATTAAATATATGATTTGTTATGGGGTATAAAACTGCAGGAAACAAAGTATGGAACTGTGCCAACAAATGAAATCTTGAAAGATGTCATACTACATGGTTTTAAAAGAATGTGTATAGTTCATGAGTCAATTGTTGCTATGGTACCTCATTTATTTTCAATTTACATTGATGTATCTTATTTAATATTGCAATTTTCATTATTCTCACCAATGTATATACACTCATTACAGTTTATTTTTATGTTTGTAGATGGAAGGTGAAGAAGATCAAGAAAACAATCAATGTTGTGAACAAAAAATTCTTGAAAATAACTGTCATGGAAGTAGCTCTAGCAGTGACAACAGTTCAAGCAAAGAATGATGATCACTATGTTTGGGTATCAAAGCAAGGTGTTGTATTTTATGAAATATTTGTCTGTGAAATTAGACATTTTGTTTAATGTAATGGACATAGTGTCCCAATTGAAAGACAAAGGGATACCAATAACTGTCCCATTTGGTATGACAAACACTGTCTTATATATATATATATATATATATAACATGTTTTAATTTGTTCTATTGCATTCTCTATTGTCACTGTGAAATGTAACACCACTGATTAAATTTATGGATGATTACATATTATAATGAAGAGATGTGAAATTTGATGATATGATGTAACAAAATCATCCAAACATCACATTCAAATGCAGTAATAAAAATTTAATTCATATGAATACTGTTATAAGATATGTGTCATCTTTTGATGAATAATGAATTTTAAAAAATCACAATAATTATGATATGATATAACAAATTAATCAAAACATCACATTCACATGCATTAATAAAAATTTAGTTAATATGAATACTGTTATAAGATGTGTCGACTTTTGATGAAAATTTTAAAAAAATCACAATAATTGCATTGTCACAGGTCGATGTTTCTAAAAAATACAAAATGAACACTGGTGCGTGTCAGTTACTGTACACCGGTGTGTTTGTATGATATAGATCACTGGTGCGTTTCTACGACCTATATGCACCACACAAATACCAATACCATTTTTTAATATCGGTGCGTTTGTGAGATACTACACACTGATGTGTTTATGTGAGTCTATGCATCGGGGCATTTGTATGACCTATGGGCACTGCACAAATACCAATACGAATTACAAAAAACGGTGCATTTTTTAGATACGGCACACCAATGCATTTCTATACTTGATGTACCGGTGCTTTTAGACGACCTATGGGCACCACACAAATCCCAAGACCAATTACAACGAACCCGTGCGTTGTATCACCAACACTGCGTCCCGGTGCGGTTTTATACCTTGACGGCCCAGTGCATGCACCTTCAACTTCCCCAGACCACCTTCTAGATGACACGCACTAGTGCGTTGACACCTTCATAGTGCATCGATGAAAAAAACATCCGTAATAACCCCCAGCCGCAAAGTTTTTTTAGTTGTGTTGAAATTCTGTTAAAAGCTCCGCCTAAACCTCCATAACCATAAACAGATGTTGTATCAAACGTTTTTTACACAATTTTGGCAAAATTTATAACACTAAAGACCTCCTTTATAACCTCCACTAGAGGGTCTTTTCCTTGTAATGTTTTGCAAGAATTTGACTTGGAATTCATCAAATCCAAGTCAAAGAAGTCTTTGATTTTCGTTGAGCTTATTTGCGACCTTCCCTCAAGTAGCGCTGAGTCTACATTAGAAACATCCATTATGAATGAGTCTTTTTTTTTATTGCATCATTTGACCTGTGGTATGGATATTTTATGATCTATCTCCAGACCCAAACTTTCTGACCCGTTACCTCTTGCTCGCAACAATGACATATTCGATACCAAGCCAAATATTATCTAATTGTCGGCGATACAATTTATCGTCATGGTATCGATATGATTTTATGTAGGTTCCTCACTCATGAGGAGGCCGAGAGAGTTTTAAATGATTGCCATGTCGGTACCTGTGGTGGAAATTTGACTGGTTTTGCTACAGTGCAGAAGATTTCTTCACGCTGGTTACTTTTGGCCTACCATATTTCGTGACTGCATTCTCACGGTCAGAAGTTGTCATGGTTGTACCAATGCATCCTGTCATCATTGTGGGACCATTTTCCAAATGGGGCATTGACTTCATGACATGTAACCCTCACTCGGTCGGGGGGGCATGGCTATATTATTGTCGTTGTCGGCTATTTTACCAAGTGGGTCGAGGCGATGCCTACATTTAACAACACATGCGAGACAACTGCATTGCTTTTCTTTAACCATGTGGTTACTCAGTTTGGTGTGCCGCAAGCCATAGTTACAAATCATGGAAAGCACTTTCACAACTACATGATGACTGATTTGGATGCACTGTCACATGATAGTTCTACCCCTTATTATCCGTAGGTTAATGGACAAGTTGAATCCATTACCAAAATTCTTAAGTGTATGCTTCAACGAATGATTGGTGTTCATAAATGAAACTGGCATTTAATCATGTACTCGTCTTTGTGGGCTTAATTAACCTTGGTGAGAAACGCAACCGGATTCACTCCTTTTAGTTGGTTTAGGGTCTGGAAGCTATCTTACCGATTCAATGTGAAATTCCATCGTTGAAACTCGCAATTGACCTGCTACCTGACAGTTCTGACGAAGAGGCATGTCCTTTAGATCTCATCCATATAAATTAAACTCGTCGTGAAGTCGCATTGGCCAACGAAGCACATAAGAGATGAATCAAGGTGCAATATGATTGTAATGTCAAGCCTCGCACTTTCTCGGAGGGAGACCTATCTTGCTTTATGATCAGGATGCTGATACGATAGGAACATGCAAATTTGAACCATTATGGCATGGCCCCTATATTCTCAAGCGTATTCTGGAAAAGGGCACCTATGAGTCGGTAGATTATGATGGGATTCCATTTTCGCAACCTCGGAATGGGTTGTATCTCAAATTTTACAATGCTTGATTCTACGTAGTAAACAATGTATGATACTATATATATATGCTTTGATTGTGTGTGTGTGTTATAGTGTGTCTTTTAAGAGTTTTCATGTGGTTAGTAATCTGCTTCACATTTTGTTGCAGATTTCGAAATCTTCGAAACCATTTGTTGGTTATGTTGATGGTGCTAGTCGTAGTACACAAAATCTATCCTCTACAGCATGGGCCATCTTCGCTCCAGGTGGTGAGTTAGTGAGTTTCCAAGGGATTTGTATAATGCATTGATTGAACTCCTCTTTCATTTCATTTCACTTGGCATTCGCGGCATCATCACCAGGCTGGACTCACAACTTGTCGTACTACAGCTTACTAGTGTTTATATTGTCTGAAATCCAACTATTCATCGCATGTTCCTTAGAGTTCATCTTTTGGAAAGAAAATTTGTTTAAATCCAATATCAACACATTTCCATAAAATTTAACACCTTGATTGATTATTTAGCAAATTACGTGTTAAACAAACATTTGCAACATATGTAAAGAAATATTTTCAATTCACATCATACAATTGAATAGGATTTCACATAACCATAGGAAAAAACTGAAAGTAAAATAGATAGATAATCAAGTTTTTTACAAAAAAAATTTCATAGACACATTGGTCACATGACCTCAAAATGTATGCAGATATATCATATCCTAAATGGATCTAGTAGTTCTCATGATAGCAGGTCACTACTTGAGCTATCATGTGCAATAGCCTCATCCATCGGATAAGCACACCAATAGTATGGCGTTGCAGCCTCATCTGTAACTCCTCGATCCGGATATCCGATATCCCGGGAGTCAACCCCTCTAAATGTTGTTGTAACTCAGCCAGAGTCTCGGTCAAACCCAAATCCCGAAGGATTGCTCTGCCGACAGTCCTCTCTGTTGGTTCATCCGCCTGTTATGGAAGATCCACTGGTTGAACACTACCCACATTTGTATACATAAAACATCTTTAGTTTCGTCTTGGAAACATAAAAAACACAAAAACGTGTAAAAAACATGGTCAAATTTTTTTACATATAACACCCCATTGAACTCTTGTTGGTAACATCAAATCTCGGTCTTCGTGAAAATCCACCCCTGCGTATGGATGCTCCTCTATGACAATATGATGTCGTCAGAACCAAGTAAATAATGAAGTAGATAATGAGATCAATGACTAGATAACATGTCTAGCCATTAACTCTACCCACCACTGCATCTGCGGATCCCTAGGACCAACTCCACCATGTGTTACATGTTGTGGCTGCATCAATGGAATTCACTCTAGAATGAAAGTGATCAGGATTGATCCATAGCTAAAATTATTCGTCCTGCCACTTTTCACTTTGGTCAGCTATTCTTTCATACGAGAGATTACTACTTTAGCCCAGTTGAACATGGTCGGCTCGAGGAACTCAAGTGCATATTTCATGTATGATCTATTTGCAACATGAAGTGTCATGCTACCAGATAGCTTTGCGATGGTGAACAAGATCATTCGCAAAGGAATATCACATACATCCTTGATTTTTATCTTTCCATCCTCGCTAGGTTCTGTACCTCACCAAAAAAACTGTTGAATGTAATCCCTCACTGTCTCACCTCCACAAACGAAACCTGCAAGGGAAATGGGGGCTCCGTGTCTCGACAAACACATCAGAAAGTAAATATCATCGACCAATGTTGGGAGCACTTTTTCCCCAATGTGAAATTCCTGCTCTGTCAGATCCCACGAGCGAATCAAGAACTGTAATAATTCCAAATTTTTCCTCATCCATGATAGTTTAAAGTACTTGAGTAACCTGCAATCTTTGACGGCTCTCACAGTGCGAGGATTATTTAGGGAAACCATATCTTATTCATCATGTTCTCTTTCTCACCATGTAATTGACATTCTGATCTGATCAAAGCCTGCAATCAAACCATAAGCTTAGTTAGGATCCATTTCATGTAGAAAACTAAAAAAAATTTAGGCACAAAACTCAAATAAAATTCATCAACTGTGCCCAACGCACCCCTACTCCCTAAACAGAGCATTGCAGAGCACTTGGGATTCTTTCCAGTTCCTTTGCAACGCACCTTTCAACACTCAATGGTGCGTTGGTCCTAGGGCGTTGTATATTTTCCCTAGGAGCCCCAAAACCCTAAAAAATATTCCTGTAACTGTAAAAGAATGATACCAATAGAAAGAGAAAGGTCATATATCTCACCTAGTCCTAACGATATGAGAAATGGTCCATAGAATCTGTCGCAATCAACTGCTGAAGTTCGAGGGAAAAACTAGCTCAGAACACTCAAAACTAAATGGTAAAATGACATGGTAAATTCTCATTAAAATGGTATTTTTGATTATTTCATGCATATTTAATGAATCGACTATAATTTTTTACCTATTTTTACTTTTAAACAGATACGTTTAATTCGTTTGGTGGTTATTTGAGAAGATTTACAGTTGGTATAGTGAATTTGACATGCATGATCTTAAAAATTAGCTTTGACCACAAAGCACACTTTAATCTCTTTTTCGAGCTCTGTTAAACATCAAAAAACGAACCCCCCTGGAGTCTTATTTTAGCTCTTTTTAGACTCCCAAAACATGAAAATAATTTCAAGCACTTTTCCTTTTGAGCTCGTAAAAGGAATTGAAACGACATCTTCTCAGTACAAGTTTAACCCTTTTCTAGATTGGGATAGATTATTTACAAAAAATTAACACCCTAGTCAAACATGGCTAGGAGGTTTTCTCAGGTCTTATTTTACACTTTTTCGGACATGAGGGATAAAATTATGAAAAAGAAATTGTGGGGTTTTATTTTCGTAACTTTTTAAAACTCTCTAAATATGAAAAAGGACTAATTTTTCACTATCGTTAGTCTCGTCAAAGAATCAAATAGCAATGGACTTGTTCATGATGAAAAGAACAAGTTTCACTTTCGCTAGACTCGTTAAAACATCACATAGCGATGGATTCACCCGAAGAGTGGAATTTTACATCAATCATATGTTATCCTCCTCAAGCTTTTTAAAAAATAAAGAGGACCTGGTCAGTAATGACTGGGGGAAATGGAAAAGGGATAAATCACTTTATGGTATCAACTCGCTTTTGAACATGACACTCATTCACTTCATCTTTGTGGTTGTCGGGATGGGTTATCTGCTTGATGGTCTATCATACCTATGGTCTATCATACCATCCATCACTTTGATTTTGGGTCAATGCTGCCAACTCATTAAGTGTCGCTGATATGTTCAAGAGAAGTAACTCAGTAATTCCTCATACTTTTCAATACTCATAAAATTTCATTTCATGACCACCCTCCCTGAACATTGCTTCATAAGTTACATTTCTGTCTCTGAAATCATTACTCATGTTTCGTGTCGTTGATGGGGGATACATCAAGGCCCTCTTGTGATGAGTTTATTCCTGTCGACATCAACTCATCATCCAAGAATTTGACTTAGAAACACCCTTCCAGTACCTTGGAGCTTGCATACATCAATGGAGATTTTCTCTCTTCCGATGATAGGTTGACATCACTGGCCTTCAACTGAAATACTTTGTATGGTTTTCGACACAAAATCATATATTCACACCATGCAGATTAAACTGCAGTACCTTGAGAGCCATTATCATCATCGGTGGTTTCTCTTGTCTTCATTAATGGCTTACATCATTTGCTGGTAATCAAACGATGTCTTCCCATGTTCAACTTCAGATCACATATTTGCATGGTTAGAATCGCACTTGAGTGATCGAGTGAACGAGATAGGAGACCTCGGATCTAGTTTCATCCATCCAAGTTGCAATTTTAGGTGTAGTACCACATCATCCGCACGATGGCTTTACACAGATGGTAATCCTTTCATGGGTCTATATCTGTAGAGGAATTTCTAATTTATATACATGTTATGATATTTTATGCGTTGAGTATGGGTATGCCTCCCTCAGCAATTCATCTCCAAAATGTAAAATATATCATGATGTAATGTATTGTAATTGATGTAGGTCATCGTCCACTTCAGAACCTACTCATCACATCGTAAAGCATATCACTTAACATTATCATTTTTAACTTCATGCTTTAGGGGGAAGTTGTTACAGGTTAATTTAGGCATCACTCCTGAAACTTAGATCAGTACAAACAAGGTTTATCATACCCTAAATCAGCTGTTACTTACCTTAAACAATTCATCCCATTGTTGGTTTTTATCCCTGAAAGTTTCACTGCTTGAAGTCCAGCTGAAATACTCCATTAAGCCACTAACGCACCTCGAGACTATAGTAAGTTACTTGCAAAGCACTTACTCCCATGCAAAGCAGTGTTTCAAAGCACCTAGGCCCACTTAACAGTGCGTTGGTCGACTTTGAGTGAATTTTTCAAATGATTCTAGGAATCTTCCCACTTTCTAATGGCTTCTAGAAGTGGTTCCAGCTATCATGCTATTTGATAACTTTGAATATGAAAACCATGGAGCCATTAAATCAATTATCCTCTTATCCCATTGAACAAGGAAAATCTCTCTTCCATTTATGGAAAAGCCATTCAATGACCAATTAATGCAAAACTACCCCCATTTCCTATAAATTGAGCACTGGTCATAGTGCAAAAGGAACTTGAATTTTGTAGTGTTATGCTGGTGAGATTATAACTCTTTGAGGTATTGTTTGCAAGTAATGTTATGATGCTAGAGTAATGTTTTTTATGTGATGAGGATGGATTGAAGCTAGAGCGAGTTGACATCGAATCGATCCAACTAGTTGTAATTTATCCTTCTATCTTATAATAAAGAGATTTGTTCTTTTCCCAATACATGTGTTCATGCTTTTATATATGTATTTTCAAATGCAATCGATTCAGTTTGATTAAGAGGAATATTTCATATGCCTTTATGTCGTTTTTTGTATTATGTTAGTAATCATAGGTACCGATCAAACGAGTTTAGTTTGATTAGGAGTGACAGGAGTGACAAAATGGAGACGAAGAATAGCAAAGGATCACAAGTAGGTGTTCTTCTCTCATCTGTTGTTTTAGGTGCGTCCACCACACTTAGGGAAACTTATCTATCCGTAGGTTTGATTTCTGTAAAACACATGATATTATCAGTTGTGGCCTATTCGATGCAATCCGGATTGATATTTATTGGTGTCAGTTGCTCAACAATGTTTGTGTACCAATAATGGTGGAAATTATGGTTGAAAACGATCCAAATTGAATACGCGGTGTAGGCCAAGGAATGGAGGGATACTTAGCTCGAAATAATTGTCACCCATGAACTTGGTGATGGTGTAAGGCCCTTACTGAAGTGGTTGAAGCTTCTAATGGGCTCTAGTAAGGAATTCCTTCTATAGATGCAACCACACCTTATCATCCACTTAAAACTTATGTGGCACCCGATGTTGATCATGACGTTGTTTATACTTGGAATTGGCTTTATCCATAATATCATGAAAATGTTGGTAGATATGTTGGATGCATTCAATATACCTAGTGGATTTATCACTTTTATACTGTACATGTGCAAATTCTTCTTGTGTAGTCGCAAGAGTCATGGAAACATCAAACGAGCACAATGTTTGAAATCCCAGACCCACTTGAAAGGGGCTATGTCCAGTCAAGTTATGCAGAGATCTATTATAGCTATGTTTCACATAGGGAAGACTCTCATTCCATTTTTGTGGATGCTTGGAGTTGTACATGCATAATAT
The DNA here is from genome assembly GCA_034641835.2 of Pinus albicaulis. Taxonomy (NCBI): domain Eukaryota; kingdom Viridiplantae; phylum Streptophyta; class Pinopsida; order Pinales; family Pinaceae; genus Pinus; species Pinus albicaulis. Next base: position 751,538,360 of record CM076575.1, on the reverse strand, counting down.
GTGCATTATCGTCCTATTCACGACCTTTGTTTGGCTATCATTTTGGGGATGGAATGCAATTGACTTGGTTAGCTTGGTGTCTAGAAAAAACCAGAGGCTCGACTCAAATGTAATCAAGAACCTGTTGTCTTGATCTAATATAATGGTCTGCAGGATCCCAAAATGTACTCACACTCATTTGAAGAAGAGTTTGGCAGTGTCTTCTACTGTGATACTCTTCTTACAAGCGACCAATATATCTATCTTAGAAAATATATCAATGACCACAAATACACAATCATTACCATGCTTGGTAGAAGGAAATACAGACATATAATCCATGGAGATGGATTCCCAAGGTTGGATAGGAGTAAGCATAAGAGTGTACACACCTTTCTTCATTATGGTTGGCTTGGCGATGGCATAGGAAGTACAAGATCTAATATGTTTTCCAACATCCTATCGAATTTTTTTCCAATAAAATTTAATTATATAGTACTACCATTTTTTTGTCTAGACCAAAATATCTTGCGACCCGACTTTAGTGTGCCTCCCAACTCAGCTTGGCACACTCTCTTGAAGGAACATAAAGGTTCCCCAGGTAGCATAATAGTGTGACTTGGAGGTGGAAATATAGTACTTTCTTTCCATCCATTAACATATAGTATGTGGTGGTGAAATCTGGATCACTTTTGTATAGTTGAAAACATTTAGAAGTCTCATGCCCACAATAGTTGAGACCAGTGGTTAGTGGCCCAACTAGGGGTTGACTAAGTAAATATGAAACACTATTTGTGTTTCCCTTCTTGTATTTAATGTTAGAATGAAATTTTGTATATATGTGGACCATTTATGATGGTGATCATTCTGCAACTTCCCTTGTGTGTGTATAAACTAAATAGGTTTGTGATTTGTGTGGATAATTGTCTCCTTCTCCAGAATGTAATGTTTCCACTGTTGTAAGCCTGCATGATGGAATGCATCTCATTATCATATATGGGGTATTCTCAAATCGTATTAGAAAGTGTCTAAATCTGGTAGGACATTGGATGCCCTTTTTATGTGATAACTACACCAATAGCATAGTCAGAGGCATCTATCTAAATTTCAAATGGTTGTTGCAAGTATGGAAATATGACTACTAGCACAAATCAAAGGCAATGTTTCAGCGCAACAAATGTCTTCTATTGGGACTAGAACCAAAAGAAAATTTTTTTCACTCCACCCTTGCTAACTTGACTCAAATGTGAAGTGATATGAGAGAACCCCAACATGAACCTTCGATAGAAATTGGCAAGGCCCATAAAGTTGTGAAGATTTTTTATAGTTGTCGAGGCTAGCCAATACCGAATGACTTGGATCTTATCCAGATCCACATGCATGCCTTGCTCATCAATGATGTAGTCCAAATATTGGACCTGGTTCATGCCAAAGGATAATTTCTCCAAATTGGAACGAAGTTTATCTTTTTCGCAAGGATTGAAGGATGTTTCAAATATGTTGCAAGTGCTTTTCCAAAATCTTGTTGAATATGAGGGTTTCATCCAGATATACAATGACAAACAAGTTGGTGAAAGGCCTCAAGATGTCATCCATCAAACTCATAAAAGTTGAAGGGTAATTTTTTAACTTGAGGGGCGTGACCAACCACTTAAAAATGCCCTCCTTGGATTTGAAGGTGGTATTCCATACATCTATTGGTTCTATTGGAACTTGGTGATAGCTATAATTTAAATCGGTCTTGTTGAATTACTTGGCCCCCATGAGCTAGGAAATAAGGTCATCAATCCATGGGTTCAAATACCTATTCCTGACAGAGGTTTTATTCAGTGCCCGATAATCAATGCAGAGTCTTCAAGGCCCATCCTTATTCTATATGAGTACAATTGGGCTCACATAAGGTGAGGCACTTGGTCATATGTGCCCTTTTTGTATCAACTCTCAGATCAATCGCTTGATTTCCCAATTTTCTAGAATATAGTGGCCATATTTTGGCCCATTGGGTAGAGGTGCTCCAAGAGTCAGATCGATCGAATGCTTGACCTGATAGTGCAAAGGTACCCATGTGGATGAGGAGAAGATGGCCCTATACTCTTCCATGACCTTATCAACTTACATCTGCTACGTAGAGGAACCCCTTTTTGGGGTTCATTGATGTGGCCATTATTTTCCCCTTACCTTGAGAGCGAATAAAAAATAAAACAATTTTCCTGATTTGGGAGATGATCTTACTGCATTGCTTATAAAATATCATAGAAATGGTGATAGGCGGGGCTTCCTCTCATATCGTGTATAGTTTTCTTCCCAAAGTAATGTTAAGAGTGTGAGGTTCAGACTCATACATAGCAAGGCACTTCCACAATTATGGTTGTCCTAATAAAACAACACAAAATTCAAGAGGAGCAACATCACACAGTACCTCGTCCATGAAGGGATTGATGTTGTAGGGAAGGAAACAATTCTATCTGACACAGAGATATCGTCCTTAGTGGATCCACCTAATGGTGTATGGTTGTGTGTGTGGTGTGGTCGAAATATCAAAACACTTAAAAATATCTGTTGAGATGTGGTATTTTTGGCTCCCAATGTCGACAATGAACTACAACATAGAACCCTTCACCCACGTCTATGAGTGGAAGATACACTCCCCCTCCTTTGGATCTTCAAGATCAATATTTTGGACCTTGGTGGTGGAAATGGTGGTACTGGGTTTTGCATCAATAATATGCTTTCCCCTTTCATTCCTCTTGCCAGGTTTTTTTCAGATTCGGAACATGCATCCGACTCTAAAGCCTTTAGCTCAACCACCAATGACTGCTTGGCACGACACTCTATAACTCACACCTTTTTCTTGTGTCCTTCATCTTTGTGGTGTTATTCTTTTCTTATGGATTCTATGGGTTGTATTTGGTCACTCCAACTTGGATTTTTCCTTTGATTTTTGGTTTGGAGGTTCCTTTTCCCTACCTTGGATTCACAGATATAAAGTCTCACTTCTTCTATTTAAATTTTTTCTCAATCTTGATAGCATATCATTACATTAGGCCAAGAGAGGAGACATTTAAGCACTCAATTTATGCCTGAATTTATATATGCAAATAGCCATGGTACTTGAGTACTATATGCCACTCAAAATCCTTGATACCCAAGTTCATGTGTAGGGTATGAAAAATATTTTTGAACTTGGACATGTCTTGGTCCCTTTACTGCCATAGTGTGGCCCATTTTATGTACTTATCTTCGTAGCTCTTGACAGGGTAATATTATTCCTTGAAGGAATATAAGAAAGAATTCCAAGAGGGTGTGGCTAAAATTAGTGAGGATTCCTCTTCATCCCTCTGCTCACAGTAAGTTTCTCACTAGTCCTTGACATTGGGGTGGATTTTAGGAGTGCAAAAGTAATATTTTCTCTATAAAAAAAAATATGGACTAAAAAATTTCCTTCATGCAGATTTAACCATCTATCTAGAGAATATGTGTATATTTTTCATTCAAATATAATAATTCCATAGTTAAATTATACCTTAAATGTGGTGGCACCTCCAAAGTGACTGCTAGATGAATATGCTTCATCTGTTGATACCCACCAAAGGATCTTGGAAAATTATCCATCATCTCGTTCCTTTGTCGCTTGAGGGCCTATTCAAGAAACAATTTGAAAGGATCTATTGCTCCTTCATCTTTATTTTCTTTCACCATGGGAGTTCATCGAGGTCGGTGAGGCTAGTCTTGCAAAGATTCAACCAGTTCAAGTCCCAACTCCTTATACCCTGACCTCGTTGGGGACATGCATAGAAAAATAGAGAAAAAGAAGACCGATCTAATAACACTAATTCAAATTCATGAAGGAAAAAAATGAAATACATATTTAAACAAAAACACAAAGATACAACAAAAGAGAACTTCAATTAATAAATAGAAACTGCTAAAAAAAATTTACATGCAGATAGGAAAAAAATAGCTTGGGCGTTGGTAGTTTATCTCTAAGAAGAGATGTGATGGCCACATGCCTTTCTAACTGAGTTACAATGAGGCTCTCGGGAATTTTTATCATCAATAAATAATTGAAAACCTTGAACATCTAAAAACCTAACCCTAGGAGTTGAAGCACCAAAAGCTTGTGGGCCTTGTTGGGGTTAGTTGGAACCGTCAACTTTTCGAGGTTGCAAGTTTGGCATATAATATTTGTTTGGCACACACGATAGCCCGTTATAAATATGATCCGAGGACAACATATTTAGATTGCAAACATAGGACATGGGCCTCACGTTTTCTTGTTTCCACAAAAAAATGTCGTTTAGGGCCTAAAAACAGCTCCGGAAGTTCAGGACCTGAAAAAATGTCAAAAATAAAAAATTGTCGAAATATGAAACTATGCCAGATATTAGCAAACTAAAAGGAAACAATTTTGGTGGTATAATTGGAATAGGCAAGTGGCCACCAATATCCACCTGGATCAATATCATTCATGAGCAATTTTTGAAATTTTGGATTGAAATTAAACATTAATAAGTTTTATTCTATCTATTCTTGTACAATCAGTGAAAAAAATTATTTCAAATACAGTTGCAAAAACAAGATATGCATGGAATTCAATGGTCAATTTTTCACTGGACTTCTTTGGTTAGGAAACACTCTGAAGAATTTTCTTTTACAAATTTTGTGGACCAATTTCTGTTAGAATCTATCGATCTCTTGAATAGTGATAAATTCCCAAGAATCCTAATAGAGGTCAAGCACAATTTGCAGCTCAATGACCAAACTAAGTTAGGTGACTAGTATTCGTATAAAAAAATTACTGAGATAATAATGTCTAGATGTGAACTCCCTCCATATCATTTGCCCATTTTTTTCCCAGTCAGAATTTTTGCTCTTGAATTTATTAGATAGAGTCTCAATGTGGATCAGATGCATTTCCTGCCAATAAATAAAGAGGCTCTTTTCAAACTTAAATCACAAGTAGGACCCTTGGTTTTTGTAGGTTTTAATCCATACAAAAATTACACACAAAAAATTTCTTAAAACAGAAAAATATACAATGGTAAGAACATTAAAAAATATACACAAATATTTTCCCTTGGATTCGAAAACTAGGGATATCATATCGATTTTTAATTTAATTCCTTAAAATTCTACAATATATATATGTAGAAGCATTCATAAACCCTAATCCATTAACTCTGGATTAGAACATAATTGTAGTTCCCTTGACCAGATCTACAAAATACCATGGGAAAAAAACATCATGCCCAAAACCATGTGTGAAAACCATGTTAAAAACCATGGGTAGGTCCACCCACCATCCTTGAGTCCACACCCCATACTTGGGTCTGCCCAACTATTATTGGGTCCGCATAAAAAAATATTTTTCCCGGTACTTTGCCCCGAACCCCGTGCAGGGGGGATACCTCCCCATTGTAAATAAGGAAGTTGAAGTTGTAAATACTAGATCAACCCATAAGGAAGTTGAATTTATATTAGCAAAAATGAAATTCATAAAGGGAATTAGTTGGTCTTATGATCCAATTGGAAATATTTCATCTATTTGAGTTCAACAAGGTTTTACTTCTTATGTTCATGTAACAAAACCAGATATTGAAAGATATGTTAATAAAGAAATATGGGAAGAAGGCACCCTAGGAGGATTACCAAAAGAACATGAGGTAGAGAATCCAACAAAGCCTAATGTTTTAGAAACTCCTCAACAAAGGGAAAAAGAACTCAAAAGGGTAATTGAAAATCTTCCATATTCCACTTCAAAATTAGAAGGCACAAAATTTAAACTCTATAAAAGGTGAAATGCGAGGGAAACAAAAGAATCAAAGTTAGAAGCCATGTCTACAGATGTATCTACACCTTCTACATTTATTCTCTCAGTCGAGCTTGTATTTAATTTGCAGCAAATGGAAACAACAACAAGACAGTCTTCTTCAAATCCTTCCTCTACTAATCAGACTATCTATTCTAGATTCATGGAGATTAAAAAGAAGAATGAAGATTTAAAATCAATTACCTACACTTAATTATAAAAGCAAACTTCTTCTACAAAGAATGGGTTACTCTCAGCCTTGGATGTTGAGAAAGACACAATTTCAATTAGCCTTTTTGGAACCAAAAGTCCTAAGGGCTAAGGCTACAAAATATTTTAAGAACTATGTATTTTATTTTAACACAAATAAAATCCATCCAATTAATCATATCGATATCCATAGACAGACAAGGAATATTATTTATTCTACTTTAACTAGTTTTGCAATTAATTTGACAAAGTTGCAAAATTCATTGAATAATACAAACTATGAGTTAAAGATGGAAAAAATGTCTTCTCTTGCTAAAGATAACAAGATCAAATCGTTATATGATATAATTATCAAGTTGGGAGTAGATCCTCATGATATCAATGCTACTTAAGAAATCATAAAGAACATAAATGCAGACATTCAATCTCTGCATAAGAGATTAAAGATGCCAACTACTAAACATCCATAAGCACAAGAAGTTGGAGAGATGGAAAAAGAGAAATAATTTCTCTTATCAATGATGATTGAAAATTATTTGCAGATACATAAAATGGAAACAAAAATTGAACAACTAATAAAAGGAAGAGAAAAAACAGGGAGTATAGTGCCTTCTACATCTCAAACGAGCTTATAAATAAATGATACAACTGAGGAGTTGATAGAAGCATTATCATCTTTAATTGTAAATAAAGAATAAATTAATAAATTGAAGAAAGTTTTAGATAAAGTTGATCAAGAGAATATTAAGGTAGATAATGCTTTAGTCGTTGAACTGCAAAAGACTTCCATATTACAAAAATATCTTGAATGGCATCTAGGTCAAGCTAACAATGTTCAATGCCTTATTCAGGCTAAAAAAATAATTTGGATGGAGATTATTTCTGTATTATTTGATGTTTGAACATCAATCAAGATCATGGTTGAACAAGAGTTGTTGGAATGAGCAGAAAGGTCCATAGATGAAATCATGAATGAGCTTGGGAAAAAGACAAATCAAGCTAGTAAAATCATAAAGTTTTTAAATTCAAATACAAAATAGGAATTAGAAGAAAGGGATATTATTTACAGGCCTAATTCTATTATTCAAAACAAGAAATCTTTGACTAAGAAAACTTGATGATGCAAATGAAGGAAAAGGTTAATTCTATACAGGTTCATATCAACAATTTCAACAAGAATTTTTCTACCCTATAGCAAAGAGGTTTACCATCATTTAAAAATTCAATGGGAAAAATGGTAATTGGAGAAGAATATCAAATATTACTCAATAGGGCTGTAATGGTTAAATCAAAATTTGCTAGAGTAAAAGGATCTTTGACTAGTCAAAATATCCTTGAAAATTTAGCTAACAATTTTTTATTTGTTATGACATCAAATATTTTTTCACAGTTAAACCGACCTTTCAAAATATAATGAATTAGATGCATCCTACAGAAATATGGTTGCGTTAACTTATCTAGTGGGAGAAGAATAGGAACAATTTATTGATCTTTTATCTTAATTCTGAAAGTCAGAGGGGTATCTCGCAAGTAGGCTATGTTTTAGAAAATAATCAAGGCAGATCCAGCTTCAAAGGAGAAAGATAATATCATACGTAGATATTTTGGAACCGAATTCAGATAATAAAGTATAGCTGAAGACAATCAAGTAGAATATTTTTTATTTTGGTTGAAGTTTTGTTGGAGATGATCCAATTTGTTATTTTGGATAAAAAATATCTATGTTTTAATATGTACAGATAGTATTTTGTACAAACTCTTTATATATTGTTAATTTTGACTGGAAAAGGGTTGATTCCTAGACTAAAAGTTTTGGATATTTCTATAATTCCTGAATATTTTTCAAAGCTAATCAAGGAGTTTTATTTTCATCTTATAACAACATTGTTCCACTTGTGAGTGCTTCTTGTGTTACATTATAGTTTTTCTTCAATACATTAATATTGTATAGATATTTGGGAAATGTTGTGTTGAGTGTTAGCCTCCTTAATATCCCCTAGTAAATTTATGTTCAATATTGGGTTAATTAAGAAAATTGTCTGTTTGTTTTGGTTACTCTGCAATTTATAGATTGTTTCCTTTTGTGAAATTCTTATATGTATTATTGTTAGTTATGGAATATCTTTCTATATCATTTTTGTTCTCATAATATAATCAAGTATTCATATTGGATACCTATCAATTATCTAATGTATCTTTCATTCTTCTATCAATACTCTTAAAATATTTTATGTTGTTACTGTTGAAAATCAGCACTTTGGTTGATATTTGAAATAATAAGGATTATTTACATAAATAGTGGTTTTATCCTTGAACCAACCAATTTTAAACACATCCTTTACATAGATGCTTTGATACAGTTCTTTAGCTTGGAATTGTCAACAAAGGACATCATCAAATTGGTGTTGTTGCTGGGGAACGAGAAATTGAAGTTATTTTTCCCTAGGACAACGATTGAGATTACCTTATTGATGGTGAACAAGAGGTTTGTCCACTAAGATCATTCACTTGGCATACTCCACTAATTAAAATTTGGCTTCTTAGAAATATACCAAATTTAATCCAAACTCTCAACCAACTTCAACTTTATTAGATCCTAAAAATTTGATTAGGCAAGCTTCTTTCAGACGTAGGCTTGAATATACATCTTATGTTCCTCAAGAGTCATCCTCTCATCTAGATAATTATGAAGAACAACCTAAACCTATTGGTTTATCCCCAAGATTCTTAGATCTTATTGAACAGGAATAGATCTTCAAACTACTTTGTTAGTTGAGCAACTTGAATCTTTTCATTTCCTGAGTAAGAAACTAAAGATACAGATTATTCATAAAACAAGTCTTCAACTCCTGAAATTGAGTATCTTGAAGTTAAGCCTGAGGATCCTTTTTTTATTTTACAAACTGGAGGAGCTTATAAAGATTATACCAATCCTTTGTTTCCTGAAGTTCAATAGATCAGTTTTCCTGAAATTCAAAAGTTAAGTTTCCCACCTCAGTCTCCAAAGAAACCTATAAATCCCAAGCAACAATCTCCATAAAAGCCTCCATCTCCCAAACAACCTATTGCACCTACTACACAACAAACAATGATTGGAATTGGGCCAATTGTAAATTTTAGGTATGCACCTATAAGGTTACAAGCTCCACTATATGAATTTCCTGATGGATATTTGAAATATCTCCCAATAGATAATGGATAATGGTCTGTATTAGATCATTATATTGTTTTCCATCTGTCTCGATGCATTTATAGTGGAAAAAGTGGAGGAGTCAACTCATGGGATTGTTTTTACCAATGAGACCTAGTTTGGTAAAATAAGGTCTGAAACCTTCTAGGAGTGTTTTGAGGCATTAAATGACGTTTTTTTGGGGTAAAAATTTATCATTTTAGCATAGAAAATTTTCATGTTATTCTACACACAGAGACATTTCCAACACAAGAATCACGTTAATCAAAGTCTGTATGTGAAATTTGTGCCACTCAGAAGTTAACCTTTATGTTTTCACCACCATAATTTGAGAGGATTCTATGTCATCCCCTAATATTCATCAAAAAGGGGATAGGAAAGTGATTATGATGTAAAAGGTTGTAGAAGATTCTATATTGTAACTTTTGTTAGGTGTTAAGATAGTCAAACCTAAGCACTAGTAGGCCATTAGGCTATGTTATAACTGGACCACTAGGAGGAAAATGGATTCCATTATTTCAAGTGCATTTGTTCCATAGCAGAGCAAAAATAGCCAAGAGGGATAAGAGGTAGAGCACACATAGAGGATTTTTGCATTATAGCATCCCACGGGCCACAATTCGTACTTATTTGTACTTGCAACCATATTTTTAGACAGAGAAAAGTGAAGCGACCTCACTTTCTAGATAGATTTTTCTCTTGAAAGGGTTTCCCAAAGAAAATCTTGTGTCAAATGTGTGTGTGAGATTTTAATTTGTTTTTCTCTATTTTCTGCATAATTTTCATGCACATGAATGCACTATTAATAGTAATTCTATAGATCCATAAATCTATTAAAATTGTAATAGTTTAGAATTTCATATTTTAAATACAATATTATCAGATCTGTTTTGACAAACTATCCAGTGGAATATCCATGACAGTTTACATATCAGAGAAATTGGAATTAGTGTATAAGATCATTTCACAACCTTCCTTGATTTTGTAGACAATTTGAATGTGGAATATGAAGATTTTTATATGAGGTTATTTGCACAATCTTTGCAAGGAGATGTGAGAATTTGGTTCAGACAGTTACAACTAGATTCAATTCATACTTGGAGAGATTTAACAAATATTTGTATAAATTAGTGGGAATTAATAAATATCTTATTTATTACATGATTGTATTTGAATCTATACAAATAAATACTATTTAATTGGTACCAAAATGCCAGCATATATTAATATTTCAACTATAGCTACCAAATTCAGATTTGCTAAAGCTTTTGATGATGGTTTTGCACTAATGCTTAGAGAAAGAAAGTCAAAAAAATTGATAGATATACACACAGATGTTATTGAAGTGGATGCTAACATAGTTTCTTCAAGAAAGTTAAGAGCCAAGGTTGAAAGGGCAGAGAAGAAAAGAGAAAAACAAAAAGTTGGTTCTTTGGGAGAAACTAAGGAAGTAGATTAGAAGATTGATGAAATTACAAGGATGTTGAAAAATATATATAATAGAATTTCTAGAATGGAGACTCGACAAAGGAAAACAAAAGAGAATGTTAACAGTCCACCAAGGCCATATAGAAGACATTTTCAACATCATATTTTACAAAGATACGGGAGAAACATAGATCAACATATTCAACCACCTTTGATGATTGATGATCAGGATGTTGAAGAAGTAGCATAGATAACAAATGATGTAAATTTCCTTGTTTTTCAACCTTTTGAAAGTGATATTATTCCCTCAAGTCATAATCATTTTGATTCAGAATATCAATTCTTCTGAAGTAACTAAGTATCAAGCATTTTCTGAATTCTTAATTATTGGGATTAATAAGAGACATGATTTAAGGCCAAGACAACATCCAGTAAAACAAACAAAGAAAGTGACTTTTTATATTCCTTGGGATTGAAATTTAGTTATACTTCGTCTTCACAACAACAAGAACAATCTAAAGTAGAAAACATTTCTTCTTATTTTACTTTAGAGAAAGAATTAGAAAATGTAAATATTCCAATTCCCTTGTCAGAATTAACATGAACTCTAGGTTACCAACAACAAGTGACTAAGTGGGTTCAGCCTTCAATTATAGATGCACAAGGAGAGGTTATTAGCTTTCAAGATGAGAAACTATCAGTCTTGTTTGGTCCAAGTATAGAGGTTATTTATGAATCAATACCTCATTTTTATGTGACTTTAAAGTTATAAGACTTTATGCTTTCCAATTGTATGCTTGATTCTGGAAATTCTCACAACTTTATGCCTAAGTCAATCATGGAAAAATTACAATTACAAGTGACATGCCCTTATCATGACCTTTCTAATTTTGATTCTAAAAGGGTACAATGTTTGGGTTTGATCAAATATTTGGTAGTTTCTCTAGCTCAAAATCTTGTGAAAAAAGTAGTAATATTGTAGTAACTAATATTCCTGTAATTTTGGCATGTTGTTATCAATAGCTTGGTGTGCTAAACTTGGAGGGAGTTTGCAGATGAACATGTCATATGCTACTATTCCAATTCTTGGGGGAGAAAGCTTGAGGTTGTACAAAAAGGTCAAATTTGTAAATACAGTTTGTGATGCTTGACAACGAGTCAATCACCCTATTTATGATATTGATCAAGATTTAGGTGTTTTATTCTCGTTGTGAATATTTATTATAATATGTATAATAAAGCTAAGAGTTTATAAATATCATTAACTCTTAGAAAATGATGTATGGAAAGTATATTTTGATGGAGCATCATCTAGAGATGGATCAGGAGAAGAAATTATCATTTTTTTACCTACACAGGAAATTGTTATTCAATAGTTTATATTGGAATTTTAGGTGAGTAATACTATGGCAGAGTATGAGGCATTAATTCGGGGGCTTGAAATGGCTAAGAAAATGAAAATGAAAATATTAGATGTATATGGATATTCAAAACTAGTTGTCATACTGGTCATAAATTCTTGCCAAACAAAGCATCCTAGATTAAAGTCTTACAAAAATAAAGTGTGGGATTGTATTAAGAATTATTTTCAAGCATTAAATATTTTTTTTATACCAAGGTTGATCCAGGTGGATGTCAGTGGCCACCCACCTATTCCATTTGGACTCGCACCATCAATTCTTTCAGCCTTTCACTTTCAGCACAATTTACTATTTTTAGCAAGTTTCCAGGTCTTGCACTCCCGAAGCCGTTTTGGGGTCCTAATGATGCAGGTGGATATTGATGGCCACCCACCTATTCCATTTGAACCCCCACCATCAGTTCTTCAATTTTTAAGTTTCAGCACAACTTACTATTTTTAGCAGTTTTTTGGGTCCTGAACTTCCACAATCGTTTTGAGGCCCTAAATGGCATTTTTTGGGAAAACCGGGAGCAACATGGGTTTACAAACCTAATTTTTTCACTCAAAAGTTGTATTCCTTGGACAGTTATTTATAATGAGGTATTGAGCGCATCAAATGGAGATCGTATGCCAAAGTTACGTCCCCAGGAAGTTGAAACACCAATTTATCCAAACGGGACCCACAGTTTTGGCACTTCATCTCCTAGGGTTAGGTTCTTGGATTTTTAGGGTTTTCTATTATTTCTCAATAATAAATAGGCCTTCAAGCCTCATTGTAACATAGTGGAGGGGCCTATATCCGTCACATCTCTTCTTAGAGATATGCTACCAGTGCCCTCGCTCATTCATTTCCATTATGTGTCATTGTAACACAGTTTAGAGGCCTGTAGCCGCCACATCTCTTCTTCGAGATACGCTGCCAACGCCCTAGATAGTTTATTTCCATTATTTTTGTAAGCATATTTCTATTATTTGATATTAATGAAATGAAATATTATTTATGTTGCATCTATGTGTTTTTGTTTATTTCTATGTATTATTGTGTTCCTGCATAAATCCGGATCAGTGGTATCAGAGCGGTCTTCTATTTCTTTGTTTTTATTTACATGTCCCTAATGTGGTCAGGGTATAAGGAGTTAGGGCTCGATCTGATTGAACTGTTGCAAGATCAGCCTCACAAACCTCGACGACTCCCCATGGTGGAAGGAAAGAAAGACGAGGGAGAAGGATATCCTATCAAAATCTTGCTCAAGGAGGCCCTCGAGAAACAAAGGAATGCGTTGATGGATAACTTTGCCCAGATCCTTCAATTACTGCCCACCGGTGGCACATATACATCCTGCATGTCTGCCCGCAGGTCCATGACATCTTTGACAAATCTGATACCCAGTTCAGCAGAATTGGCCTCATCTCATGGAGGAGCTCAACGCAATGGGGATCATTGCTTCCTAAGGAGGGAGGAATGATCCAAGTGGATATCGATGGCCACCCACCTATTCCATATGGACCCGCAACATCAATTCTTTCAGCCTTTCACTTTCAGCACATCTTACTATTTTTAGCAAGTTTTTAGGTCTCGCACTCCCGGAGCCATTTTAGGGCCCTAATGATGCAGGTGGATATTGGTGGCCACCCACCTATTCCATTTGAACCCCCATCATCAGTTCTTTCCATTTTTAAGTTTCAACAAAACTTACTATTTTTATTAGTTTTTTAGGTCTTGAACTTCTGGAGCCGTTTTGAGGCCCTAAACGACGTTTTTTGGGAAAACTGGAAGCAACATGGGTCCATAAATTGATTATTCTCACTCAAAAGTTGTAGTCCTCAGATAGATATTTCTAACAAGGTATTGAATGCATCAAACGTAGATCGTATGCCAAAATTACATCCCCGGGAAGTTGAAACACCAATTTACCCAAACAGGACCCACAATTTTGGCGCTTCATCTCCTAGGGTTAGGTTCTTGGATGTTTAGGGTTTTCCATTATTTATAAACAATAAATAGGCCTTCGAGCCTAATTTTAACATAGTGGAAGGGCCCGTAGCTGTCACATCATTGTTTCTCAACATTAAATAGGCCTTCGAGCCTCATTTTAACAAAGTGGAAGGGCATGTAGCTGTCACATCTCTTCTCAGAGATACGCTACTAGTGCCCTCTCTTGTTCATTTCCATTATGTCTCATTGTAACACAGTTCAGAGGCATGTATCCGCCACATCTCTTCTCAGAGATATGCTACCAATGCCCTAGCTAGTTTATTTCCATTATGTCTGTAAGCATATTTATTTTATTTGATAATAATGAAATGAATATTATTTCCGCTGAATCTCTATGTTTATGTTTATTTTTGTGTATTATTGCGTTCCTGCATAAATCTGGATCAAAGAGAAAAAATGTAGCTGCATATCCATTAGTAGTTTCAACAAGTACATTTAAAGTTCCCAATAATTTTATGTTACAATATCATAATGAAGTCAAACACATGCCTTCAAATCCAGATAACCTCAAACATTAGCAGAATTTTCAAGATGATGAGCAAATCAAGAAATTTCTAGAAGTAATTGAAGAATTTTAATCCTTGCATATAGATCAAGAATCTGCTTAATATACACAGAGTTACGTTGTTGATTAATATGGTAAACTGAAAAGTTCATACTGTATATCATAACATTATTAAATTATTAAATGATTATATTCCAAAAGGTCTACTTCCATTAGAAAATTATCTGATCAGAATGTCGTTCCTACTTCTGTAACAATAAAGTCCCAACAAGATTATATTGAAGAGTTCAATGTTGGTATAGAGAATGAGATCAAGAACATTAAGCTTTTAGTACTGTTACCTCAAGAAATCAAAGAAAACAAATTTGACCTTGTTTAAACAATATATTTATGTTTTTTCATGGAAGTATGAGGATCTCAATACATATGAAACTTCTATCATACAACACAAAATCCCATTGAAGCCTCATATAAATCCTTTCATACAAAATCTAAGGTATGTTAATCCAATAATTTTACCTATAATTGAGAGAGAGGTCAAAAAATTATTGCATGCCAAGATAATTATTCCTCTAAGGTATTCACATTGGATTGCAAATCTAGTTCCTATTAGAAAGAATAATGGAAAGATAATATTATGTGTTTATTTCTAGAATTTGAATAAGGCATCCTTGAAATACAATTATCCTTTACCGAAAATGGATTATATTCTTCAGAAAGTCACAGGGTCAGAAAGAATTTCAATGCTTGATGGATTCTCAGGGTATAACCAGATTGTAGTGAACAAAGAATACCAAAGCAAGACAACATTTAATACACCTTGGGGAACATTCATGCATGCCAAAATTCCGTTTGGACTAATGAATGCAGGAAATTTTTTTCAAATATCTATGGATTTTGCATTTGTGGGTAAAATTAACAAATTTATTTTTATTTATCTTGATGATTTGAATGTGTTCTCAAAATCAAATTCTCAACATCTCAAACATTTGAGGCAAATATTTCAAAAATGTCAAAGATATGGGATCTCACTCAATCCCAAGAAGTCAATGTTTGCAATGAGTGAGGGGAAATTTCTTGTACATATTGTATCAAAAGATGGAGTGAAGATTGATCCTCAAAGGGTTTCAGCAATTCAAATGCTCATTTTAGCCTAGACTAAGAAGGAGATACATCTTTCTTAGGAAGAATTATTTTTTTGAGGAGATTCATAAAAAAATATGCAGAAATAATCAAAGATTTCACCAATATGCTAAATAAATATCAAGAAGTGAAATGGAATGCTTAGTCCATATTGTTATTTTCTCAAATTAAGAAAGCTCTTATGGAGGCTCTAGTGTTGGCAAGTACATATTAGACAAAACCATTTTGTATCTTTTCATTTACTTCAAATACTACATTAACTACAATTTTGTTACATAATAATTCTCAAAATTTTGAATAACCCATTGCCTTTTTTAGTAAGGTCGCGAGATATGTTGAACTAAGATATGATATTATAGAAAAACAATCATATGATCTATTTCAGGAATTAAAGTCTTTCAGAACTTATGTATTACATTAAAATATAACAGCTTATGTACTAAATAATGTAGAAAAGACAGTATTGACTCAGCCAGACAGTGATGGAAAAAAAGGAAGGTGGATAGAAAATATAAAAGAATTTGATTTTGGAAATCAGACCAACCAAATTAGTAAAAGGTCAAGGATTAGAAAATTTTATTGAAGAGTCTAATTTCATGATGTTGGGTATAAATTTAGTGATGCAAGCTTTCAGTTTCACTTCAAAGAAGAATCCACAATAAACTTCTCCTGAAAAAAGTGAGAAGAATCCACAAGAACCTTATCAAACTTCAGTCACATCATCATTTTCTACAAGTCAATGAAAATTATCTATTATCATATTGGGATAAAGACATTTTTTATTTTTTGTTGAATTTGCAGTGTCCTCCTAAGTTTATTATAAATCGAGTCATATCTCTTAAACTCAAGGCTATTAAATACTACATAATCAATGAAAATTTATATTGAAAGGATCCTTTGAGTATATTTTTACTATGCTTAAATGAAAGTAAGACAACAGGGTAATAGATCAATTTCATGATGGAGTTTGTGGAGGACATTATGCATAGAGAGAAACTACACATAAAATTCTGAAAGATGGATTTTGTTGGCCAAATTGTTTTTCTCGAAAGTTGTGTTCCTTGTCATATCTTTGCAAGTAAAGAAAAATTCTCTTCCTTTCCTTTAATTCCAGTTTTAGTTGAAGCATCGTTTTTACAATGGGGGTTAGACTTCATTGGGGAAATTAATCCCACATCAAGTAATCGACATAAATGAATTTTGGTTGCAAATGTTTACTTTACTAAGTGGGTGAAAGAAATTATAGTTAGAAATGCAACTAATATTGTAGTAATAAAATTCATTGAAGAAAATATATTGTCAAGTTTTGGTTGTCCTAAATAATTGATTAGAGATAATGCACAAGAATTTAGTTCAGTAAATATGAACGTTTTTTTCCAGAAATATCAAATTTTCCTGCATCATTCTACTCCATAGTATCCACAAAGGAATGGATTAGTTGAATCCTCAAACAAGATTTTGATTAAAGTCATTAAAAAGGTGTTAGCTAATACTAAGAAGAGTTGGGACAATCATTTAAATTTTGCAATCTAGGCTAATAGAGTTTCTTCAAAAAGAGCAATAGGTAAATTTCCATTACATTCGGTATATCGTACGGAAGCAGTATTTCTTACACAACTAGTTTTTCCTGTTATGAAAATTTTGCAGGATTCTTGTGAAGATTAAGATGAATTTACAAGAAGAATTCATCAATTAATCAATTTTAATAAAGAGAGGGAGGAAGTGTAGAGAAATTTTTTTACAGTATCAAAACAAAATGAAAATATTGTTTGATAGAAAAGTTAGGGAAAGTTATTTCAGGCTAGATGATTTAGTCTTGAAATGGGATGCCAAAAGACAGGAGCAAGGCAAGCATGGAAAATTTGATAACATATCGCTAGGTCCATTCAAAATTTTTGAAGTGAATAATAACAATACTTTTATTTTTCAAAATCTGGAAGGAGAATTTTCTTCATTCCTATCAATGGGAAGTATTTAAAACATTATATTCAATATTGAGAACATAAATGCATGGTTCATTGTAAATAATGATGTGCTTTAATTTTCCAGAGCACGTGTCAAATTTTTCTTATGAGACTGACTCCATAGCCCAAGGTGAAGGAAAAAGGTTTGCAATTATCTACATCCCACAGGGGGAAGCAGTCCCCAAATAGAGCCAATTTTGTAACATTTTCTTATCATCAAATTTTCAAAAAACATTCCAAAAAAACTTTAGTTTTATGCATTTTGAAAATAAAATATATGTGTGTGTCTATAAGCGTCATATACATATATGTTTGATTTTATTTGGATAAATTTCTTGATAAAGTGCCCGTACTTTTTTTCGGTGAATATTTAACATGAAGGGATCGACACTCATAAATAAATAATAGACGCCATTCCCCCCCGGCTCTTATTTGACGTTTAACGGAAGGGGGGGGGGGAGGGGGGGAGGGGGGTGAGGGGTTCTGTGATTGAAAATTTTCTTGAAACCACCTTTCATTATGTGGCAGCCCATGGTTAATAGTGGACATCGCCTCCCCCCCCCCCAACCCCCCCGCGAATTTGTTTTCAGTTTCCACCAAAATATCATTATCACTAATTTTATTTTTTGTTGCCACCATTTTATCTATCACCAAATATCATTGCCACCAACTGATATTTTTATTAATACCCATTGTTTTCGAATATTATTATTATTACTCCTAATTATTTTATCTAAATTCATTACCTCTTTTTACCCTTTGTCAAAATAAATTACAACAGAGGAAGAACAACACTATATTGGAGCCATTCAAGTCAATCATCTGCAAGTTTTCTCTGAGTATTGTGTTTTCATGGTAATCTTGTTTCTTATTCATGTTTCATATTGAAAGAGTGAGTTCACAGAAAAGAAAATCATCAAAAAAATGTCTAAAATTCCACCTCCCTTTGCGTCTATAAAATTTAATGAAATGTCGTTGATTGATCTATATGTTAAGATTTTGGAAAAAAAGTGTGAATATGACCTTTATGAACTTTAGAATTAGGCATTTCAAAATTTCCAACATAATAGTGATGATTTTTCTCTTTGCATATCAATCCTCCCCCAATTCATGTTTCCACAAACCCACAATTTTCCCCAAGTTTGTTGTATGGTGTTCAAATAACTACTTGTTGAGTGAAAGTGATATCATTTCCAAGAATGGAGAACCTTTATTTTATATTACATCTAATTCAATTCTACAAGCCCTACAAGTTGTTGTTCCTGGTTCTCTTCACCCATTCTCTAGTGAATTTTTGTTAGAAACCTATCTGAGATTAATCCATCAACAAAGGACTTCCATATTTGAATCCCTTTTTCTAGAAGGAACTAAAATTCCTGAAACAACCCTTATTATCCTTCAAATATCCTCCCATAGTGAAATTATGTCGTAGATTTGAAACTGCTCATGAAATTTTAATCAAAATGTTGGGGAAATTATGTGTTATAATTCCCAACATTAAATTATCCATTTGAGGTTTTAAGACTTAGAGTTACAAGCACAAGTAATGCATGATCAGAGTGTCTAGCTAAACTAGAGTAAGAAATCAACTTGTTGTTTACGTACAAAATTCAGTTCTAGTTTAAAATTAATCAATTGACAAAATAACATGCTCAAGCAACACAAATTTCTATTGCAAAAGAATAGCAATCATCATTCAATTAATCTAACCATTATGATATCAATCCTATCGATCATAATGTAAAAAAAAGAGAAATAATTTCACAAACTAAGGAATGTAAACAAAAGAGAAAAGAACATCTATCTAAATTGTAAAAGCAATCATATCCTTATAAACAAAAGAGGAACTATTTAAATATCCTATTAATCTAAATAAACCCATTACAACTAATCTACGAAAACCTTCAATTTGAAACTCCTAATCTAAATGAAATAAATCACTTGAAAGGAAACTCAAAATCATGAAACTTGTAATCGAAATTTAGAATTAATGAAAACCATATCAAATTTCTACTACTCGTGGGTCACATAGATCTATTGTTTTGAATTGATAAAAAAATTCATTTCTACGCTACATAAATTCAATTTAAAGACTATTTTAACTGAACTCAAAGAATCGAATCTTAAATTAATTTTTTAATAAGAATTAACTTATGCTGGAAAGCGAATCTTCTAGAGTTAATACTATGATAAAGCTCAGAAACTCAAAGCTTAAATTAACACTATCATAATAAAACTTAGGAAATTGAATCTTAAATAATCAAATAAAGCTCAGGAAATCGAACCTTGAACAAACTTAGGAAATTGAATTACAATTCAGGAAATTGAAATATAATCAAACTCAGGAAACCTCATATTAAAATGCGCCAATTTCTCATTGTGTTATATGTGTCTTTGAATTTAAAGAACCTTTCATAAGCTTTTGGATGATGTAATTGTATGAGGGAAACAATGATATGCCAAAGTTCATTCCTTAATGAAATCCCTATTGACCTATGCCAATCAAAAAATAAAATCTACCTTGCAATTCATATTTATAAAATAAAGCGCAAGTTTTAAGTACATAACAGAAATAACAATTCAGAAATCTAACTAATTATGCTGCTAAATAATTAATAAAACGTTGTCCTAAGATCTACACTAGTTTGTAAGACTTGTTTCTAGGTGTGGTGGGCCCTTTTCACTCCTGTAGCAAGCCCAAACTAACTCAAATTGATTAAAACTCAAAAACCATAATTACTTACAACACTTAAGTACATAATCTGGTTGATGTATTAAATCTAATCAAAACATACGTTCAGCAAATGGTACAACAACCTTCAATGCTTAGCCTGAGCATTCAGCTTCAAAAATTATTCTACTATATCTCAATCCTCCCTTAGCCACATGCATGTCAGAGCTTCATCTTTTATACATAGATGTTCATAAAAAAAATACATGACTATCAAAAGAAAGTATAACAACAGACTAAAGAAGGTTGTATCCAATCCTTCTAGAGAGCTTTCGAATAGCCTATGGTTGGATTCATTTTGATCAATGCATGGATGGAGGAACCACTTCCATGTTTAGCAAAAAGGCATTCAGAACCAACTCGAATTGACCCGTTCAAACCGAGCCCGACCCTGCATGTTCATACCAAACCCGACTTGACCTGACACGTTCAGACAATTCTATACTTAAGAAGTCATTATGTACTTAAGAAGTGTTTTGACCCTAACTTCCATTTAGTGATGAATTTTTCCAAACGGTTTCTTACCAGAAAGAGGGTATTTTGAACACAATCCAGGCCTCACAATGTCAAGATTCTTCACCATTTTATTACAAATTTTATATTTTCACCTTCAGCAATTATATTTCATATTCAACCTATAGTAACTAGTTTATCTGACTTGTGAAGAATTTCGGCGATGGAACCTTGCAGAAAATGAACTTAGCTAAACCGTCATTAGTAAATCATGACTAAATCATCTCTAATAATAGAAAATCTAAGAAAAATAATGATAATCAACCATGAGGCATAAGATATGAATTGGCGACAAGTGATGGAATTATGGTGTGAAATGAGTGTAAAAGTGTCAGAATTTTGGTTATGAATAATGGTTTTTTATGATGGAAAACATGGGCATATTCGAGGCCCAACGCAAAATCACAAGACACAAACCTACCCTACATCTATGCAAAAATTAATACACAATCTAGAACAATAATTTCAGACATGCAATAATAAATAACACACATGCAAAGAGTATTTTTCTTGTGGAAATTAATCTGCTAAAAACCCAATGCCTGCTTGCGTTAATTTGATGAATAGAGATGTATTACAATTTATTTTCACAACTGAGCAGAACCTGCAAGTGAATAACCTTTCTCTGCTCACACTAGAAAATTTGGCGGGATTTCCGACGGCCAATTCGTCGCTATTCCGACACATAGTCGTCGCAAGAGCGACAGTTCAAGGATGGGAAAAACGTGGTTTTCCATCTCGTCGCAATTTTGACGCACTTAAAAAGTGTCACACTACCGACACTTTTTCCATCACTTCCAAACAGGCGTCGCTCTTCCGACGTTTCCCAAACTGTCGCGCTTTCGACATTTGTAAACTGTCACACTTCTGACGAAATGTGGTCCGACATTTTGAATGTTGCTCTTCCGACGTTTGTAAACTGTCGCAATTCCGATGAAATGTGGTCCGACGTTTTGAGCATCGCTCTTCCGATGTTTGTAAACTGTCGCAATTCTGACGCAATGTGGTCCGATGTTTTGGACGTCACTCTTCCGACGTTTGTAAACTGTCCCAATTCCGACGAAATGTGGTTCGACGTTTTGAACGTCGCTCTTCCAACGTTTGTAAATTGTCGCAATTCCGAAGAAATGTGGTCTGACGTTTTGAATGTCGCTCGTCCGACGTTTTTACACTGTCGCTCTTCCGACGTTTTTAAGTTGTCGCAATTCCGACGCTTACAAGGCGTCAGTATACCGACGGCGGGTTCAATTTAAAAAAAAAATGAAACTTTAAAACAGGACAGTAAATCTCCAATATTTGTTATGAATTGTGGGCGTTCCAATGACCGTGAAATATTAATATAATAAACCACCCTGCAGTGCTTCGACTATAAACAATCATTTTTTTTTTTCACAAGAGAAAAAATGTTGTTTTGAATATATTATATGAATTAAAACAATCCATGAAGTCATTACATTTTCACATCTGAAGATTGGAACCCAAATATCCATCCAGAAAATTGGAAGTCCCACCCCAGACAATGATATAAAAATACCCCATGTCACATATAGAGACATGATATAAAACCCAGTAACGGTCCACATGGAGATTATCGACAATCTGAGAAAGTATCCAAATATGCCCGAGACATCTATAATAAAGTGAAATAGCAGTATGTAGAATAGTAAAGAAACAGATAGAGTACCGACGTCCATTGTTCCAAATACAAATTAAAGTACCCAAAATCCTTGAATAGAGAAAAGCGTTAATCATGTGAGGAGTGTGATATGTCCAAAATATACAAAGACCATCAGACCATATCAATAAATCAGCATCGCTAGTTTTGAAGGTAGAGTGATAAACATTAATCATTTTTTTTTTCACAAGATAAAAAACGTTGTTTTGAATATATTATATGAAGTAAAACAGTCCATGAAGTCATTACATTTTCACATCTGAAGATTGGAACCCAAATATCCATCCAGAAAAGTGGAAGTCCCACCTAGACAATGATAGAAAAATACCCCATGTCACATACAGGGACATGATATAAAACCCAGTAACGGTCCACATGGAGATTATCGACAATATGAGAAAGCATCCAAATATGCCCGAGGCATCTATAAGAAAGTGAAATAGCAGTATGTAGAATAGTAAAGCAATAGATAGAGTACCGACGTCCATTGTTCCAAATACAAATTAAAGTAACCAAAATCCTTGAACAGAGAAAAATGATAATCATGTGAGGAGTGTGATATGTCCAAAATATAAAAATACCATCAGACCATATCAATAAACCAGCAACATAGACCAGCATCGCTAGTTTTGAAGGCAGAGTGATAAACATTAATCATTTTTTTCACAAGAGAAAAAACGTTGTTTTGAATATATTATATGAAGTAAAACAGTCCATGAAGTCATTACATTTTCACATCTGAAGATTGGAACCCAAATATCCATCTAGAAAAGTGGAAGTCCCACCCCAGACAATGATAGAAAAATACCTCATGTCACATACAGGGACATGATATAAAACCCAGTAACGGTCCACATGGAGATTATCGACAATCTGAGAAAGCATCCAAATATGCCCGAGGCATCTATAAGAAAGTGAAATAGCAGTATGTAGAATAGTAAAGCAACAGATAGAGTACCGACGTCCATTGTTACAAATACAAATTAAAGTACCCAAAATCCTTGAACAGAGAAAAACGCTAATCATGTGAGGAGTGTGATATGTCCAAAATATAAAAATACCATCAGACCATATCAATAAACCAGCAACATAGACCAGCATCGCTAGTTTTGAAGGCAGAGTGATAACCTGTCAACACATAAAATAGTATCATAAAGCGGATACAAGAAATGTGCAGAGACATGTACTGTTGATATACACCTCACACAAAAAGCATCCATGATAGAGCAAAAATATGTATAAACCCAGGGTCGATTGTATGTTCTGGCTCGCTTGTTCCCGGAAATAAAAACCATCTGCAGAAACCCAGGCTCGCTTGTAAGATCAAGCTCGCTTGATTCCAAAATTGGTAACCATATGTTGCATCCGAGATGTAAGGTTCAGGCTCACTTGTTTCCATTAGTAGCCCGCTACAACATCCACCCTATTCATAGCAAAAAGGTTCCTGTAGATATACAAAGAAAGAGTATAATACGTAGACCATATAAACATGGCTCTGTATTTCAAAACAAAGTTTAAAATAAAGTCAGGCAACATTTTTTTTTTCCACCAGAACATAATTCTAATCATGAAATAATAATATAATAAACCATCTCAGCCGCTTCAATCATAAACAATCATATAAAAATGGCTCTGTATTTCAAAAAACAGGTTTAAAATAGAAACATGGCAACATTTTTTTTTCTAAGTAAAGTTAATCTATTAACAGTGGGAATAAAATTAAACCGAAGTCAAAAACATTGCCCAAACTCATGGCAAATTTGTCATCAAAAAATCAAAAAAGAAGACTGCCCTCATACGGGGAAACCATTCTTGAACGTTTACAGAATTCAAAAATATTACAGCGGTCCAGCACAGTAATATAATTTAAAAGAAGCCCAATTAAGTGGGTCGCAAAGCAAGAAAAACAAATGAACCAAAATACTCCTCCGGTGGTTCCTCGATGATTTGGCACTATCCTTCGGAAGGTCCAGGATCGCCAGGTGCTATCTCCACATTCATGCCACCGCTCCCCTCCTGAAGGCCCGAATGCTGGCCGGCTTTTTCTGAGCTCAGACCCGTCAGACGGGTGCATTGTTCTTCCATTTGGGCCTCCTCACGGAAAACCACAGTAATTGAAGCTGTGATTCGTGGGTATTTCAGAGAGAAATTAAAGGAAAAAAGCGCAGTGCGCGTCGTGGGAGAAGGTGAAGCGGTGGGGAAATGAGGAGCAGGGGAGCCCATATGGTGGCCAGATCCTAGAACCCGACCCCACCCACTTCTAGTATCTAGATAGCAACCTGCGTGATAATCAATGGACTGGGAAGACGACTCTGCTGAGGGGCCGGAGGGAGCGCAGGGAGCCCGACTTAGGCTCCCCTCTCACAACACATCCTTTGACGCAGCAGGCATGGGTGTAGTCTCAAGTAGCACAAGAGGAGACATGTATGTGGACTGAACAGAGGAAGATAGACAAGGACCAGACCGAGAGAAATGCAGATATGCAGCAAGGTCTAAGTAGCATTTCAGTTGGCCACTTCTCCTTCTCGTCACAGTGAGCAATCAGTGTAACCCAGCAACCGGCTCGTCTGAAAAACCATAGCGAAATGCCGTTTTATTGACCCGACTGCAATGCAATCGAAGGATGCCCGTCATAATTAATCTCTGATCATTAATGAGAGCCGAAGGCTGGATCATATTGGAGCATGTGGAATCGCTAACAGGAGTGGAGGTCTGATCTTGAACAGTGTTAAAACTTAATGTGATTATATGTGAAAACCTTGGAACTTAATTGAACAACGTTAAAACTTAATGCGATTGATATGAAATCACCACATCCATGTCCCATCGCCTTAAACGCCATCAAATGCACCCGCATCCGGGAACAGGGAAACATTTGATTGAGGACACATGGCAGAAATTGATTGGAGCGAATTTTTTTTTGGGCCGCTCGCGCAGTGAAAATCCAGACCCGAAAAAGATTAGGGCGAATTTGATAAGAAATTTGCGTCACAACTCTCCCTCCGTATGCCAGCCCAACTTCGAACCCGAAAAAGATTAGGGCGGAATTCAATTGGTTTTCGCATCACAAAATTGGCCGACGTCAACATGCTATTTTGGAACGCGAATTTGGTTTGAATTATGGTTTATTGCCGTTTGAAGTCTGGCGGGCTCGACTTAAGAACAATTTTGTTGGATCCCATCTTATAAAATTTGTGTTGGTTTTCTTTGATAATACACATATTTATAATAAATCATGGGAATACCACACTAAACATGTGGAAAAGTTATATAAATAATTATTGAGAACAATCATTTTTATGTAAAAATATCCAAATGTGATTTTGGGAAATAAGAATTCGAGTATTTGGTTCATATTGTTTTAAAGGAAGGAGTGAAGTTGGAGCCTCAAAAGATGCAAGCTATTAAAAATGACCTATTCCTAAGAAAATCAAGGTTCTTAGAAGATTTTTTAGACTTACATGATATTATTGATAATTTGTTAAGAATTATGCATGCATTTCAAGTCCACTCACATATCTCTTGAATAAAATATCATTATATGGAATGATGAGGCTACTTTGGCATTCTCTCTTTTAATGGATGCCATGTCTTCTACACCAACATCGGTTGCACCTACTTTTGGTAAAACATTCATAGTAGAGTGTGAGGCACTAGGATAAGGAATTTATGTAACATTAACACAATAAGGGATATCATTGGCTTTTAAAAGCAAGGAATTCAAAGAAAATATTTGGTGAAATCTACGTATGAAAAATAAATGGAAGCAATATTACATGCAATAAAAAATGGGGATAGTATATCATTGGGAGGTACTTTAAAGTCAATATATACCATGATAGCATAAATTATTTTTTGAAGCTATGATTTTCATTAGAAGATTAACAAAAATGATGAGAAAAAATGCAAAGTTTTAATTTTGAGATAATCTGCAAAAAGGGTAAGGAAAATTTAGTACATGATGCTCTTTCTAAAATAGAAGAGGCCTCAAATTTATATCCAATTACATTTTCTACTCCTAGGTGGCTAGAAGAAGCTTTCCATAATGGGAAAATGACAATAGTACTAAACAAAAACTAAAATTTATAAAGGATGGGATGAACTCTATGGAGCATTGGGAGTGAAAGAGAGATATACTTTGGTGCAAATGTAGAATATTTTTATGCATGCAAGCATATTTGAATAAACAAATATTAAGGGAGTCCCATGTCTCTTTGATGGTAGGACGCGGGGTTCCTTAAAACATCTCAAAGGATCAAAAAATATATTTTTGGAAGGAATGAAGAAAGATATTCAAAATTTTGTAAGAGAAGGTCAGGTTTGCATAATAAATAAGAGAGATAGTAAAATCTCTAGGGTTACTTCAACTATTCCACATACATATTCAAAGACTAGAAGATATATCAATAGACTTTATTACAGGGTTACTGAAATATAAATGTAAGTATTACATTTTTGTGGTCATTTATATAGACAAATTTTGTAGATTTTTTTTGTAGAGCTCAAAGTACATAAACAACAAGCCAAGTGGCAGAAGTGTTCGTGAAATAAATTCATAGTCTTCATGGTTTTCCTAAAGTAATAGTAACAAGAAACTTTTGGAAATAATTATTTAATATGAGTGGAGAAACACTAGCTGCCATGAGTTCTACATATCAAACACAATCAAATGGTAAAAAAAAAATAGTTAACAAATGTTTTTAAGGTTATCTACAATGTTACTCTTTAGAAAAGCAATCTTAATAGATGAAGTGGGTTCGTCAAGGAAGAATGGTAATATGATACTACCTATCACACATCTACTAAAATCTCCCCATTTAAGGCCCTTTATGGATATCCAACTCCTAGTATCTCATACTTTTTGCAAGATAAGTCCAAAGTATAGGAAACAGAGTCACATATGGAAAATACTAAAGAAACTTTGAAAATTATTATGGAAAACCTTCAAATGACATGAAACATGATAAAACAACAAGGGGAACAACATTGAAGTGAAAGATAATTTGAGGGGGGTAATTGGGTATTTTTTAGATTATAGCATTATAAGCAATCTTCATTCAAGAAAAAGAAGAATAAAGAATTAGCTCAAAAATGTTATGGCCCTAAATAATTATTCATAGGATTGCACAAGTGGTATAGAAGTTATATTTTCCTTCTTCTTGCATTCATAAGGTTTTTCATGTATCTTGCCTAAAAAGGTTTTGGGAAAAAATATGCCAATGTAAATAGAACTTCCAAAATTAGATGAAGAATGAAAGTTGATTCTTGAACCACAAAAAGTTATAGATAAGCATTCTATATCTCTTTGACATATAACCATTATGAAGTACCTAATCAAGTGGAAGAATATTCCTCTAGAAGAAGGTACATGGTAAAATGATCAATTTGTGATGAAATACCCACGGCTAAAGGGTTCGTTTGAAGTTTTGACAAAGGTTTTGTTATATGTTTTATATAACGCGCGGCAGAATAGTTTTATTGTTTGTTAAGGTCCCACACAGTGATCAAATTTGAAGGGCAGGTCCGAATTTCAATTAGAAAGGCATATATCTATGTCGCCCTTCCATAATGAAAAGCTTTAAAAAAAAACTTTTCAATTGACCACAATAAATTATTTTTACATTTCATTTTCAGAAAGACAAAACCATCAATCTTTATATTAATAAAAGATTGTTACATATACAACAATGAATAAGGCTCCATCTTTCCTTGCTTAAATATCTCATTGGCAATGTCAACATAAGTCTTGAAGACACTATTATAAGAATTTGGATACATACCACCGGGATATAGGAGATTCTTATGTGTCAGATTGTGTAATGCAATTTTGACTTTGTCTCACAAGGAGCAGCAGCATGGAGGTCTGGATTTTTTTTATAGAACTTTCTTATTATTATTTGAAACATTGTTTATAGATATGAAGACATCAATGAAATTATGAGCATGGTGGACAATTATTCAATCTCATGATGCCAAACCATGATGATGTAAGTTTGGAATTTAACATTTTTACATGTTAAAGACAAATAGTCAAAATCACTGACAACTTAGTATGCCATAATTAATAATCATTCCTTGTTCACTTTTGTTAATAGGTTTATGTCACACGATGATCTCTCTTCTATGGCATTTACTTGTATTGAAGATCAATATTCTAGGAATAAGGAGTTATTTTCTCCAAAAATAACCCTAGCCAAACATTGACAATGCATCAAGGATATCTTTCTATGCTTCATAAGTACATATGTTCTACTTATAAATCATGTCTTGGAAGTGGTTGTTTTGCTGGAAATTATTCACCTGTTGGTTTCATACCAAAGTATTTTTCTCATTTTCAGCATCCAATACATGAAAAAGATAATGGTTTAAAACAACATAAATATTTGAAATTTTGCAAGAATTGTCTGGCACACTTTGAATATGAATTTTGAATTCAAGTGCATGATGTTGTATAGGATCAAGTGTCATTTTGAATACCAAATGTTTCACAAGAAACTTCTCAACATGCTACCTTGCAGTAAGGAT
Organism: Pinus albicaulis; assembly: GCA_034641835.2. Lineage (NCBI taxonomy): Eukaryota > Viridiplantae > Streptophyta > Pinopsida > Pinales > Pinaceae > Pinus > Pinus albicaulis. Next base: position 751,509,290 of record CM076575.1, on the reverse strand, counting down.
TAAATGACAATATTGCATCAACTATTTCCATAATAAAAGTGTACCTCGGCCATAAGACTAAACAACTACAGATGTTGTAGATCTAACAAGACCACACAATCAAATGTATTCCACAAGGCCAATACTGTATGAAAAATGAAAAGGAGTTTGCAACCAAAAATACCATAGGCAACTAATTAAATTAGATACACCAAACCATCAGCAAAAAGGAAAACCAGCCTACTGAAAAGGCAAGCGTTTACCTCCTTTGACAAAATTTTGAGTTCTGAAACAAGGGCCTTTATTATCTTGTCAATGCCCCTAGTAATTTGAACAGGGTTTGCACCTGCTGCAACAACCTAAACAAAAAGGTTTCATTTCAAATTATTTTCCACAAATTTAAGATACAACCATTATCAGTTTTGTATTTCCTAACAAGCTCATAAATTTTGATAAAAGAACCAAAATTTTCTAATATCTGATAGCAATTTTTTCACTCAAAAAATATCTTAGACTCAATAAGCCCAACCCAAAACTAAAAAACCAAACACCATAAGACCCTACAAAAATGAATAGATGATCTTAATCCAGTACTATCGACAAAAAGTTACCTTTACACCCTCACTTATTAAACCCTGTGCTGTTGAATTTTAAATTCAACTGCTGCAGCAGAAGGACAGATGCAGCAGCAACATTTTTTTTGGAGGTTGCTTGCACACCATCCAGAAATTTAATTCGGCATTTAAAATTCCTGCAAGTGTTTTTTGTAGATAGCCGCAGCCATATTTCTGTACAGGATTGTATTTAAACACAACAACCAGCATTAACGCAATTCACCAACCAGAAATTAAACAAACATAAATTTACCCCCCAGTTTTGTAAATTCAAAAGGAGGACACGTGGAGCATTAATATTGGATCACATGAAATTGAAGGGAATCTGAAAACCTGAAAACCGGACCCGAATTTTTTAGAAGGCACATTGGATTGAGAATTCATGTTACAAATTAGGCAGACGTCAGCATCCCATTTTGGAATGCGAATTTGGTTTGAAATTCAATCTATTCAGACTTTTGAAGTCCGACGGAAAGGGTTCTTTAATGTTTTGATAGTTTAATTTTATGTGTGCTTTAATATATACATATGTTTTAAACATATGTTATATATATATATATCATATGCGAAATGAAAGGTGGGCCATAGAATTTAGTTTTAATTTTAATTTTTTTAAAAGAGGGTTTATTATAATATGTTTTATATGTTATGGCATATAAAAATAAAAAGGACAAAAAAGCTTGGTAGTTTTTTTTATAGAAAATACGTAAATTTTTTATTACATAGCATTGTATAAAAAGTGAAAGACTGAGTGTAACTTTTTAAGTGTGTATGCACAGCAGTGCGAAAGTGAAAAACACAGCAAAGTGTTTTAGAGACAGAGTATGTTTTCTTTGAACAGACAGTGAGTTGGTTTTATGCACTGCGTTTTGTAGCAGTCATAATTTTGTAATCCCTCTCAGTGAGGAAGAAGTGTAATAGTTTTTTTTTGAGTTATTGAAGGGAATAGAAGTTTGTTTTCAAAGTATTGAAACTCTGTCTCCTGTCAAAGAAATTTTTATTTTCTCTTTGTTAGAGGAAGGGAGATTTATTCTCCATTCATTGTTCTGGAATTTTTCAATATTCCAACATGTGCAAGAACAACATATGTTGTGGTTCCATCCCCAGCTAAATCATTTGTCTTTGCCGCAACTTGCCTTACCAACTTGGCCCCAATATTTTCAACTGGGTCCTCTAATTCAACCAATAAAAAGGCCAAAACCATAGCATTGAGATACATTTCATTACACTGTCAATAAAAATAAAATTTGACTTAGCCATAACCCTTTCCTTTTATTGTTGTGAAAATCTTTATGCATTACTCTAATGTGGCTAGTCCATAGGCCAAGTAGACCACCGGGTAACAAATATGTTTCCTTTCACCTTTGAGTTTTCAAATTTTCCTACCAAATCTAAGACATTTAAGAGGGGGAACTAATACAACGTTAAAAAGAAAACCAGAGCACACATCTACAAATTACCTCCTTAGCTATTGTCACACCATCATTAACTATTTTCGGAGAACCATGCTTTCTCTCCAAGACAACATTTTTCCCTTCGCCCCAAGGGTGACTCCAACAAGATCAGCAAGTTTGCTCACACCGCCTGCAAGACAAATTGACAATGCTTTCGGTAAGTGTGCAATTGAATGCCAGACCATATGCCAAAACAAACCTCCATGAAAAATTAAAATAACACATTAAAATCGAATATAAGTGGACAAGGAAAGATCCACCGCAGTGAAGTTTCACGTGCAAGTGACCTTCCTTTAAACATAATTTTTTCTCTGACCTGCAATTTTTTTGTCACTGAGCCATCCTTGTTGAAGTACAACTCATTTTCCATAGCTCTTGTATTAACTACCTTCTCTCTATCATGTAATCTCAGAGTCCCTCTTCTGCTTTAGTGATTAAAGGAAATGGGTGAAAAAACTGAAAGAGAAGACAACTGTCTGCCATAATTATCAAACATTGCACCCAACTTCTTCCCCTTTCCATTGTTACCCAATGAGGTAGATGTGGCAATTGTTGTCATACTTCCCAAAGCAGAGGCCATCTTCTCTTATCCTGAATATAGAATTACAAGATCTTCATATTAGTATTAACCTTAAAAAACATGACTCCCATTGCTAAAAACCACTTTTAAGTTGTAACAAGTAAACTAAACAACTATTGCAACTTTTGGCAACTTCTGGAGCATTAAGAAAGAAACAACCAAAGAGAAATACAACCACAATCCTCATTTTAATGAGATCGGACTATATATTTTCATTAAGATAATAGAAATAAATCACAACTATATTAAGGTCAGCACAAAACAATCTTTAACCAGTGTCTCTCGTGGCCTTCAGGTTGCCATGCTAGAGGTTGCATATTTTAATTTAAATTCTTGATCTCTCGTGCCCATCTATGAATGCATCCAATGGGATATCTACATCAAATTCTCCTTTATATCCCCAAAAACAAATTCCCTACTACGAGAGCACCAGTATTGATGGATCACCCCACACCATCCCACCCACTAGAAACGATGAAAAAAGAAACCTGAGAAAACTTTTGAAATATCTCAAGATGACTATATGGGTGGTTCTTATGAATCAACCAACCATTTAGAACATGCTCATCAATCCAAACCATGAGTATTATGTGACGATATTCAAGAAGGCACTGAATCGGATTTCTGAAGCTATGTTAGAGAAACCCTAAACTCTCACTGAAAATAGGTGAAATGTGGCACCACTCAGAGATTGACATGTGCCAATTGGTACGAGTGGTAGACAATTGGCATGCTCAAACAACGAGGTGATGCAGGAATGACATGAGGGAGAAATATCAGAAAAGCCCCAAATCTGGAGAACTAAAGCTCATCACCAACACGAGATTGACAACTTTACATGATGTAACCTATGAAATCGTAAATGGAGAAATCATAGTAACAATAAAGTAACCTATGTAACAATAAAGTCGGATTCATCCTGGGAGTGGTAATGGGAGAAATCATAGTGAACAACCGGAAACATGCAGAGTTGCTTACAATCAAATAGATGAAAAAACACATACAAAAAACCTAGATAATAATCATGAACAAGCTTAATATTGAATTATGAACTGTAAAGGAACTTACAAAATGTGACATTATGAACCTGGTCAAGTGCACAAGCAAAAATATCTTGGACATGACCCTGGTTGACAAGTTGTATTGCTCATGATGCAAGAGGATTTGTACATGCACTGTCAAGTCAATCAAAATCCATCATTATCTATACAATAAATACAAGTAATTGATGTAGTATTTTTTACTCTAAGATGCATTCTTATGATAATGTTAGAACATATGTTGAAAATGTCAAAACATACCTGAATAAGCTCCTCTTCGTTTCAAGAACAATTTATTGGAGTCGCATGAACTTAGAACAAGCCTCCCATGATCTGAAAGAGTAGCAACTAAGTCAATAGTGACTTTTTTGTTGCTACACTGGATCGAGGGAGGTTTGCTCCAAGATTAAATCGCTCCAATAAATTATTCTCTACTAAACAAGGCCAATCACGTGAAGGTGGAAGCTCTTATGGCCCCTCCCCCCCCCTCACATCACTCTCAATTCCCCAATACCCAATCTATATTTCATTTTTTACTTTCATGAGCATAAAAAAAAAAATATTCAATAACTAATAAAAAAACAATTCAACAAAAAGTACGCAAGGAAACATTGCAATTAATGCTTGACATAAAAATAGTATGATAAATGAGTTTTTTATATAACGCAAAAAACGTTCCAAGTATGGTAACGTTTGTATTATAATAATACAATATTTTACATTATCAAATTTTTTTTCTTCTTCCTATTTCTAAAGCTCCTAATTAAATCATCAATATCATCGTGCTCTGCTCCTGTTTCGTGCCTTTCGACCCGCACTGCTGACCTAGTTGCGTAGTCACGATGTCTGGTCTCATCCAGTGACGGGGCATCACCTACAAAAACAGATAATATTAAATTTTAATTGTCAGTTTTTAAATATCATTGAACTAGTTCGGTAATATTAATATAAAAAATTGCAATGAGATTATTTACCTGGTGCACCAATTGTCGCCGCTGACCTAGTTGCGTAGTCACGATGTCTGGTCTCATCCAGTGATGGGGCATCGCCTACAAAAATAGATACTATTAAATTTTAATTGTCAGTTTTTAAATATCAATGAACTAGTTCAGTAATATTAATAAAAAAAAATGCAATGAGATTATTTACCTGCTGTACCAGTTGTTGACGCTGACCTTGTTGCGTAGTCACGATGTCTGGTCTCATCCAGTGATTAGGCATCGCCTACAAAAACAGATAATATTAAATTTTAATTGTCAATTTTTAAATATCATTGAACTAGTTCGGTAATATTAATAAAAAAAATTGCAATGAGATTATTTACCTGGTGCACCAGTTGTCACCATTGGGACTGTTGCCCTGTCTTCCTCTCTCGTGGTAAGATCCTCAAGGGAAAAATTCTCTGTCATTTAAAAAAAAAATGTTATAAGGACAACCATCAAGTTATAATTAAAAAAAATTATAAGTGGAAATTAATTACCGTCATGGCCCTCACTGATAGTAGCATTGTCAGCCTGGTCCCCACTACAATGATCAGGTTGCACGTGAGGATCATCTACATCTGGATCTAAAATTGGGTTATTTGCCTCGTCGGTAGTGCTGCTCCCCCGATTTAAAAAAAGTTGTTAGAAATTAAATTTATGGATGAAAACAAACATATTGAAAGGTTAATGTTTTACCCTATTAGGCATTCTGGATCTTGGGACCTACCCCAAGCTTCTGCGACGTTCAACTACGGCTTGATAGCCGAAATGGAAAGCGATATTTTTATCTTCCTCTGTATTTTCTGTTCCGAAGTCATCACCCTACATTACATATGATTGTGCATTTTTAATCATATTTGATAGGATTACAAAAATTTTGGAAGGCGATACAATTAATTATAAGATGTTTAGCTACTTAATTACAATTCTTGTGGCTAATTTCAAGTAGCCGCCCTGGCCTAGCTTGTGATGGCCATTTTTTTCAATCCTAGCTTTGGTTTCCTTTGAGGTGTCAGGTAACCTAGCATCAAAAGATTGAAGTCAGATATGACGTAGCACACTTTTATTTTAGACATAGAGAAAATTAAAGCTATTGAATTAAAGTTGTAATTTACCTTGCGGGTCCAGTTGGCATTTTTCCTTCTTTCTTTGCCCTTTTCTCTTTTCCTTCATGGATGAGTGCTCTCCACTCACTCTCTGGAACTGTGATAGGACGCTCGTATCTAGGGTTAAATTTCCATTGCGTCCTATAGGTGTCCCTGGTATATTTCAAATATTTGCCGGCTACCCGAGCCACCATTGTTTTGTCAAATGTGCCGACCCCAAAAAGGGCTTCTAGATAATCTAGAAGTTTCTTTTTCAGGTTGGAATTCTGGGAATTCCACCCTGTGCGTATGGTTGGGCCAAAAATTACCAATGCATGGCTCTCCAAAAAACCTGTAGAACTCATTGTTTCCTACACAGAAAAAATATATATATTATCATTAATTTAAAAATAAAAATCATGATAAATATGTTTTAGATAAAGTAGATGAAATATTTAAAATATTAAAATTTACCTGGGAGTTGTACGTGCTTTATAGGGACACCTTCATCGTTCACCAACAACGTGCCATTAATGGTCCCTGTGGAGCTGACACGTGTAGCTCTAGGAAACGCAATAATGTAGTTGGCCATATCAGCCTCATCATTGCCAACACGTTCAGATGTTGGTTGGGTGTCTGCTTGGGGAGGGCGTGTTTCTTGGCTGGCACCTAAAGGAGTAGAAGGTGTACGAGAGGGTTGTTGGGCAATCTCTTGTCCTTGTGTCCCACTACCACCAACACCGGGTTCAGCAAGTGCCAGAAAACGCTACATACAAAATAAATTTTTGTTAGTTTAGTCAATGTAAAAATTAAAAATCAAACTATCACAATTCATCTCATGCAGAACAAAAAAAATATCCTTTTGAATTTTTATTATTACCTGATATGTTTCTAGCTGGCTCATAAGTTGTTTTATCCTCTCTTCTGTTTCAGGTGTTTGAGGCACGTCTATGAAAGTATTAAATTCTGACCTTGCATCTCGTGCCTTTTTTCGCAACAATAACACTGGAGATAGGGATGAAGAAAGCTCTTCCTCAAAGAGGGAATCATCAGGCATACCATGGCTAGGTGTCTGCATATTTGAACAAAATTAATATTATTTCAATTATGTAAATAACTAAAATACCTGAAGATAGGTCAATGCTGGCACTTTACATGTTCTTCTGCTGGCCTCTTTCCGCGATCATCCCGTCTCGGGGTTGTTCCTGTACTGCCCTGATCAGTCTGCCACATTGCAATAAAATTATGAATTTAAAAACTTGAAAACAATATCTAACTTGAAAACACAAAATGAAAACTGAAATAATTTCTAATAATACACCAAAAGACAGAGTTAGAGTTTCAAATATGCCTTGCATTGAATTCAGTCCTGGAAACATGTCATTGCACATTAAGGCACCCAAACAAGAGACAAGTTGACAATGAAGACCTTATTGAATATATTGTTGGAGCAACTTCTAGTAAACTTGTTGTGAATACCTTGAGGACATTTTTGGAGCAACATTGTTGAAGCTGATGGTATAGCGTTGTTGGAGACGATCTTGAAGGACCTTGAAGTGAAGCTTTTGGAGCAACTATTGAAAAATCCTTAGAGCATTTAAGTAAGGCACTTTCTATCTTCCATCACCTTTTTCCTTTCAATATCCTTTAAATGATTTTGTTGATATTTAATGTTTAAAATCACGTTATAATTCCTTGATTATATGTGTTTGGGGACTTTCCCTTTGAAATTACCCAAAAATACCCTGGCAATTTTATCTTCAGGATGCATGTCTAACCCTATTGTTCAATATTTTGATTGATAGTAGTAAACATAGAGAGTTATGGGGCTCTTGACTTGGTTTGGTTGGGCCATTAGATCCCTAACATATACTAGGGAGAACCCCCCTTGAGTTGGAGGAGAGCTAGCCCAAAGTGAAAAGAGGTTGGTGAGGTGACAATGGGGCTATTGAATTACACATGGTATCACACTTTAGCTTTAGGACTTTATCTTGAGAAGTGCGAGATTTTGCTATATCAATTCTCAAATTGTTTACAACACTATTGTTAAGAACTAATATGAAGTGATGTTGAGGGGGTTTTGGGTATAAGAAACAATACCATTTAAAACTAGGGTTCTCAGTCCTTGGCATTCCTTCACCTGGGCCTAGGGGCACACTAGAATAATTTCACACTAAACCATGCAAACTTAAAAGTAACTTAACAGATCCATAAAGTAATAATAATCATAATTCCTAACTTCCTATTGTACAATATGATGCAAATTATTCAAACATGAAGCAATGAAGACATGCAATGTCTGAATTTCAAGATTGATGAACCAATACAAGAAGTTAGAAACTACAACTTTGATTCAATACTTTGTGTCCCAACTCCAGGAAGGAATCTAGTTTGTAGTACAAAACATGCATCGTGTATTATCAATTCTTAATTGACAACAACTAAAGGTCATCTACCTCATCAATTCCTTCCCATTTTGTGTTTTTATGTTATATTCCTTATAAAAGTGTTAAATTTCTCTCAAAGTAAGCAACCACTAAATAAAATAAAAAATAGTTGAGATATGATTGAGAAATGGTCATTTATTTCTTGAAAGGATCTTCACAATTTCTTTGGTTGTTTTTCATCTCAAGAAATAAGAAATGACCTAAGAAACTATCGTGATGTAATATAAGAAACAACACGGTGCAATGGCCATTTTCAAAGCCAAATGATGTCCATTGAGGACATGGCCTTTATTTGGTTCCTGTTTCGTAGGGGTTTCGGGTAGAAATGGAAATTTGTTGTACCATTTCCAGTAGTAAAAAGGGAAAAACTTCTTTTTCCATGGGAAATAATTTACCTTTCCTTTTTCAAGATAATCTAAATCACAAAAAATATGAACCATACTGCACACATTCTTGGATAATGTGAAAGTGGAAAAGGAATACCCTACACAAGTGATGCACACATGTACATTTGAACACTAATAGATTTTTGTAGTTGAAATGCAATGCTTGTTTCATTTAAATGTAGGGTTTTTAAAGCAGGGAGAAATAATGGCTGCCAAATTAATAAGCGTTTCTTTGGGAAAAATTTAAATCTTGTATTGGGTGATGAAGATAATATAGGGTATTGAATCTTGATTCTTGACATCTAGAGAGAACCCTACAGCCTAACACAATCCAATGGAATTGACCAAAAAAACCCAAATAGAGTCAACCCTACTATAGGAGGAAGGGCCTGCTGTAAGAACTTACCACTTTGCAAGAGCTGAGGGCAAATGCTGAGGGCGAATGCTATTCTGCAAGAGTTGAGGGCGAATGCTGAGGGCGAATGTTGTTCTGCAAGAGCGGAGGGCGAATGCGCGCGTGATATCAGACGTTAATGTAGCTATTGCGACGGATATAAGTTTCGTATTTTTAATAAAATCATTTTTATGTAGCGCGCATATAAGTGTCATTATACCGACGGCGAACAAAACGTCACTATTGCGACGGATGCCTCCAAATGTTGCAATTGTGACACTTAGACATTGTGTCGCATTTGCGACGTTTAGAGGCAGCCGACGAAATAGCGACGCTTTGGGGCATAGTGTCGCAATTGCGATGTCTTCCTCCAAACGTCACAATTGTGACACTTTTTCTAAGTGTCGGTATTGTGACACTTTTCTATAAACGTCGATATAGCGACGGTTTCAGGCGAGATTGAAAATATTTGGGGAAATTTCCGACATTTGGTCAAAAGCATCGGAAACAAGTGTCGGAATTTCCCCCAAATGTACTAGTGTCAATGAGGAGCTCTTACTCAAACTTATTCAATTTATGCCTCTTCTTGAACTCTTAATTCAATTTATGCCTCTTCTTGAACTCTTATTTCCTTGTGTTATTACTTGAGAAATTAGGCCCCTATTATTTAGGAATTTCTCCAAAATGGATTGTGTAGTTCCTTAGGTTGATTATATGACTGCATGAAACATATGTACACTTAAGACTAGTCTACAATTGATGTTACACTACCTTGGAAACTCCACCAAGCCCGTGGAACTCGAATTCTCTGCATGCACTAGCTATTCTGGGTTTATTGATCAATTAATTGGATGATCATTGAGTTTGACTAAAGTCTCGTTGCTTAACTAACCTTCCACTAGTTGCTTCAACAGGTAGAACTAGTTTAACAGAAAACAACCTAAGATAACTGACCTTGATTGCTACAAATTAGGAATCACATATGATCAACTAAACTCTAACTCCTCAAACTCGAATTTACTAAGTAAATTGGGTGACACAATCCATGTCACACAAATTAACTGCATCCAAGTTGTTTGATGATGTGGAAATTCAAATTTTCCCAACTTGACCAAGGCAAAATCAAATTGAGAATTTCATGCTACATTTTTCAACACTCCCTTTCAGTAAGAAAGGAATTATCAACTACCCCTATCCTGCACCTGTGGAACTCGAACTTCCCTCTTGACAAGGCCTTTGTCAGAATGTATGTATTGCAACAACATTATCTGCCTCTACACACAATCCCACAAATGGTGATACCATATGTCTATATTCTTGGATCAATCATGAAAAACGAGATTCTCGGAGAGCTTAATGAAACTATGGTTATCACAATAGATCACAGTTTGATCCATCATCTGAAAAAAAAATCCAACAAGTATCTTTCTCATCCATATCGCCTCACATGTTGCTTGAATTGCAGCCATGTATTTTGGTTATGCCAAGATTAGCACAATAGATATTTGCTTCTTGTTGTACTAGGAAACAACTACAGACCCAACACTGAAAATTCCTCGATGTGCTCTTTTTATCTGATGGACTCCTTGCCCAATCTGCATCTGTGAAGCCACATAACTTCACTCCCTTTTTTCGTTTGTACCATAGTCCAAATTGGGTAGTGCCTCTAAGGTATCATAAAAAATGCTTAGTTTCCTTCCAAAATAATTTGGTTGGTATAACCATATCTTGGTGCAACTGGTTGACTGCATAGCACATATATGGTCGTGTGTTCACAAGATACATCAATGAACCCACTAGTTATCGATAAATGGTAGCATCCACTTCTTCACCTTAAGTGGCATCCTCCTTCCTCCACTTAGTCGCTAGAGGTGTCTCCATGGGTTTGCAAATCTCCATAAGGAATCTATACAATATCTCATTTGAATACTTTCCTTGAGAGAAACAGTTCTCCATTGCCTTGCCATACTTCCAAGCTGAGGAATTAGTGCGTGAGAACCATGTCCTTCATTTAAAATTCTCTTGCAAGGTCCTCTTTGCAATATTTGATCAACTTCTCATCACTATTTAAAATTAAATAGTCAACATATAAGACAATAATGAGAAATTTATCTTCTACAAAGATATGATAGAGGTTTTAATTCGCTTCACCAAGTGAAGCCCAAATCGGTGAGATAGGTATCGATCCTAGTGTACCAAGCATGGGCAGTTTTTTGAGACCGTACAATGCTCGCTTGAGTTTGCACACATGAGACTCCTGTCAAAAGATTCAAAACCTTTTGGTTGCTCGATGTACACCTCCTCCTCAATAACTACATTGAGGAATGTTGTTTTTACACCATCTGGTGGATCTTCCACCCCATCTGTGCAACTTGAGAAAGAATTGATCTAATGGATGAGTACCTTTCTACAGGAGAAAAGGTCTCTTCATATTCATTTCCCTCAACTTGAGATTTCCCCTTGGCCACAAATTTATCCTTATACTTCTCTATGCTTCCATATATTGCATGATTTACCTTGAATATCCATCGTTAACCCACAACCAATTTATTTGTTAGTCTTGGGACCAATTCCCAGACATTTTTCTTTACAATGGATTCTTATTCCTCCACCATTGCATAAACCCATATAGTTTTCTCAATTTCTTCCGAGAAAGAGGATGGCTTAGCCTCTTTGAGCTCAGTCATTAGATCCATGTATCCAGTGTACCGATAAGGTGACCTTCTCTGCTTGTGAAAATTTGAAGGAGCACCCACATTCTCCCTCACATCATGCAGAAGTATATTAGCTTCCCTGGCTATTTTCCTGCCTTCTCTAGATGGTTCTACTTGAGTGGTTGTCTCCACTCTTTGCTTCTCAATTTATGGATTCTCCATAACTTCTTGAGGTTCCTCCTTTGGAGCTAAAATATCCTCTTCTAGTGGGATTTAAATTCCCCTCTAAAGAGAGAACTATGTCGCTTTATCCTCATCAAACTTTACATCCCTTTGCATAATTGTCATTCTTAGGGATGGAAAGTACACACGATAGTTGTGGGGATTTTTTGTATAACCCAAAAATATCCCCAATTCTACTATCAACTCAATCTTCTTCCTTGATTCTTTGGAGACATGGAAATATAAAGAGCCTCGACAAAAATTCTTGAAGTGTGACACGTCCATATTTCTCACCGAGAAAGCCTCCTCTAGCGTAATCATGCCCAGAATCTGATGAGGACTCTGGTTCTACAAATAGATTGTTGTGTTTCATGCTTCGGCCCACAAATGCAGAGGTAGGCCTTGCTCATGCAACATCTCCCTTGCTTCTCCCACAATGCTACGATTATTTCTCTCACCCACCCCATTCTATTGTGGGTTGTGGGGTGTTTTCAACCCTCGTTGAATGCCTTCTTTTGTACAATTTTTTTTAAATTCATTGGACATGTACTCACCTCCATTATCATTCCTTATAGCCTTCAACTTCGTGTCGTATTCTTTCTCATCCAGTGCCTTCAATTCTACGAACTTGGAGAATGTCTCATATTTCTTCCGCGTGAAGAATATGTAGCACTTCCTTGAGAAGTCATCAATAAAATGACAAAATATTTGCGTCTAGAAGTGCAGGTTGTCGAGAAAATTCCACGGGTATTAGAGTGGATCCTTTCTAGGATAACATGTGCTTTGTTGTCTTAGTCATGGAATGTGGACTTTGTGTACTTCCCCAAAGTACATCCTTTGCATACATCCTGCTGCTCAAGTGCTCCTTTGGGGAGGTCTGTGGTTATCTGTTGCATAATATTTAGGGCACCATTATGAAAATTGCCAAGTATTATGTGCCAAATATCACTGACATCACGGCTCTACACCTCCTCGTCATAGTTCTTAATGCAACATTTTCTTCCACATCTATCTTGTACAGTTTCTTCACTCGAAATGTGATCTGCTTCACCTATCTCGTGGTTATGTGTCTGAGGAATTCCTTTCCTTTTTCAAATATCATATCATAACCACAGTCTTCCAAAACTACAAAAAATATGATATTTTTATTTAGGCCCAGAATGAACATGACATCCTTGAGCCTGAGAGGGGAGATTGACTCCCTATAAAAGGTGATTTTACCAACCTCGGTTGTGCTATACCTTCCATCGTCCCCTACCTCGATGTTCATATGAAAATAATTTTCTTCCAGGTCACTAAAAAAGTATCTATGCCTTGTCATGTGAAATGATGCACCTGATTCCAAGTACCAGACACTCCCCATCATTGTGCTGCCCATGCATGCGATAAGAGTAAATTCAAGCTTGAACTGTGAAGCCAAGGCTTCACCTGCTCCTCCTCCTGAGGTCTTCTTGCTTTCCCTTTTTTGTGGAAATTTTGTGGCATAGTTCCTGAATTCATGACACTCGAAGCATTTAATTTTGGACAAATATTTATTCTTTCCCCATTGGTTGGATTCTGGTTTGGATTTAGATTTCTTCTCTTTTTCCCTTCTTTTCCTTTCCATCCAATGCAAATTTGTATTCATCATATCCCTTGGATGAGGTACCATCTATGTTATTCCACCTTATTTCCTCCTGTGCCAAATCAAACCATAAGCGTTCCCAATTCGGTAGTTTCTCCCTCTCGTTCACCAAATCTTGATAGTTATCTGAGCTCTTTGGAAGGCCTAGAAGGGATAGGATTTCTAATTCATCATCCAAATATAGTAACACAAAATCCTGCAAGCTCATCACAAACATGTGTGAACCTGATCAGATATTGTTGAATAGTGTCATTCTTCTACATCTTGATATTTCAAAGTTTATCCTTTAGGACAATTTCCTATGGTCACTACTATTCTAGAAAAAATCTATTAGTGCCTGCCACATTTCATAAGGAGTTTATTTTCCATGTAGATTGGTGGCAATGTGGTCCCATACTCCCTCCAATATTATTCTTATGATCTTGGCTACATCTTTCTTGCACTGAGCAAGGTTATCGGCATCATATTCTAGTGGTTTTGCAACATGTCTCTTGATTTATTCTAGCAATCCATTATTATCCAATACCGCCTCCATGTGATCCTTCCATGAAACAAAATTAGAGGTGCCTTCCAAGGCATACTCTAGCCTCAGTCCATTGAAGGCGATCTTATCAACTTTGAAGATATCCTATTGCACTAAACTCCAAATTCGAACCTCTTGAGAAACAACTTCAAAATTATTGCTATAATGTTAATCATGATCTGATACCATGTAGAAATTATGATGTAGATTTGCAACTTCTCATGAAATTTTAATCAAAATCACAAGACACAAACCTACTCTACTGCTTTGCAGAAAGTAATTCACAATCTAGAACAATAATTTTAGACATTCAATAAGAAATAACATGCATGCAAAGAGAATTTTTCTTGGGGAAAGCAATATGCTAAAAACCCCAATGTCTGCTTGCATCAATTTGATGAATAGATATGTATTATATTTTCTTTACTCAACTGAACACAACCTATCTCTCTGCTCATTGAGAAGCTTTGACCCAGACTTAGTTAATTTATGCCTCTTCTTGAGATCCTACTTCCTTGCGATGTTTCTTGAGAAATTAGACCCGTATTATTTAGGAATTTCTCCAAAACGGATTGTGCAATTCCTTAGCCTGGTCATTTTATTGCATGCAACCCATGTACACTCAAGACAAGTCTACAACTAATATTGTACTGATTTGGAATCCCCACCAAGCCTGGGGAACTCAAATTCTCTACATGCACTAGATATTTTGGTTTGATTGATCAATTAACTTGATGATCACTGAGTTTGAATGAAGTTGCACTGCTTAATTGACCTTCCACTAGTTCCTTAAATAGTTAGAACTAGTTTAACTGAAAACTACTTGAGATAATTGATTTAGATTTCTAAAAATTAGCAAGCAGACACGCTCAATTGAACTCTAACTCCTCCAACTCAAATTTACTAATTAAATTGGGTAGCACAAACAATGTCACACAAATTAACTGATTCCAAGTTGTTTGTTGACATGGAAATTTGAATTTTTCCAATTTACCAAGGCAAAATCAAATTGAGAATTCCTTTTTGTGTTTTTCAACACAAAGATCTCCAGACGAATCATATCCATGTTATGTTTTCTGTTAGGGTATGAAAGTGATGAAGTTGTATATGAAGTCGTGTTAGTATTTCTATCAACTCTTTCACCAGAAAATAAACCTTCAATTTTATTTAGTTTCAGTCAGTTTCTTTAAGATATCATTCATGAGAAATTTTTGAAATTTGGGATTGAAAGTTCATTTAAACATCAATAAGTTTTATTCTATCTATTTATATATCATCAGTTAGAAAAATTATTTCAAATACATTTGCAAAAACAATATATGCAAGGAATTCAATGGTCATCTTTTCAGTGTATTTATTTGGCTAAGAATCACTCTGAAGAATTTTCTTTTACAAATTTTATGGAGCAATTTCTATCAGAGTGGCTCAATCTCTTAAATAGTGATAAAGTCCCAATAATTCAACCAGAGGTCAAACACAATTTGCAGCTCAATGACCAAAATAAGTTAAGTGACTAATATTTGTATAAAAAAATTACTAAGATAAGAATGTATGGATGTGAACTCCCTCCATAGCATTTTCCAATTTTTATACCTATCAGAATTTTTCCTCTTGAATTTATTAGATAAAGTCTCGGTATGGATCAAATGAATTTCATTTCAAGAAAGAAATGAAATTGAAAAATGGAATCAGTTGGTCTTATGATCCAATTGGAAAGATTTCATCTATCAAATTTCAACAAGGTTCTACTTCTTATGTTCATGCACCAAAAAATAAATATTGAAAGATATGTTAATAAAGAAACATGGGAAGAAGGAACCCTAAAATAATTACTAGTAGAACAAGAGGTAGAGTAGTCATCAAAACTTAATGTTTTATCAACTCCTCAACAAAAGGAAAAATAACTCAGAAGGGTAATTGAAAATGTTCCACATTCCACTTCAGAATCATTAGGAAAATAATTTAAAGTCTATAAGGGGAAAAATGTCAGGAAAATAGAATAAGTTATGTCAGATACCATGTCTACAAATGTATCTACACCTTCTACAGTTATTCTCTCAAATGAGCTTGTATTCAATTTGCAATAGAAGGAAACAACAGCAGAACAAACTTCTTCAACTCCTTCATCTACTAATTAGAGTATCTATTCTAAATTCATGGAGATTAAAAAGAAGAATGAAGCTTTAAAATCAATTACCTACACTCAATTCTAGAATCAAACTTCTACTACAAATAATAGGTTACTCTCAACCCTGGATGTTGAGAAATGATAGTTTCAATTAGAATTTTTAAACCCAAAAGTCCCAGGGGCTAAGATTGCTGAATATTTTAAGACCTCTATATTTTATTTTAAACCAAAGCAAATCCATCCAATAGATCAAATCGATCTTCATAGACAGACATGGGAGATTATTTATTATATTTTAGCTTTTTCTAAAATTAATTTGTCAAAGTTGAAAAATCCATTGAATAATACAATCTATGAGTTAAAGATGCAAATAATTTCTTCTCTTGCTAAAGATACCAGAATGAAGTAACTAGATGATATAATTATCAAGTTGGGATTAGATCCTCATGATATAAATTATACTCAAGAAATCATAAAAAACGTAAATACAAACATTCAAGCTCTTTGCAATAGATTAAGGATGCCAACTACTAAACATCCACAAACACAAGAAGTTGGAGAGATCGAAAAAGAGAGAATTTCTCTTATCAATGATTATTGAGCAGAGTTTGTAGATACAGAAAATGGAAACATAGATGGAACAACTAATAAAAGAAAGAGAACAAGAAGGGAGTATAGTGCCTTCTACATCTCAAGCAAGCTCGGAAAGAAATGATGCAATATAATATATATATATATATATATATATATTTAACATAAACGGCTATGTTTTGGTATTAAAATTCTCGGCATAAATGCCCAATTGCATGCTTTCAAGATCGTCGGGACATCTCCCAATTTCCCCCCATAACCAGAATTAACCCGTCTCTAATTCTGACATATTGAAGCTTCTTAGATTCATAAATCCACATTAACGACGAGATTTCCCCTAACTTAAAGACACATACAAACTGCTGAAGAAATAGACAAAAAAACATAACAACACTACTACGGAATTGGATCCCATCCCATAATAGAGTGCCCGCCGGAAGAAGAGAAGCTCTATTAGCTTCCGCATCAACCTCTTTGTTTTTGTTCCGCAAAACACGGAAAACGCTTAACTTTTGAAAGGAGCTAGCAAGCTTTTTAATTCTCGCCATCAATCTAGTTAATCGAAGATCCTTTGGACTTGAATTTTCCACTAGCATTTTTATGAGAGTCTAAGAATCTCCAATGACCTTTGCTTCCTTGATGCCCACCTTTTGCAATACCTTGAGACCTTGTAGCAGTGTCATCGCCTCTGCTTGGGTATTGGTGTCTTGGCCTAGACCCCAAGCGTACCTATGCTCAATTTGGACCTCCATATTCTTGATGACTCCACCAACACCTACATTCCCTGGATTACCTTTTTCTGCCCCATCAAAGAACAAAGAGTAGCAAGCCATTTCTTTATTCCAATTGCAGAAGTTCTCTTCAGTCAATCTAACCTGCCAGTATTTTTTCTTTTCCTTCTGGAAATTTTCATTGAAGAGTTGTAATCCCACTAGTCCACCCCACTCCATCTCATGAGGGGAGAGATTTTTATCAGTGAGATTCCTCACATGCTCACTTAGAAATTCTTTGAGAGTGCTTTTTATCTTAGTCATGATCATTTTTGCGTCATGCATTTTACCTTGGAAAATACTGCTATTCCGCTCCAACCATATTTTCTAGAAAACCAGCCAACCAACAATAAACCAACTGTTATTTGGGAGCTTTCCAGGGTAACGATCCAACGAATTTTCATGCAGATCAAAAATGGAGGAGGGGAGCGTTATTTCTGTAGACCAATGGATCAACACTTCATCCCAAACTTCTAATGTGAAGCTGCAATCCAGAATTATGTGTTGGGTGTTTCCTTCATTTTCCAAACACAGTGAGCATCTAGAAGGGCCATGGAAGCCTTTCCTCTTAAGATTGTCTTCTGTAAGCACCCGATTGTGGCATAAAAGACAATTGAACATGTCGATTTTTGGAATGCATTTTTTCTTCCACAGACCTTTCCACATTGTTGGACAGGGAGGAGCATAAGGAATTGCTCTCAACATTTCATAACCTTGCACCACAGAATAAGCACCAGATTTCGAACCCCAATCTCTCTAATCATGCTTCTTTTCATGTATTTTAGCCTTCCCTTCAAGTCTAGATAGAAGCTCCAGCCATGTGTTTTCAAGGTCTCTCCGCATATCTGACTTCTTCCACTCTGACTAGACTTTGTCTTTCCAAGATGAAATGTCCCACAGAGTGACAAATTCAATGCTCTTCATCCAGCATCATAACTCTTGTAGCTCATGTATATCCGCAAGGGGATCATCGTTCATAATGCGGTACTCCCAAATGTCTCTAGTTTTTCCATTCCTTGGGACCCAATAAAAATTGTCATGTATGAGCGCCTGGCCCTGCACACATATCTTATGGATTTGTGATCCGTTGATGAATTGGACAGGTCTATCCAGGCAATGTTTTCTTTGCCCAGTGAAATAATTCTTCCAGAGAACGTGCTGAACCAAACTAGCCTTAGGGGCAACTTTCCTCAAGAGAATTTTGGCCCCCAATGCTATGTTTTGTAGTCTCAGGTCTTTGAAGTTCAGCCCTCCCTCTAAAATTGAAAAGCGGCAATCTACTTATGTTTTGTTTTCCACCTTTCCAAAAAAATCTTCTTATTAAGCCTTCCATTTTTCTGAGAATACCAAGTGGAGCTAGCATTAGCAAAGCTTGATAGGTTGGGATATTTCTCAAGACCGACTCAATGAGCACAGTCTTCCCTGCTAGATTCAACCAAGAAAACTCCCAAGACTATAATTTACTTTTAAAATTGTCAAAGAGAGGGATCCAATTCTTACTTGATGGATTTTTCTGAAAGATAGGCAACCCTAAATACTTGAAAGACATCCATTGATTGGAACCAAAAAAGCCCCAGCATTTGGAAATAGCATTCAGTTCACTTTGAGGCACATTGCTGCCATAAAAATGACACTTCCTAGCATTCAATCTACTGCCTGAGGCAATGAAAAACTCATCCAACACCAATTTAAACTGATTGGAAAAGTGAACAGAACTTGCCCCAAGGAGTAGGGAATCATCTACAAATAAGGCATGATTGGTTTATTTTACTCCACTCATAATTTGAAGGCCCAGAATATCCTGATCTGATCTTATTTTTTCCATAATAAAGCTTAAGGCGGAGGCTTGGAGGACAAATAATAGGGGGGAGAGTGGGCATCCTTGCCTAAGCCCTCGCAAGGCTTTAAAAAAGTTTGTTTCTCTACCATTCACCAATGGAGCAATCCATGGCTCAGATATGCAGGCTCTGATCCAACTAATGAAACTAGACCCAAAACTAAACTTATGCAAAGCTTCAAACAGAAATGCATGTCTTGCCCTATCAAACGCATTTGAAAAATCAAGCTTAACTATCATGCTTTTTTCTTTTCTCTTCAGGCTTGAATGTATCGCCTCTTGGACTAAGATTATATTATCCTTGATTTGCCTTCCTTGAACAAAGCCCCCTTGGTTCTCCAGAAAAACTTCTGAAATAATCCCTTTCAATCTGTTGGAAATCACCTTTGTAATGATCTTGTATCCTATGTTGCATAGGGAAATGGGTCTGAATTTTTTGAAGGAATTAACACCCTTTTCTTTTGGAATGAGGGCTAGAAAAGCAGAATTCGTGTTGCCCCCAATTTTCTTACAGTATTTGGATTTTAGAATCATTTTATGTAGATATTTTTTCACAATCTTCCAACAAACTTGAATAAATTTTGTCGTGAACCCATCTGGGCCTGGGGCTTTATCTGGACTCATGGAAAACAAGGCAGCCTTTATTTCTTTCCTAGTAATCTTAGCCTCCAACTTCTGGTTCATTCTAGCTGTGATCTTAGAGGGAACCTCATCTAGAAAACTATCGTTGCATCCCTGCACCTATTCTTCACTGAAAAGACTCTTAAAATGGTTAAAGGTAGCCTTTTAATGCTTGAAAAATCACCAATTGTTTGGGATTCATCCTTAATTTCTGAAATGGAATTGAAACCTCTCATAGCTTGGGCTTGCTTGTGGAAAAAGGAGGTGTTTCTATCTCCAAATTTAAACCAAAGGCTTTTGGATTTTTGCCTCCAATACTCCTCCTCTTGTCTACATGCATTCTAAAAAAAAATTTGTAGCTCTTCCTCCCTTATTAGAGATTCACTCGATATTTTTTCCTCTTCCATGTTGGCTTGGTGATTCTCAAGAGATGATTGAACTTTCTTTCTTTCTTCCGCAGGGATAGGGATTTTTTTAGCCCTTCCTTTCAAAGATATTTTCACTCTTCTCAACTTCTCCTCCCAAACGTAGAAAGGGGAGCCCATGATAGGCATCTTCCATATTTCTTCTACCCTCTCCAAGAAGTCTTTTTGATTTATCCAAAGAGGACTAAATCGAAAGGGGATAGGGCCTAAATTCCTTTGGGTTGAGAGAACCAGCTTTATGGGTTTATGATCTGATGTACTACTAGTAAGAATACTCATCTTTGCATCAAGACCAAGAAGGAGGAAGGAACTTTTAAAGAGAAATATATCTAATCTAGCAGCAATATGCCCAGGGCCTACTCGTTTATTTGACCAGGTATAATTACCTCGGAAAATCTTGAGGTCGAGAAGATACCAAACATGAATGAGATCCTCCACCCACTCTCTATCTGGATCTCTCACAATACATCCCCCTCGTTTTTCATCCTGGCATAGGGAAATGTTAAGATCCCCTACAACTAGAATGTTTTCCAGCTCCTCCCCATCTGCCATGTCTCTTAGATAGTCCTAGCAAATTTTCTTTTCCCTTGCATTTACTGGAACATAGACATTGAAGAGACTGAAAACCTCCTTCGATTCTTGATGTTTAAACTTCGTAAACAACCAATGAACATTTTGCTTTTCAGCTACCATATTGAGTTTGGAAGCATTCCAAAGAGTGCTCGGACCTCTCGAGGCCCCTCTGGCTGAGACAGCCTTTGCTCCGCCTTTATTCCAAAAAATTTTGCTGCTTTGAAGGAAATCATTATCCTCCAATTTTATCTCCTGGACTAGCATTATGTCTGGGTTTTCTGTCATGATAAGACTCCTCATGGCTTGTTCCTTCATCTTTCTCCCCAAACCTCTGCAGTTCTAGGATATCACCTTCATTATTTATTTTTATGAGAGTGAGGGCCTCCCTTGGGCCCTGTCCCTGGTTTCTTGCCATCTTTGGGGTTTTAGCCAATAACTTTTCCAAAGTAGGCTAGCTTCCTTACACTTTGTCTTTGTATGTTTCTTTCTCTCTCTTCTCCTTGGTTGACATCCTTCCCCTTTTCGATCTTCTAACCGTGGATTGAGATTCTCCTATCTCTCCTTCCTCCTCGGATTCTTCTGAGCCTTCACTTTCCACATCACCCACTGTGTGCTTATCTTTGGATCTTTATATTTCTCTTTCCCCCTGCCTTGAATCCTTTGTCACTGCAACCTCAGTAGACTCCTTGTCATCTTTCCTTGCGATCTCCATCATCTCCCTCTAAGGTGGATCCACTTCATGGATTTCTTGTGAAACTGAGCCAAGGGGCCCAAACTGTTTCCCGAATATTTTGGAGGGAGTTTTTTCTGGGACGAGTTGTTACCTTTGGACTAATTTCCTTTGCCCTTTTCTTGTCCTGCCGAATTAGGAGCCTTTGGGTTAGCTTTGGACCTCTTGGACTGCTTCCATCCTTCCTCTTTCTCCTTATCCTCCTCACTCTTTTTTGGGAAATTTATGGTGAAATGGTCGTATTCGTGGCACCCCCGACATTTAAATGGAAGTTGCTCATAATCCAACTTCTGAATATGAGTCCAGCTTCCGACGTTGATTTTGATAGCTTCTAGAAGCCCTACTTCAAGATCCACCTCCACACAAATCTGAGCACAGTCGTATTGGTCTTTATTGTTTGCCCTGTCAATGAATTTTCCCAGTGCATCCCCGATGTGTTTCAAGGAGTCCCAGTTCCAGAAATGTATTGGGAGATTAGGCAATTTGACCCACACTAGAACCACTGATGGAACGTCCTCTATTGGGTCAAAGTCCAGAGTCCACTTATTCAGATACAGCTCTTGTGGCCAATTAAAATATGGGCCATTCCTGAAGATCAGCTCCTTATCCTCTTTGGAGGTGAATTCGAATAAGAAATGTCCTCTTCCCAGGAAATAAGAGGTGACATTCTAGTTAATCAATGGCTTCCATTTTTTTATCACCCAGGCTTCCATGGCTTTGGGAGACGACCACAGGCTAGTGAACTGCCCAACAAGTGCTCGCTCAGACATTATCAAGGCAACCTGAATAGGACCATCCGGTGGGAGAAACACTGTTGGCATTTCTCCCAACCTTTTGACAAACTTCAAAGCTTTTTCCTTA
Organism: Pinus albicaulis; assembly: GCA_034641835.2. Lineage (NCBI taxonomy): Eukaryota > Viridiplantae > Streptophyta > Pinopsida > Pinales > Pinaceae > Pinus > Pinus albicaulis. The sequence goes on along the minus strand of CM076575.1, from coordinate 751,486,769 downwards.
TTCTTCTTGGGCAAGGAGGCAATCAACGAGCTGAAGGCAACTGCGTTTGGCGATGGCGGAGGATGGGGGGGAGGAGAGGAGGCTCGAGGCGATCCCTGCTCCTCTATGGTGGCAGAAACCCTAGTAACAACAGGCTAGAAACACGCAGATTGTAGGTAGAGTGTCTAATTCTCAATCTATGTGGGTTTCAATATAATATTTAATAGAAGCATTATCATCTTTAAGTTTAAAGAAAGAAGAAAGTGATAAATTGAAGAAAGCGATAAATTGAAGAAAGCATTAGGTAAAGTTGAGCAAGAGAAGATTATATCAGCTCTCTCGTACATTTTATTCTCTCTCTCTCTCTTTCTCTCCAAAGCTAATTAAGGAGTTTTGTTTTCAACTTATATCAACATTGTTCCACTTGTGAGTGCTTCTTGTGAGTGATAGGATTTTGTACAAAAACTCTCTCTCTCTCTCTCTCTCTCTCTCTCTCTCTCTCTCTCTCTCTCTCTAAAGCTAATTAAGGAGTTTTGTTTTCAACTTATATCAGCATTGTTCCACTTGTGAGTGCTTCTTGTGAGTGATAGGATTTTGTACAAAAACTCTCTCTCTCTCTCTCTCTCTCTCTCTCTCTCTCAAGCTAATTAAGGAGTTTTGTTTTCAACTTATATCAGCATTGTTCCACTTGTGAGTGATAGGATTTTGTACAAAAACTCTCTCTCTCTCTCTCTCTAAAGCTAATTAAGGAGTTTTGTTTTCAACTTATATCAGCATTGTTCCACTTGTGAGTGCTTCTTGTGAGTGATAGGATTTTGTATAAACTCTCTCTCTCTCTCTCTCTCTCTCTCCAAAGCTAATTAAGGAGTTTTGTTTTCAACTTATATCAGCATTGTTCCACTTGTGAGTGCATCTTGTGAGTGATAGGATTTTGTACAAAAACTCTCTCTCTCTCTAAAAAGCTAATTAAGGAGTTTTGTTTTCAACTTATATTCCACTTGTGAGTGCTTCTTGTGAGTGATAGGATTTTGTACAAACACTCTCTCTCTCTCTCTCTCCAAAGCTAATTAAGGAGTTTTGTTTTCAACTTATATCAGCATTGTTCCACTTGTGAGTGCTTCTTGTGAGTGATAGGATTTTGTACAAAAACTCTCTCTCTCTCTCTCTCTCTCTCTCTCTCTCTCTCTCTCTCTCTCTCTAAAGCTAATTAAATTTGTTTTGCTCTTTATTCCTTGAGTGCTTCTTGTCTTACATTATATATTTTCTTCTACTCCTCCTCTATTAAGGAGTTTTGTTTTCAACTTATATCAGCATTGTTCCACTTGTGAGTGCTTCTTGTCTTACATTATATATTTTCTTCTCTCTCTCTCTAATTAAGGATTTTTGTTTTCAACTTATATCAGCATTGTTCCACTTGTGAGTGCTTCTTGTGAGTGATAGGATTTTGTACAAAAACTCACTCTCTCTCTCTCAAGCTAATTAAGGAGTTTTGTTTTCAACTTATATTCCACTTGTGAGTGCTTCTTGTGAGTGATAGGATTTTGTACAAACTCTCTCTCTCTCTCTCTCTCTCAAGCTAATTAAGGAGTTTTGTTTTCAACTTATATTCCACTTGTGAGTGCTTCTTGTGAGTGATAGGATTTTGTACAATTCTCTCTCTCTCTCTCTCTCTCTCTCTCTCTCTCTCTCTCTCTCTCAAGCTAATTAAGGAGTTTTGTTTTCAACTTATATTCCACTTGTGAGTGCTTCTTGTGAGTGATAGGATTTTGTACAATCTCTCTCTCTCTCTCTCTCTCTCTCTCTCTCTCTTGTACAAAAACTCTCTCTCTCTCTCTCTCTCTCTCTCTCTCTCTAAAGCTAATTAAGGAGTTTTGTTTTCAACTTATATTCCACTTGTGAGTGCTTCTTGTCTTACATTATATATTTTCTTCTCTCTCTCTCTAATTAAGGAGTTTTGTTTTCAACTTATATCAGCATTGTTCCACTTGTGAGTGCTTCTTGTCTTACATTATATATTTTCTTCTCTCTCTCTCTAATTAAGGAGTTTTGTTTTCAACTTATATCAGCATTGTTCCACTTGTGAGTGCTTCTTGTCTTACATTATATATTTTCTTCTCTCTCTCTCTAATTAAGGAGTTTTGTTTTCAACTTATATCAGCATTGTTCCACTTGTGAGTGCTTCTTGTGAGTGATAGGAGTTTGTACAAAAACTCACACACACACTCTCTCTCTCTCTCTCTCTCTCTCTCTCTCTCTCTCTCTCTCTCTCTCTCTCTCACATTAAGGAGTTTTGTTTTCAACTTATATTAGCATTGTTCCACTTGTGAGTGCTTCTTGTCTTACATTATATATTTTCTTCAATTCATTAATATTGTATAGATAAATGAGAAAGGTTTGGATGGGGATTAGGCTCCTTGACATCCCTTGGAAAAGTTATTTTCAATACTGGGTTAATTAAGAAAATTGTCATTTTTTTTGTTACTCTGCAATTTATAGATTGTTGTCTTCTGTGCAATTCTTGTATGTATTAATGTTAGTTATGGAAATCTTTATATATTCTTTCATTTATCATCATATAATTAAGTATTCATATTGGATACCTATAAATTATCCAATGTCTATTTCATTCTTCTATCAATACTCTTAAGAGATTTATGATGTTACTATTGAAAATCAGCACTTTGGTTCATGTTTAAAATAAAAAGGTTTATATCTATATAAAAAAATGTTTTTATAGTTGAACTAGTCATTTTTAAGGCATTTCCTTTACATAGATACTTTGACACAGTTCTTTATCCAGGAATTTTCAACAAAGGACAACATTTCTCATGATCTCTCTTATTTTACCCAGTAGTTTATGGACAATAGTATTTTTTTGGGCATCCCCACTATCAAATAAGACACTACCATTAAAAAAATCCTCTAAGACTTCTTTGATGCTTTGAGAACCACCATTAAATTTTAAAAATCTCAAATCTTATTTTTTAATACCCTGATAGTTTCCCAAATTCACATATCTTGTTTTCTTGGTTTTCAAAGGAGCTCTCTTCCATCTAAATAACTAGGAACACCTCTAACTAGAAATCCCCTCAGAAAAAAGGTATGATAAAATATTCTTCTTAAATTTGAAATTAAACTTTATTGTTGGACTTTCAGATCACTCAATCTAGCCTATCATTTAATCTTGCTCAAATTTTTCCTTCAATCCCTCCCCACTTATTTTCTCTCAACAATGGTAGCCCCCAAATTTATCCTTAAAAAGATAATAAATATTCAATGCAAATTATTCTTGGGGGCACAAAAAGAGAGAGAAAATGGGCTCTAGTTACATGGGAAAAAATTCTTCATCCGAAAAAAGGAGGAAGCCTTGGTCTCCGTGATCTTAATATACTTAGTAGAGAATTAAGTGCTAAAACTAGGTGGAGATGGATAAAAAAAACTGGAGGCTTTATGGAACAAAATTTGGAGAAGTAAGTATGCCCCCAATACTTAAGAGCTGCAACTCATCAGAATGATAGGAAACATTAGGGGTTCTCATATCTAAAATGTTACTTATAGAAACAAACATCTTGTCTAGGAGCATAGTTTTTGGGAAATCTTAAATGGAAACAATGCATTGTTTTGGGATGACATGTAGCATCAGTAGTTAAAATTAGCTTAAAAATAAAAAAAATCCACCCAAATAGAGATGCCCTCATCTCTAGGGGGAAACTAAAATATTCGTTGCACATTATTGGGACTCATCCCCTTGCACTTCCCAATGGTATTGTTGTAACCCTTGAGACAATCCCAAACTGTAGATGAATCATTTCCAAGGAAATTAAAACTTCACGAACTGAAATAAAGTTTCAATGGTTAGGAAGAAATTGGGTTTATTCTTTATTGCTACAAATGTTTCTATTTTTACCATTCACCAAGGCCAAATCATTAATGGCTTGCAATTTCAAAACTTTAATAAGAAATGGAAGAAGATTAAAAGATAAGTAGATTTCAATTCTCTGAGTATTACAACAATGAATTTAGAAATCAAAACTTTGAGATGAAGAGGCCTTGAGCACTTAAGAATTTAGGGCCAAATAAATATATATGATTCATAGTTTTCAAACTTATATTGTATGGAATTCATTAAGACCTCATAGGAGTGTTTGAAACAACATGAATTTCCTGCTAATATTTGAATCTTAAATTCATCACACAGATTCTTTTCTATAGTTTATTTGTACGAAATCTTGGCCATTCTAATTTAAATTGAAACTCATAAATATATACAAGGAAAAAATATTATTCGAAACACATAAATCACACCAGAGAAAAAAGAAAAAAAAAAACTTGCTGCAATTTTTTAAAGTTGGAAGCTTTAGATAAAGGTCTCCACAACTTTATTATTTACACTTTATAAATTGAATTTTTGTTTCTAGGTCCCCCTTTTCAAGTTCCTCCTTCATTCTGTTTTATCTATGTCTGAAACATAACTTGCATCATTCAATTAAATAATTGGAGTGCTTTAGGCTAAAATTAACTAACCTTTCTTTTAAATAATATTAATGCTATATAAATAATATAGCATTACAGTTTTATTTTATATTAATACTATATATTTCACCCTGCCCATAAATTAAATGAATTTCAAAATAGCTTGTTTGAAACTAGTAGGATGCAGACTCCCCTCCCCCCCCCCCTGGTGCTTTTAGAATGAGAAGAGGGGAGGGGCTCCTCAACTCATCTCCATTATGAATTTTAAGAGATTTTATGGGTGCAAATGTCCACCATTCACCCCTCCCATTAAATATCATAAAACTGGGGGGTCTACATTTAATTTGGTTCATCCACGCTTCCTTTGTATTTATGTTTTGTTTCTTATACCTCCTCTAAAGAGATGATGAATTCATGAGCATTGGAAGCCTTTGCAGTTGTGTTCATATCCACCCTGCCTACATTCTCTTTTCCATATAGAATGTTGTCTCAAATACTTCCTCCAAATATCATGGGTTTTTGACCTACCAAATCTATGCGATTCCTTAGATTTTTCAAACTGAATCCTAATGTCACTATCATTGATATCCACAGATCCTTTTAGAGGATCATAAAATATTTTAATCAATCCAATGATTCTTAACTTTCTGAATCTGCTTTGACTTACAAGGGCCATGCTTTTTCCTGCCTTTATTCTTAAGTGGAAGTTCTTGAAGATCATAACATTTGGACAAGTTGAGTAAGCAAATATATTCTTCTCACAACCATGTTTCCTTCTATCTTATCTATTTTCTCACCCCTCTCATCTTTCAGGTTTATGAAAATATTTTTATTCAAGATGAAAAACACATATTTCATGTATAAGAGATTCCAGTGATGTCGCTGCTCATACTTCCTGCTTATGTTATCCTTTCTCTATTTCTCGTCAAAATGAAGAAAACTTGCAAAATATATTTCACCATGATTTTTCATTTCGAAGCAATTTGTCCCCATTTCCCAAATTCCATAGCCAAATTTCATTGAGTGAATCCTACAATCAAAGATTTTTTAACACTCTCTTTGTGAGGACCTTCTTGATTCTTTCTAAAGAGATGAATAATCTTCTCCTATGTAGAGAAAGAACTATTAGTATGATGTTAGCAAAATCCTCTGTTATGCATTGACTACCTCGATCTTGAGATTTGAGAGTTTTTTGAGACATGTCCTTGATGAGAACCATATTAGTCGAGAAATATATTTTATGGCACGTTGTACTAGGATTATGCAAGTGCAAGACACCATGTTATAATCAAACTCAATGAGAAGGTTATTTTCATAGTGGAAAAATTTTGTACAAGGAACGATATACAATCTCTGACCAGAGATCTCACCACATTAGCCTTCGTTGGGAGTGTGGAGAAAAAAAATCCACTATAATTTGCATCCTTGTTGAAATACCCAACGTCAAATGTAAAGATCTTCATTAACATCTACTCTCGAACCCTTTTTGTGATATATTCCCCCATAGCTACAAAATTGTAATGTTGCAACACATTTACATAGCATGATATTACTCCTGGGGATACAAAATGGAGTAAGGATTTGATTTGTTCATCATCCTGGATGAAAAGTACAAATAGAACTGCCCCAAGGACAAATGAATAAACATGTTGAACTATTTCAAAACTGAAGGCTCCTACACAAGTTAAGATAGAATGCTCAAATTTGGGACCATTTTAAAATAAAACAATCGACGGAATGAAGGGGGAAAAGGAATATTATGTTCATATATTAGTTCTATTTGGTCCTATTGTAACCCATAGATATCTCTACTTTATATAAAGACCATCTTTGACAAGCTCCTCAAGAGAAATCAATATAATATTTTTAGAATTTGTATCTTATCTAGCATAAGGGGAACCATCGTCACCTAATTTTCTTCCTGTAGGCACAAAAGGAAGAACCAGACAAAGTTTTTAATGATAGTAATTTTGAAAAACTTATGCAAATGTTGTAGGAAGTAAACAAAAATTTGGTTATATCATATTATGCTACAATAGGTACAATTGGAATTCATGCAAGGAATGGATTGAGCTTGCCTCCCAAACCGAAAGAACAATTATCAAGCAAGAATTAACAAGCAGAAGAACTGAAGTTGAAGAGGGAAATGATGTCCTTCATTGGTGTTATCATACTTTAGGTAATTTTAACCTCTCTAAATATTGGAATCTTCTCACAAGAAACAACAATGAGGATGATCAAGGAAAGTGGCACAAAATATGGAATCTCAAACATTGCCCCAAAATCACTCTTTTTCTATGGATTCTATTATGGAACAAAAATTTGACATGGTACAAGATTCAAAGTCATGGTTTTTGTTTCCTTGAGGGGGCCTAGACCCAGGTTAATAGATGGTTGCATGAACCAAAAAAACCTCCTATTACTGGCCCTTTCGGCAACGATCTACTGCGCGGACTAAAGTCTCACCCGAGGAAATATTAGGGATGCTAGAACCAGGTTTCTACATCTAGAGGGACTATAGAGTGTTTCCTTAGAACTTATATTCACTTAAGACTTATTTAGAGCTTCACAGAACCAATATGCTTAATATACAAATGATGTTCAACAAGTCTACTTAACTATGCGGGCAAGTGCACCACACAGAATATTTTGAGGGCTAGACTATGGTTGCCCACGATGCATAAAGATTCAAGGGAATATTGCAGCACTTGCAATGTCTGTCAGAGGACCGGAAGACCATTGTGGAGGGATGAAATGACACTACATACTTAAGTCACCTTGCAGGCATTCAATAAGTGGGCGATTGAATTTTTGGGAATGATTGATCCACTAGGAAAGAAAACAAGTGTGTGATACATCATCACGCAACATATTATCTAACAAGATGGGTTGAGGAAAATTCAGTGAAGAATTGTAGCATGGAAACAAATACGAAGTTTATTTTTGAGCATATTTTTCAAGGTTTGGCTGCCTAAAGATCTTGATGAGAGATAGAGGATAAAATTTCTTGAACAAAACTATTGAAGCATTGATGGAGGAGTTTCGAATGCATCACCAGAAGAGTACGCCATATCATCCTTAGGAAAACGGAACGGTCAAAGCTTTTAACAAAATTTTGGAGAACACTCTGACTAAGGTGTGTAACCTCAACAAGGATGACTGGGATTTATGCATTCCCACAATATTATGGGCATACAGAACTACCTGTAAGAAGTTGATGGGTCAGAATCTATTTAGATTGGTGTATGGACAGGAAGCGGTGATGCCTATGCAGTATATTGTGCCTAGTCTCAGTATCGCAATAGTTACAGATATGGCAGAAATTGATATTCTATAGTAAATATTGGAACAACTGCTCACACTAGAAGAAGGTCAGTTCATCGTTGTATTTCACCAATAGGTGCAAAAGGAGAGGGAAAAGGCCTAGCATGACCTGCATATTAATCAGAAGACTTTCAAGAATGGAGACTTAGTTCTTTTGTATAACAGTAAGTTCGCAAAGTTCCCCGGTAAGCTACAGATGAATTTTTTAGGCCAATACATCGTCGGGAATATCACGGATGGTGGTGCAGCTCATCTTGGGAAGCTGAATGGAAAGTTGTTTCATGGACATGTCAATGGAAGTAGGATAAATTTATATAGGGACAGCTCCATCCCTGGGGCTTCACATTGACTATATGACTGGAGAACAGTCTTAGTGCTACACACAGTTGAAAGAGAGAATGGGACTATAAATTACTTTGCCAATAAAGGGTTTCATCGAAAATGCAGTGTTGCGCGGTATTAAAAAATATGGCATAGTTGGAGGAAACCAAGTTGTAGGTGGATGGATTGAGACATACAAGGGGGTGTGATGAGGTTCATCCATAATATGACTGTTGGAGCAGAAACAATTGATTTTATAGGAACTCTTTCATTAACATGAGTAGGAGGGATGAATTTAATGAGCATATCTCGGTGAATCCATTTCCGACTACGAATTTATGAGACGAATCTAAAGGGGATCATGGAGTTTGAATTTCAAATTTGTTATAAATCTGGCATCCTGCTCCATATTCAGACACTTTGCGCTCTTATAATTAGATTTGTGTTTTTATTCCTGAGAGATATTCAAGTGTCCTGTAGCATTTCTGGAAAGATTTTCTAGGAGATTGAACAGGAATTTCTTAAACGTGGGCTAGGATTCATAATGACTACTATGCCACCATCAAATTTAACAAGGTCAAGGTCCTAGGAAATAGCTCGTTGTGGGAGAAGAGCAGCCTAAGAAGCTAAAGAAGCTTGCACTTTGACCGTCACCCAAGAAGAAAATTCCCAAAGAGTAGCAGACTAAGATGACACAGGATCGGTAGAAGCAACCAGTCGAGGTTGAGGAATCTGAAGAAGAATCATTTTTGCCTAAAGGATTCAAAGACATTGATGCAGAGGATGTGGAAGATGTCTCCAGTTTTCTACCGTATATACCACCAAGGAATCTAACCACTACAAATCCAATGAAGGACCCAGATGCAGTCAAATATAAGATATTTACTCCCTTTCTCCTTAATGAAGTGTTGGTCAAGGGAGATTTTTTGGAAAAGGTGCCACATTTTTGCATGGAAGACTAGGACTTCAATGATTAAAAAAAATATCCTCAGTTCGAGTCGAGAAAGTACCTACACTCGGTTTATTATGAAGATGTTGGAGTGACAAGGGTAGAGCCACTTAGGTGGGCGGCAAGACTTCAGCACACCAGACTATTGAAAAAGTCTATGTTCCACACTTTGGGCACAACAACATCAACACAATCTGTGTGCACTAGTTGCTGGCCCTAGTGCATGATGATTGTATTTGGCTGGGGGAAATAGTCCCCATTGATGAGATGTCGGGGATTGAACCTTGTTGACACGTTTGTCAGAAAAGATCAAGATAAGAAGCTAGGTGACAAGATGAAGCAATACTATGGTATAACAAAGGGATCTCTAGGGTATGTTATTAACACCATTAAGGATAAGTCAGTGCACTTTCCCACACATATTATGGCAGGGAAGATCATGTGGAAATAATTGCGTAAAGAAAGTATCGATGCCCATAGTGTCTTTTGTTGTGCAGTTCAGCAAAGGAGTCCAGTTCAACTGGGCTAGGTATTTATGAAAAGAGTTTATGGATTATTGCAAAGAATCTCAGGAGGAAGGAAATAAATTCCACTATGTGTGATTATTGCTCTTTATTTCCCTAATGGCATGGAAATATCTTGATGAGTCACAGTTCCCCACTGTGGACCCAAACATCTGCGAGGTTGCGAGGTATACCTCACTTTGGAATTCAAAAGAACCCACACGCACAATGGAGAATAAGTTATTTTGGGTGGGTTTTGAGATGAGACTATGTACGGTGATCAGTCATAAGCCAAAACTATCACCAATTTTTTTAGAAGAATATCACCATATTGTTGAATTTAAGGCATATTTGCACCATGTACATGTCTGCGTGAAGAAGGACCTTGTAGAAGTATGGTATGAGCTTCCGTACTTAGTGACCGAGGATGATATCACCCACATTGTCAGTCAGTGGCCAAGTGACTAGTTAATCCCATCCATGAAAGTGGTGGAGACAGAATAGGTAGGCACTGGTGGTGCGAAGGAAGGTACCTCAGGTACATAGACTGTCAAGAAAGACACCGGGAAGTAGCCCAATAAGGTAAACTTTGAGACCGATAAGGAAGTTAAGAAAGAGGAAGGACCAGAGACAGAGAAGGATGATCATGATACAAGAGGAGGTGATGATCAAGGTGGTGCTAACATGTTTGTATATCCAGCAGGCCCCACCTCCCCTTACATCCTCAAGAGATGATAAAAACTCGGTACAAGAGGTGCACAGAAAAATATGAAATCGGACAAGTCTATTGGAGCAAATTCGATGATCCTCACTGAGGGGGACTTTGACAAGATTTGTAATAATTTCAAGCACGTCACCGAGCATATTTGGGGAAATATTGAAGACCAATACAAGGGTGTATTGGCAGAGGTCCACAAGGGCCTCAAATAATTGCAGGTGAAAACGAGTGCATTTCAAGCGATCATAGCCCAGGAGATCATGTTTCAAGCGAGCGTGGCTCAAGAAAGCGGGGCACTAGAAAGTGTGAGTATAGCAAGTCTAAAGTTGGAAATAATTACTTACATTCAATATTTGCATATCCCTATAGGAGCCCTACATTTTGACACTATCGAGAATCAAGAGCATTCGTCACACTGGCAGAATACCTAATTGAACCTCATTGCACTCACTATAAAAGTGTTGCATGACTTCTGCAAGGGAATTACAGATGAATTGTTAATCTGTAAGCAGCATGCCTCATTGGTTTTCCAAGGCATCAAGCAACTAGAGAGGTAGCGGATGGCGGAGGAAAAGTAGTAGGTTCTGTAGGAATGAGATGAGGAAGTTGCACACACGCAGAAACTGGAGGAAGCCATCACTAAGGTTTGCATCGAACTACCTGATCTACGGATTCAAGCCATAGCTGTGCCAAAATAAAATATGTAAAATCTTGTGATGGAAATCAAGGACTCCAAGGCTAAATTTGAAAAGGTCAAGCTTGACCTTCAAATGCAGATCGTTGAGCTGCAGATGATATTGCAACTCGTTACTCTACCAGATGTTATGGAGCATCTTGAAGTAAATATTAAGGTTTCCATTGCTAATATTGAAACCATATTTCAAGGTTGCAGTAAAATATTTGAAGATGTTATGCAATTTTAGACCTCATTGTAGGAGGACCCTCAAGTGCAGAAGATAATATGTCACGGTGATGATGTATCATGCACCTATTTTCTTTCCTAGTTGATCAATTGGTGCCACAAATTCAATATCCCACTTATCGAATGCCTACAAGGTGACTTGAGGATTTACTGACATTTCATCCCTCTAAGATAGTATTCCAGTCCTCTGACATACATCGCAAGTGCTGGAATATTTCGTTGAATCTTTATGCATTGTGAGCCACCAGAGTCCAGCCCTCAAAATATTCTGCATGATGGCCTTCCTGCACAGTGTCCTCCAGCAACTCTGCCATGTGCTTCTACCAAAATTTTGTGTCTTTTGTACTCAGGAACATACCTGCACAGTATCTCATCGGGCCCCATCTTATATAAGTGTCCCGCAATCAAGGAAAATTTTATTGCCTTAATTACCAACTCATTCTTCTGCTGTGTAGTATACTTTGCAGGAGCTAATCCAGTATACAAAAATTGGATAATGTCTTCAAAGTGAGCATCTGCAACCCTTATCATGAAAATTTACGCATCGGGTAGCCCCTCTTCAATTTTCATCGATTCTTCCCCTGTCTCAATCCTAGACAGATGATTGGGTCTTGCATTCAAAATGTCTTGGCTTGACTATTACTTCAAAATCATACTCCTGGAATAGCAGTAGCCATCTGCAAATCTTCCAACCAAAACAGGCTTGTTCACCTAGTATTTTAGTGCAGAATGATCTGTCAACATCTTGAAGTGACCTCCTAACAATTAATTCCTGAATTTCTATAGCGCATACACCATAGTCAATCCTTCGCGTTTTTTTGTGGAATAATTATTCTATGCCATAAAAAATTTCCTACTTGAAAAATCTATGGGGTTACCATATTTTCCTTCAACACCATCGAATATCTTTTGCCATTCATCATCCCAACAGTACATAACATCCTTCTTTAGCAATTCCTTCATCAGTGAAGTTATTTGTGCATAGGCCTTTATAAACTTTCTATAATAACCTGTATGTCCCAACGTTGTGCACAGGTTCACAATCATGACAACATTCGTGGAGTCTACCATCAATCCCCTTTTAAATACAACATGCCCCAAGAGTATACTGAAGGAGTATACCGAAGGGTACACAAAATATGCATTTCTTCAAGTTTAGTGATATTTGATACTTCTTGTATGTGTACAACATCAACCTTAAGTTCACAATATGTTTCTTTATCATTCCAAATATTTTTCAATCATCAAAATAAACCTCCAAGAACTTGTGTATATACTCCTTAAAAGCAACAACTACTACTCTGAAAAATATTGTTGGAGCATTCTTCAATCCAAAAGTCATGACTGTATATTGAAAAGATCCCCATTCTGTGGAAAAATTAGTCTTACTCTTGTCTTCTGTTGTAATTCTAATATGATGATATCTTGAAAACCCATCTGTAAAATAGTAGGCCTACTTCCCTCCAACATTCTCCAAAAATTCATATGTAAAAGGTGTAGGGAAAGGGTCATGTACACATGCATCATTCAGTTTCCTTAAATCAAAACAAATATGGATTTCACATTTTTGTTTTTTCTCTTGGACTACCATGGAACTTACCCATTTGGATTCTTCCACAAGTTCAATTATTCCAACCTTAAGCATCTTGTCCAATTCTTCCTTATATTTAGGGTTCAGCCTATATGGGTATTTTTTCATAGGCTTCATATCTGGCTTTAGGTTGATCCTCATTACTCCAAGGTTCCCTAATATTCCCTTTAGTTCAAATAACTCTGTGGGAAATAGTTCCTGATATTCATGTAACATTTATACAACCTTGCTAACTGTATCTACATCCTAATAATCTCCAATAAGCATGAACTTTGGTTCCTCTTCTATCCCTATATTCACCTTATGTGTTCTTACAGATTGTGTTGTGTCAAGCATCATAGGTTCTAGCCCAATGACCTTGCGTTGTCCTTATAATTCTGGAATATTAACATTGCATGGATCTTCCTCAGCCTCTTCCGCATTCATATTATAACATTCTACTACTTGCCCCAACTGCATGTCCTAGTCAGGCACTGTCCAGGTCATCATAGTTGTGGTCCTGAAAACCTTTGATCTAACTACTTTAATATCTGCATCTATGTAATGACAGTCATCTTCGAAACTAAAAGTCATTAAAAATCCTTCAACCATGTCCACCCAAATCGTTTTTCCATGGCCCAATTTAGTTTCAAGATACCACTTCATAGGTACCACATCTAATCTGTGAACGAAGGTATGTACTCATTCTGGTGTTGGATCTTTGCCCCACATGGTATTCAAATTGTAGATATGTCCTCTAGGGTCATCCTTGCCACCATATTTCCCTTCAAGTTTAGTATTTACTTGACCAAATCTATGCTCCATAAATTTTTTGTATTCTCCCCAAATTCTAATGTTTTCCTTATGCGTACCCCATCATCTAGCAGGTGTAGATCTGAAAACGACATCTAGAGGTTGAAACATTTTTTCTTTAGGTATTTATTCTTCAAATCTATAAAGAAAAAAATTAACATCTCCAGTCCCATCATAATAGGGAAAGTCATGTACCACTGATGCAATGCAAGGGAGTGATCTGGTAATTTTGTGACATCACTTGGTAGATACTTCATGCAATCGATTCTACCAGTTCTCTATTTCTTCATCAGAGTCTAAACACATGATCTATCCATGTCCTATCATATCCTCCCATCTATAGTGGGCTTGATCCAATCTTCATCCTGTGAAACTAACTTATACATATTGTCAATATTTGCATCACCATATTCATTACAGACTAGTTATGTATATCGTGCTCCTTCAGAGGGGTCCAAAGGAACAACGAACCTTGTGCCATTCTTCTCAAATACCATCTTTCTACTCTTCAGGTTTATTATGGTGTCCATATCATAAGCCCAATAGAATCCAAGTAAAGCAGGATACAAGTTGTTTTCATCCACGATCTCAAAGACTTCAAAGTCTAACAAGACACTTACTCCATCAATGTCTATGATGATGCCCTGCAATCGACCCATAGTTTTTTTTGGTTGGCCATTCTCAGTTGAATTGGTGACCATTGCAACTTTGGTCACCCCATTCATTCTCATGTATACTTGGGCAACACATTTTCATCTGATCCTAAATCAAGAATTACTTGATCCATCTTGTAATCTCCTATCTGCGCAATTAACCGCATTTCCCTGTCGGTTCTCTTCTTATTTCTGTATACTTTGTTTATTATGTGTTGTTCAAGTTGTTGTTCATCTTTGCCAGTGTAGTTGTCAATCAACCCTTGCAATACTTATACAACTTTTTGATCCCTTAGTAGCTTCATACAGGTCTACATAAATAATTTCATAATGGTCAGATCAAATTCCTCCGTTGCAGTAGCCTCCTTGGGTTTATTCTTTTGTGAGATTAGTTGTGTATGCGTTGTTGATGTCGAAGTTCCAAGTCTCATATAAAACTTCTTTGTTTCCATAAAGGTTTCCCTTTCTCGCTGCACATTGAACCCAGTATTCTTGTCTTCAGCCTTCCTGACCCATGTATCCTCGATATGTTTTTTTTCTTCTACTTTGTCTTATCCTGTAGTTTCTTTGGTCCTTGTTACTATGTTAGCACATCTATCTTCTTTGTGTGGCTCAGCCCTCATCATCTGCAGGTTTTGAGTAGGCTGTTGATTTTGCTTTTCCAACATTTTAGCCAATAACACAGGGTAATCTTCTATCTCATGATCGAATGCTCTACAATACTTACACGAGATGGCAATTGGATTCTCGAAATATCTAGTAAAATATCTAGGTTGACCGTAGTTATAACTTATAATCTGACCTCAACCTCGCCCAACACCTCCTCCTCATCCTCAGACTCTGCTTTGGAATCCTCTACACATTGTGGGTGAAACATGATCTTCGCGACCTTCAGCTTTCATTTTGTATGCTCTAGGATTATGTTGCATCATCAAATCATAGCTATGATAGTTCCTTCCATCATGTCCCACCGAGCTACAGAAATTACAAAACAATTGCTTTGGTGTCTGCACATTATTTTGCACCATATGACATCATTGTATGGGGTGATAGTCTGATACTTTACATAAATCACACCATACACTTGTGGCTGGGCTCAACGGGTTAGGTCTACCACTGTTGATGTAATATCTAAATACACAGAACTGATCTTTATAATGACCTTTTGCTTTACATTTGATACACTAAAATTCTGATCCCATGTTAGTCCATACTTCTTTTCCCTTCTTCAATTCTTGTAGCTCCATATGTAAGCTCGCCAACTAGGTCTAGATCTATTAAACCCCTATATTGGTATCTGATATTGGCAAAGCTTCTAGTTTCATCGCAATCTCCAAAGTTTCGGATTGGGTTGCAATCTTCTGTTGTGATAATGGTAGTCTGAGATGTGGTAATAGCGCAGTTATAAACCACTCATTTTTTTGTTCATCAGGGACCTGGAAGCTGATTTGGCTTAGCAGCATCTTGAATCTTTGATCTACCTCCCACACAGATTCAGTTACCAATTTCTTGATTTCTTTTATCTCTATAATACATTGTAATTGTGACTTTGGATTTTTAAATTCAGCGTTCATTTTTGCCTTTTTCTGATCCAACGTAACATTTTGATGCATCATTGAGTACTTCATATACCTTGAAAGTTCTCTTTCTTGCAACATTGTGACAAGCTGAGATTTCTTCATATCTTCATTAGTGAATTTTCGCGATCTCCATACTGCTTCTACAACAAACCAAAATTTCCCAAGATCCTCTGGTCCTTGACCCTTAAAAACATACATCTTCAGTATCTGAACCATGTTAAATGGGGGAGGTGGAGGTGGAGGTGGAGGGACAATATGGGAATAGGGATGAGGTGTGATGGGAGTAGCAGGTTGGGGAATCCTATAGGCGCCTTGATGATCTCCAAAGTCTATCTACGACACACTTATATGGGTTGAAAGGTTTCTTTCTTCTTCTTTGTTCTCAGATCCAAACAAGGGATTGTACTTGGTCCTAATGTAGTTGTCGCGATCTACCCTGAATATTTTACCACTCCGTGCAGCTCCAGATTTACTTCCCCCAAACATCAATATGATTACATATGTATTAAACCCTTCTCACATAACAACATATTAATCCACATCTTTAAAGATTTTAAGTACTTACCTCATGAACCCTTGAAAATTTTGTGCTCAACTTCGTTGTAGTACATGTATGTATCAATTGCAAACCCAGCAAAAAACACCCAAGAATATTATCGATCCAATAATAAACATCCCTTGATATCTTGTTATCAGTCTCCTTGAGTCACTTAATCAACTTTGGGTTCCACAGAATAGGCTCATCGTGCTTAAAAAAGGTCTTAGTCTCAACTATTCTTGATAGCTACTCATGCAGCTCGTTAGTGAACGATGAGAAAAACATCTCATGTTGATCTGTAAAAATATACTTTTGTAATCACTCTTCATTTGACATGTGTGGATTTATGTTTTCTTGTACATCAAATTCTCACTCTTTTAGATATACCTAATCTTGAATTTATTTTCTGGTCAGATTCCACATCCACATTTTCTTCAATATTTATATCTTGTTCCCTAAAACAGAACCATTTTTTTGCTTGATGGAGCCTTGACCCAGATTCATAGATGGTTGCGCGAACCAACAAAACCATCTATTATTGTCCCTTTTGACAACGATATTCTACGCAAACTGAAGTCTCACCTGAGGAAATATTAGGGGATGCTAGAACTAGGTTTCTGCATCTAGGGGGACTATGGAGTGTGGCCTTAGGGCTTATCTTCACTTAAGACTTATTCAGATCTTCACATAACCAATATTCTTAATATACATACGTTGTTAAAAAATTCTATTTAACTAGCTTGCGCACTACGCAATTCTACTTTATTATTCCTTAATCATCATATTAAACCATATTCATGACTTCGCGATGCAAATACAGATAAAAATATTGATCTAGCAAAGATAATATCAAAACATAGATAAAGAAAACATATAAGTAAATAACACATATATGTCTTCAAATTATTCTATTATTAGTTCAAACAGCTGCAGGGGTCTGCGCACTCAGTTGCAGACTTTCTAAGGCCTCTACGCACTCAGCTACATGAGCCTTCTCTTTCACATAAAACAAAATAATACAGCCTCTAATTCAAATCTAGCATTACATCCATATGCATTATATATCCTTAGACTCACTATGATGGATCCTTATATAGCTAATTCTCTTACAATACCATGGTCTGAAAACCATGGGCGGAGCTCAAAGTACTCAAAACATCCTCTTCCCTTTACAAAATAAGGGATTTTGAACCACCACAAATCCCTAAGACTCTAAAACATATGTGCACTCCGCTCCTCAAAATGTGGATTCTTTACAAAAAATTCGACCAGGGGTACCCTGTCCAACAATTTTCAATGCCCCTTAATTAGTCTTCTCAGTTTCCCACAAATTCAAAAAATGGAAATCATCTTCTTAGCAATTGAAACTTCTTTTCTTCTATCTAGGACCACCTTGTTATGCTCTTTCAATAGACCGATAGAATAAAAAATAATGTCCTCTACACTCTACAATTTTTTATTGAATCCCCTTTTGCTAATCCCATTATCAACAAATAATGGAAATTCATCCCAAGATTCATCCTATGGGAGATTTGGAAGGACAATAACAGATGAAAATTTAAAAATATCAAGGCCTTCACAAACTTTATTTTGCAAGCTATCCTAAATTAAATAAGGGAAACAATCTATTCTCTTCCTTGGTCCTCCAAATATTGGGAATGCAATCAACCTAAAAAAACATTCTAACCAAAATGGGTCTCTCCCCCTATTCCTTATGGAAAACTCCCTCTATCACTAATCTCTTCCCTTACATCCATTCCTTCTACACCCCCTCCCACCCCCCCTCCCCGCCACCTCTGGAAGACTTCATTAAACTTAACTTTCACTGGGCCTAAATTTAATAGCCATTTAGGGTGGATTCTTTCATAACACTAATGGGTAGATTCTACATGTCTATGTAGGTTCCATAGGCCTCAACAATAATAATTTTTTTTAAATATTTTCACTAAAGTAGCGTTTATCAATTGCTATAAGTAAACGATTTTTCAAGTTTGTTATTGAAGGAAATTCTAAGACCATTATCAATATATTCCGCAAAATCAAATGTGGATCAAATATTTCCAAAGTCTCTAAGTTTTGGATGTTGGAAGCATGGATAATTAATACGACAAATCCAACGATTTTTCAAGTTTTTTATTGAAGGAAATTCTAAGACCATTATCAATATATTCCGCAAAATCAAATGTGGATAAAATATTTCCAAAGTCTCTAAGTTTTGGATGTTGGAAGAATGGATAATTAATACGACAAATCCCCTCTTCTCTCATGTCTGCAGAGAAGGAAAAAAATTCATTGACAAGCTACCTAATTTTGATTTCAACAAAATATAGCATCCCCTTGACTTGGATTAGATTTTCAAGATTTGGCTACGAAGGAAATTGTCCAGCAAGGAGGGTGCCCAAGAGCAGGACCCCCCCCCCCCCATGCCTTAAGATGATGCTAGATCATATGAGAGTGGGTTGCATATCCCTCTATACTTTGTGTATTACATGTGCTCCTATCACTTCATCAATCATAGCATAAAACCAGCACAAGTTTAAATGTCATTTGAATATTGCAGACAACATAAGGAGGTACCAAAGGACTTGGTAGGAGAATTATATTATAATGGTAGAGATAGAGGAAAAAATTGATAGTATAGATCACAAGTTGACCATTCTATCCAAAATATCAACCAACATCTAATTCTTCTCAAATGAGGGTAGTAGCCAACCACCATGGCTGCTTGTATATTCTTCCCAATAGTTGCTATGTCTCACTGGTTTTTTTCATGTAAAACTAGTAGTTTTTTTCTTTTCTTTTCATGTCGATGTTTGTCAAGGTCTGGCACAACCAACCTGATTTTATAAGTTTCTATTAACAAGATGCTCTAATTAGACGAAGTCTTAGTAACCTCAAGACTCATAATTTATTTTATGGGCTTGGTTTCCCTTCAGGAAAACTAATAGCCAAAAACTTTTGGCCTATTCAATCCTCATTTGACATAATGCAAAGTGACTAACTTAAAACACACACACACACACACACACACACACATAAAAAATAACTAAATTATAACTTTAAATTATTATTGTTGTTATTGTTATTATAGATTATAAAAATGATTAATATAAAAGTTAAACATGCACATGGGGCAGTTTAATTGGTGATCGTCATGTTATGAAGTATTATGTAAACCATTAGATTCAAGATTCAAATCCCTTGTGGGAAATCTCTGGGGGTTAGCTCAATTAGTCGAGTATTCTCCGTCAAATCACCTTTTCTATTGAGAGGATATGGGTTCAATTATATCGACACTCTTAAGGTCAAGCTCCATGGTCAAGCCGGTAGGAAGTGATACCTTTGAGTGGATATGCCTGGTACAATATTTTGTTCACGTAGCGATCACAGATCTCCAAGTTCCATGAACCACATAGAAAAAAATTCTTTGTGGGTCAATCCAACTGTGTGTGTGTGTGTGAGTGTGTGTGTTAACATTTAACAAGATTATAATTCTAGAAGCCCTATTCCAAAATAGACACATCGATGTAATAAAAAATAAAGCTAATTTTTTTATAAGAATTTTTTTTCTTGAAAACAAATCATATATAAATTGATTATAATGAATTTTTTTTAATATAATTATTATGAAGTCACTTAGGTTTATTTCGGGTGGTTGGAATAAATTGGGATCTTCACCACCTAGGTTAAATTTTATCAAGTAATATAATAATATTTGATATAACGACTTCTAGATTTATTGAAATTGAATAATCCCTCCCTCATTTGAAATATAAAGGTATTTTCCACTTGAAATATACATATATATAGTCAAAGCAAGAATACATTTTATCTTTTGTTTCATACGGGAGATTAAAGTTAAATGTTATTAAAAAACATATCATCTAATTAAAAATACTCTTTACATTAAATATAATGGAAAATATATTTCTTGTAAATATTATTTAAGTTAAAGTTACTTTTGGAGTAAAACATTTTTAATTAATTAAGAAGTCACTTCCTCACGAACATGTTAATATGCTCCTTTATCAATCACAAATGGGACATTTTAAGTATTGTGATTTCCCTTGAATAAGAATGATAAATCACCCACATTTATGAATCATTCAAATAAAATTATTATTATTATTTACAAAAATTAAAAATATTCCAAAAATAATGGAAAAGGGTGCACACAAGGATTTTGTCTTATAAAGAAAAGATATTGTTAATTAGACATAAATTTCAGAGATCACACTTGCAAATCAATGTTTAATGGAAAGTAATAGAATTTTAAAAGAGTAAGTAAAAATATTACAAGATGTTTTAGAGATAGGAAAACAAGAATGGGAAAACATGAAGACAACATGGAAAACCATTAAAGAATCAATAGAAGAAAACAAGGACGTGATAATCCCTAACACAACTCAGGTAGATACATAAATATCCCAACAATAAATCTTTTCCAAAAATAAGGCAAAAGAGAACAAGATGACATAAATTCCAAAAGAAATCAAAGCTAGGGTTGAGGACACTAATGGTTAGATAAGAATGGAGGAAAAAGAATATGTAAGTACGCGTAGAGCATAGGAAAGAGAACACAAAGAAAGAAAATATAGGGAAACTAATTTTATTATCGGGGGAATAAGAGACTATGGAAAGAATGAAAACACTATCAATTTGACAAGAGACTTTTTGAAAGAGAAATTACTTTAGAAAGGGAAAATTTTCCAAGAAATGAGGGTGGGAAATATATGTGAAGAGAGGCCTTGACCCATAAAAGTGATCATGGAAAGTGTGCAAGACAAACAACATCTCTTAAAAAAAAAAAACTCTTGAAAGGCTCACACTTCTTCCTAGATGAAGGTTTAACTAGCAAACAACAGTAAGAGAGAAGTGAAGAAGTGGAGAAAATTAGAGCAGAAGGAAACGAATGGATAAGAGCATGGTTGTACAATGATAAAGCAATTATTACAGTGTTTGGAGCTCATGGAAAAATAGGGTAGCAAGTTGGAAGTAAAGAAAAAATAGTTAGTTCTATATTAGGGAGGAAAACAACAAGATCAACATGGATGAAAATGGGTGAAGACTCAAATTTGAGTCTTGTGTACCAAACTGCGCAGCAATCAAATCCTACCCAGGTCTTCCTAAGTTTATTTTTTTGGAACTATAGAGGTTACCCATGGAGGAGGGGACTTGGGATAGGGCCTATTGCATAAGGTAGAGATATAACCTGTCTCACAGAAACTCATGAACATGATGGTTGCAAAACTCCTAATGGTTTGATGGTTATTTGAAGTTATAATTTTGGAATGAGGCAACAAAAAAGGGCAAAGGGTACGGAGAAATATTGATTTTAGTGAAAGAAAAATAAGGTCGACACATTTTATTAGTGAAATAATATACAAATAAACAATATTTATGGTTCAAAATAACATAGAATGAGAACCAAATAAGGATTGCAACATGTTATTTTGCACCTCAAGTCTCAAAAACTTACAAAAATAAGGGGCTAGTGTTAGGTCCCTATATTACTAGTATAGTCCCTTATTGTTGTTAATGTAACCCCCTTATTTTTTTTTGTACCCCTGTAACCCCCATATTGTTATTATTGTGCCCTTACATTATTATTGTTAGGTCAGCTAGGATTACATTGTGGCCCCATGGACTCCTATATATAGAAAGGAGGTTTGTTCATTTGTATCATTCAAGAATTGTTCATTTATATAATGTATTGGAGGTTTCCCAATCGAAGTGGCTAATTTCTAAGGCGTTTATCTCTCTTTTCTTCTATTTTTGGAGCTTCTTTCATAACATTTGGTATCAGAGCTTTGGATTCTAGGGTTTCGCTGCTCCAAACAGTTCATCGTGGAATTTTAGCTATAATTTTTTTTCTACGAAAGTTAAAAAGCTGAAATTTTCACAGAGCAAAGCCAAAATCCCGAGGAACCTCCTATAAAAATTTCAGATCTTGGTTCACAATAATTTTGGAGATATGATCTTTGGAATTTAGGGATTTTTTAGGCTCTCAAATTTCACCTAAAACATGTCATCGTGGCATGTGCACTATAAATTTCTATATACGAAGGTTCAGAAGCTTAAATTTTTACAGAGCGAAGCTACAATCCTGAGGAACCTCCTGTAAAAATTTCAGATCTTGGTTCGCAATATTTTCAGATCTATGATCTGTGGAAGTTAGGGGTTTTTCAGGCTCCCGAATTTCATCTCAAAGAGGTGACAGTGGGAAAATCATCATAACTCTCTCTCTGAGAATTGGATTGGAATCTTGTAAGAAGTGGATCCAATCACATGGACTTTAGTTTCATTTTTATCAATTTCAGAGCCGAAGGAGGAAACAGTGACACGTGGCACACTGTACAAGTTCACTCTACTGAACTAGTCCATAATTAGGTCATTGTGGGAGATTGGGCATAACTTTGCCTTGAAGAATCCAAATTAGGTCAGACCTATGGAATTTGAAAGAAGCTTTAGAGGGCTACTATAGGGCCAAATTTTAGATATTTAGGATCCGAAATTACAGATATAATTCAATTTCAATATCGAGCTCCTCAAAAGCAAGAAAAAGGTGTGTATTTTTTTCCGAATTGCATTAGTCTTGTTTGAAGAATCAAGTTGAATTTATTCCAAGGGCATATTGTAGAATAGATATCAGTATTGGGTTCTAAAATTCCCCCTAAAAAGAATTCAATGCCCATAAGCCTTTATAAGGCTCTACTATGACTCATGAAAATGAAGAATTGCAACATGATCTATCAAAATTACAAGAGCAAGTGCAAAAAATTTCACTCTCGCAAAGAGCGACAAAAAATGAAATGGAAGTTTTGAAGAAAGGCGTGGAAGCTAATATGGATGGCGTGGAAGCTAAGATGGATAGCATGGAAGCTACGATGGATAGCATAAGAGCTAGCATGGAATCTAAGATGGATGACATGGGCTTCAAGATAATGAACTAATGAGAAAGCTAGGCATATTGAGACAGATCTAAAAACAGACATGGAAGGTTTGACAAAGTTGATACAAGAAATGTTTCCTAATGGTGAAAGATAGTAGAGGAAACTCATGATGAGAACAAAATAAATGTTAATCGTGATTTCATAAACTCTAATGTTGGAGGGAAGAACCACCATATTCCAAAAATGGATATGAGGAAGTTTGATGGAAAGGATCCTGTAACATGGATACTACAGATGGAGCAATATTTTGATCTCAATAATGTGCAAAACACACAAAAGGTACGCAATGCAACTTTACATTTAGAACAAAATAAATTTGTATGGTATCGATGGCTTTGTTCCCGTAAAAAAATTGTCACTTGGTCAATTTTTACGGAGGAAATGATAGCACATTATGAATAAACAGCTTTCTTCTTTTGTAATTGATAAATCTCAAACAAAAGGGTTCAGTGGGGGAGCACATTGAGGACTTCCAAAAATTGAATATAAGGGTAACTGATATTCTAGAGGAACACAATATTGATGTCTTCATAGGGACTTTAAAGGATAACATCCAACATGAATTTTTTTTTTGGGAACTTGATTCAAAGGAGAAGGCATTCAAGTTGGCAAGAAAAATTGAATGTAAAATTAGGGCGACAGGGAAGCCTACCACTCACATCTATAAAGATGGAAATGTTGCTACTCCTAGATTTCCACAACCTACAAGGTTGACACCACAAAAATTGGAAGAAAAAGGGCAAAAGGGCTTTGCTACAGTTGTGATAGCAAATACACTAAAGGTCATAAGTGTGCTGAGAAGAAATTATTTTACATAGATTGTGAAGAGGAGGAAGAAAATGAACAATAAAATTCAAAAGAAAAGGATATACACTAGGAACCAAACCTAGAAGAAGAAGAAATGAGTCTAACCATATCATGTAATGCATTGGCAGGAATTACCACTCCTCAAACTCTCAAGATAGAAGGACATATCAAGAAGAAAAAGGTAATAGTGTTGATTGATTCGGGTAGTACCCATAATTGTATTCATTGTAAGGTAGCCAAGGAGTTGAATTGTTTCCTATACCCAGCACCAGAATGTCAAGTGATGGTTGCAAATGCAGGAACTATAAATTGCTTTGGAAAATGCCATAATATCAAGCTAGCCATGGGAGAATATGTATTGAATAGTCCAATGCTTTCCATTCCAATGGGAGGTGTTGATGTTGTACTAGTGGTTACAATCTTTAAGGATAGTAGCTTTTAATTTTCAAGAACTTTTCTTGAAATTTTTTTCGAAAGGAAAGGAAATCAAATTACGGGGTATCGTAGGGAAGCCAGGAAAGATAATAAGCCCTAATGTCATGAAAAATATTCTGAAGAAAGAACAATGAGGCGTAATTGCATAATTATGCTCACTAGAAGTTCCAACATCAAAATCATCTATTTCTCCATATCTCCAAAAAGTCTTGGACAATCATTCCAAGGTGTTTGAAACTCCCAAATTACTTCCACCTATTCATGATCATGATCATGCTATTCATTTGATTCCAGGAAGTGTTCCTCCAAACATCAGGCCTTACAGATATCCTTATGTCCAAAAGAGCGAAATTGAACATATGATTTAAAAATGTTAGAGGCATTATAATGGTTGAAACCCCCTCTGCCTACACTCTAGTCGTGTGGGTTATCAGAAGGATGGATCATGGTATGTAAGTTATAGGGCTGTGAAAGCACATATTTACAAAATCATTCCAGTACTGATTGATGAATTATTGGATGATTACATGGAGCAATTTATTTTACTAAGTTGAATAGTATTGAGGTTATCATTAGAATGAAAATGAGAATGTTTTGAAAACGACATTATAGACTCATGAGGTCATTATGAATTTTTTGTCATGCCTTTTGGCCTTACCAATGCACCTTCTACATTTCCAAGGGTTGATGATTTCCATTTTCAAACCCTTCATGAAGAAATTGTGCTACTATTTTTTGATGATATAATAATCTACAGTAGGTCTTGGAAGGATCATGTTCAACATGTTGACAGGGTGCTCAAACTATTACAGGAGAAACAATTATATGCAAAAACATCCAAATTTTTCTTTGGAGTACAAGAGGTGGAATATCTAAGTCATATTGTATCTCACGAGGGTATTAAAGTAGACTCTAACAAAATTAAAGCCATTAAGGAATGGAAAGTCTACACAACCATAAAGCAGTTGTGCGTATTTCTTGGGTTAACAGGGTATTATCGCAAGTTTGTTAATAATTATTGAATATTCTTAATTAGCCCAAGCTAATAGGAATGATCAATTTTGTTTTAATTTTTTGTTTCATGAATAAATGTGTAAGGGAGGACAATAAAAACTCCTAAAACAGTAAATAAATCAATGCCCCATGTGAACAAGGCTAAATCTGGGTTGCCTTAATAAAAATGCCCTTATGTGTGAAAGGGATAGAGACATTTGACTGGGTCAACGGGACCAAATCAACAGCGTTGTCTTGATACATTGAATCTCCTTGATGTACAGTGCAGCTTTAGTTGGAGGCTACACATGTGAATGGAGCTAAATCATTGAGATGGTTTAAGGTTTGGAAAGATTTCTATCTTATAAAAGGAAGAGGAGTACATCAACAGAAGGGTTGTTGATTATATGATATTTCTGAATATATTGTCTATTTAGACATATATCATTCTCTTGGTTGTTTAGCAGAGAATAGTGTTGTTTAGCACTGGGTGTTCCTGATCGGGGATCCCACCTCTTCCATTGAGTAGCTCTTGGAGGAGTCTTGTACATCTTGTCCACTATCAGGAATTTGGCCAAGCTTCACCTTCCAAATACAACTCAGATCCTGTTGAGGGTTTGGTTGTCCTTATAAGCTACAACAAGTGGAGGCTAGATCTATTTATATCTAGGCCATTCTAGTGCCTCTTTTCAATGGGAAAGTCTTCTATCCCATTGGCAAGAGTGTATTAGCTGATTGGAGCTTCAGATCTACATCTTGGCATCAGGCCAAACTATTCTTCAAGTCTATAGCACAGTCCCTCTTCCAGAACTGCGTTATCTGCAAGGAGAAAAGTTTCAGGGTGTTTTGGCAACTATTGAGGAGTGATCTCTAGTGTTGGGGATTTGCCCTTCACTGTGGTGATCCATGGATTTTTGTTCTTATCCATGTCATATTCAGATCTGATCTGAATAGTCTTGTATATGCTTCAAAATTTCTGAATAGATATGCATATTTGCTGCATAGAATCTCAGATCTTCTCCATGTGCTTCATGTATTGCTGAAAACCCCAAGGGGTATGTAAAGTAGAGACTCTATAGTGTATGGATCTGTCATAGATTTGACTGTTCCTGCATTATTCAGCTCTAGATCTAAGTTTTGATCTCCAGTTGCTATATGCTCTATAAAATAACGTTGTCAAGCCTTTTTGCAGTCTATACATGTGTTGCAGCACCTCTTTTTGAGGGATTTCTTCTATTTCAGTCTTCTATTTCATGTTGTACATTGTATGGGCCTCATTATGGATCTGATTTTCTGATATATGCATGAACGTTGAGCCTACATGTTGGCCTCCTACTGTTGCTTAGCCAAACTATGTTATTTCTGAAGCAGTATTGTTGCATATTGCTGCAGCCCCATTCTTGGGTGTTTTTCAGCCATACTAGGTGTGGGAGGTCTGTTTACCTCACCTAGTTTGATTGGTTTTTTTCTCTCCTCTTGTTTTTAGGTCTTATATTGTCATATCTAAGGGATCCAAAGGTTTCTTTCCATTTCTGTAGCATACATTCCTGGAAAATGTGTTTTTCAAGCATGCCTTGCTGACAGTCCCAATTTGGGAATATTACAGTGGTATCAGAGCATCATCTTGGCACAGCCTGTGCTTATTGAGAAGTCAATATGTATTTCCTAAGGAAGGATAGAAAGAAGAATAATATTGATTACAATAAAGACAAAGAATACAATGGTCAAACCCCTTTATCTGAAATAATGAAACGGAAAGAGTTCTCAGAAACTCTGTTCCAAACTCTGCATGAGCTTAAAGGAGAAATCAAAGAAATGAAGAGGGCAAGACATGAAGGTCCCTCAAGAAGATCTGTACATGAATAAGACCCCAGTTCTTCATCTTATATGTGCAATCACTCAGCTACACAATCAGATCTAAAACGTTATTCTATGCCCATATTTACTGCAAGAGAGATGAAGGAAGAAGATGCACCAAAGGAGGAGACTTTGAGTGATTATATTCAGGAGTATGAATCTAAATCTTGGAAAATAAAGGAGCACTTGAGCTTCCAAGAATTCTACCAACTCAAGGAGGAGAGAAGATCCAACAAGTATAATAGAAAAAGAAGAGGTATATTCTTTCTACCAAATTTTGATGGGTCCTCCACATGCATAGCCAAAGAATGGATAGATTAGCTAGACTCATATTTGGATCTACATCAAGTTTCAGAAAAGGAAGCCCTCAAATTAGCAGCATTGCATCTTAAAGGTAAAGCTTATTCTTGGTGGTTATTTGAATCCTTTTCATTGAAGAATGAAAATATATCTACTTATGCAAGATTCACTAGGAGAATGGTGAAGCGATTTGATGTAAAGCAAACTGAAACATCTTTGATCGAGCTAGCAAAGCATGAGCATGCAAAACCCTTGCATGAGTTGGAAAGATCTGTTATGGTCACTCCACTTCATATTTCTGTTGAGGGGGATAAAAATCTCTGTGATACTTTGCCAAGGGAAAGATCCCCATTACATGAAGAGATTTCTTCTCAAAGGGAAGTCATGGATATTCCTCTTTCAAGGGAAGACCAAGATCTAAGGTCTCTCATTGATAATGAGCTGTTTTAAAATGTTGGTGAGGAGAAATAACAAGAGGGCAGTAACAGCGTTGTCACTTCAGAAGAAGAACCATCGCCACATGGAGATGGACATGAAGTTATTGCTTCAAGGGAAGGAGCTTTTTCATCTTTGCAAATGGTTCCCAAGGAGCATCATGTGACAGTCTTATTGGGCAATAACACCTTACTCCAAGCAAATGGAGGAAGGATGGATCAACATCCAATTATGAGGAGCATGCACCTTTGTTTATTTCAAGGGGTTTCTATTCATGAGAAGGAAACTGATATATGCAGCAAGGAGAGGGGAAAATCATTCCACTCATTCATATTGTCTACTTCAGATCTTGATGTCTCTTTACATGAAGGCATTCCACCAGAGAGACCCCCTAATTGTAAGAAGAATAAATTGTTCTCTCAACTATGTGCAGCAGTGACATATTTGGCTAAGGAAGGAGCTTTCAAGGGAGCTACCACATCATTGAGATCTATTGATGGATTCCAAGGAGAGCTAAGAAATTTTCTGAAATTGGCTTTGCTATCTTCCACTCATCTATTTGCACTGGAAAAGAAGAATTCAAAAATATATGATGACATTAGCATGATGTCAAATGGTCACTCCATAGTCTTGTGGCAGCAAATGATATCTCTACATACCAAGAAGATTTCTAAAGATGACAAGAGGGTACCAACACTCTTGTATGCATGGGCCAAAATATGGAAGTTTTGGAATAAAGAGACCTTTCAAAAGGAGGTTGACTTCCATGGAATTCCATCTTGTCTTGAGCAAGATCAGATGCAAGAGAGGCATCAAAGATGGAGTAACTTTACTCCAACATGTGACCTTGGCATTAAGCATGTAAAAGAGGAGAATGATGATGTGACAACTACTTCATTTCATAATTTTACAGTGTTGTCATTGTTGGGAGGCCTAGATCCATATTGGGAGTCCCAACTCTTGGTGGAATATTCCAATAACCTCTTCACATGTAAGGTTCTTGATGGGAAAATGAAATATGGGAGGTATAGAATGGTTAATGGAGTCATTTACTTTCATGATCAGATCTATTTGACTAAAGAATCAAGACTCAAAGATAAACTACTATATGTAGCCTATGAAATCTTTCTTTCTACTCCCACCGATTTCATTAGAACACACCATGTTATCTCAAATGGATTCATGTGGGAAGGCTTTGAAGGAGACTTATATCAGCATTATCAAAGATGCATGTACCATATGGATATGGATCAGCAACGTAACTCTATGGAAGAGTTAATTCAGCCCTCTCTTTCTCTTTTTGAGGAAAGGGATAGATCTATGCACCACTCGATTTGTTTGAGGAGGACTGTTGGTGAAGAGCATACTTATGTAGATCATGTTTTATTTTCTGATTGTATGCATTATTTTACTATGTATATGCAGGCCATCACTCCAAAGAGGAGTGTTATACCTTATAAACTTCATGGCCAACTTTGGGCCAAAACTATTTCTGATTATGGCCACTCCCTTGATGAACAAAGGGGGATTTTGTAGCATGATGGGTGCTTTCCTAAGGCACCAAATATATCTCCCACTTTCAGCCATGGTGAGATGTTATGGGCAGCAAGTAAGTGGTGGGGAAACCACTTACCACATCTATATCTGAGGCAGGCAGGAGATGCACTGCACTGGTTGCTCTTGGGTGAGTATGAGTACTACCCAAAGTTTCATATTTTCTTGTCTCATGCCTTGTGTCTCAATGAAAGAATGCATAAGAAGAAGGCATGGTTGCTTTGGTTAACAAGGAGAGATTTTGGACATCACATGTTAAATCTCATATCCATGTATTTAATTTTTTTTGGAGTGTATCTCATGATCATGTATGTGCTTGGGTTTGAGAGAAAATGTAACTCTCACATGAGGTGGCATAAGGGAGCTTGGTTGTATCATGATGATGATGATGATGCTCTCATCTTAGTTGGGAACATGATAGGAGGGATGACACATTGGTTGGGTGTGTCCATTGGGAATGAAGCTTCCCATATTCATTCATGCTTCAAGAGGAGGATAGAACATTATATGGCTGCTACATTATATCTTTTGTTTCCTTATGTAAGAAACCATATGATTGACTTGTGTCTTTGGGAAAATTCTCTCACATGGGAAGATTTTTGGTAAGACATGTGTTACTTGAGCCATATTCAGCTAACACCTCTCATCCTCTATTAGTTTCAAGCTTTGGAGAAGCTTATGGCAGCAAGAAGGTGGTGGGATGGCCACTTATTGTATTATGTTTTGAGGCAGCAAGAAGAAGAACAACGTTGGTCTCAATAGAGGGACTATTGTCGCCATCCAATATATCATATGACACTTAGTCCATGTTTCTTTTGGAGCACATATGGTGATGATACTCTATTCACTATATGCATGGAATATTGGGAAAGGAGGGTCCCTAGAATCAATGAAGGGAATCATGAGGTTCCAAGTCTCTTTTGGCTTCATGAGGACTTGCTGAAGCCCCAAAAATTGGGTCTAAAACAAGGGGGATACCCACCCGGTCCAGACCTTGGTTGGCAGTTCCTTTTCCGTTTGGTGTAGTGGGTCCGACTAGGGATAATGGGACCAGTTTCCCAATATGTGTGTGTGTGTTGAGAATTGATATTTCCTTTCTAAAAAGTTCCTAAGTGAAATTTTTTTATACTATTTCTAATCTAATAACATGCAAATTGTATTCTAATTAAACAGAAATATCTAATTCTAAACTAACCCGGGATGTAATCTTTCTATTATGTGATCTAAATTGATCTTTATTACCAATTGTTATTTGAAATCATTTTAGATCACATAATAGAAATATTACATCCCGGGTTAGTTTAGAATTAGATATTTCTGTTTAATTAGAATACAATTTGCATGTTATTAGATTAGAAATAGTATAAAATCATTTCACTTAGGAACTTTTTAGAAAGGAAATATCAATTCTCAACACACACACACATATTGGGAAACTGGTCCCATTATCCCCAGTCTGACCCACTACACCAAACGGAAAAGGAACTTCCAACCAAGGTCCGGACCGGGTGAGTATCCCCCTTGTTGTAGACCCGATTTTCAGGGCTTCAACATATTTGGCGCTAGAAGGAGGGCCCCGAACTACGAATGGAAAGTAAGTCAAAATCTAAATACCATTCTAAGAGTAAATCGCCCTCACCATCTCCCCCGACTTCTCCATCGCACTTAGAATTTTTAAATCTAGAGCCAGAAGTCGAAAGAACAAAAGACACTGCCACAAACCCTGACTTTTTAGAATAATCTACTATTGAACCTCCTGAAGTTGAATCTTTGATTCATAAACTTCAGCGATTTTAAATATCACCTCAAAGATCTGATAAATCTCAAAGCAGTGTGACTTCGCAATATAATCCTGCTCATCCCCTTACTAGATTATAGAGCGAAAAGTTTTTTGTTCAGCCAACTGAGTTACCTCTACCTACAAGGAAGAGAGCAAGGAAATCACCTAAAGAGTCTGATAGCGAGTCTCTTTCATCATCATCATCCATCTCAACCTCTTCACCATGAAGTCAACCATCCACCCCTCCACTTCATACTCTTATCTATCAGTCCACTGGAACTTCCACATCTCCTTCTCAAACATCTGGAATCGTAATATCCTCATCTTCCCAACCAAAGGGATCATCTCCTGTACTTTCCTCTGTTAGTAGTTCAGCGATGGCCCAATCTCCATGGAATAACCCAGGGGCAGTCTTAATGCCTGCGTCCTTGAGTCAATTACCAGCCCATCCTGAAAAATGGCTGCCTAAGTTAATCCTTGAGCAGGCATGCTAGCGGAAGAGCATATAAATAACTTTATATTGTCCATAAATCTTAATGGGGTTACTAATGAAGATGTTGTCTTCCAACTTTTTCCCTATACTCTACAAGGAGCAGCCAGATCATGGTATTTCTCATTACCATTTGGATCTATCACTAGTTGGGATATCTTCCAAGATCAATTTTTGACTAAGTTTGGTGATGACAGGTCTACAGTGACACTGATCAATGACCTATCTAATCTTAGAGCTGAGTCAAAAGAACCTAGCAAGGATTTTAATTCACGTTTCAATAAATTGTTAAATAAAATTCCTACTGCTTCCAAGCCTAGTGAAGAAGTGCGAAGTGAATGGCACATCTCAGCTTTACCATCAAACATAGCAATCTTCGTTGATAGGGCTAGAAAAACAACTTTAGCAAAAAATATGAAGGAAGCAATAGTAGTAGAGAAACGTATCATTGCTTTAGAAAAGAAAAATTCGATGAAAGAACGAAAATCCAAGAAGGTTACTTTTAAGGAAGACCCCAAGAAAAAACAATCGAAAGATCCATTTGATTTAGAAGGATTGCAGAAAGTTCTGATAACCATGTCTAACAAAATGGTTGACATTAAAAAACAAGTGGCAGAAACATATTCTAAAAAGTATTTCAAGCCTTATAGAAGAAACCCTTCAACTGATTCAAAACCGCCAAATGCTATTACAAATGCTGAATCAGAAGAAGAAGAAGAGGAGATTGCTACTAAAGAAACTATTGATGAAGAAGAAGTTGTAGAGGTACAAGGTATGTGGGATTTCATCCTACCCAATGAGGAAGATCAAGAAGCATCTCCGGTTAGCGCTCGAAGTAGAAATCAACGATCCTCCTCAACCTACTCCTAAGCCAAAGAGCGCAAGCTCAATGACTAAGGATAAAGTTGCAGCTAAGAAAACGACATCTAAAGCAACTCAAAATAGCCCAGTTCAAACAAATTCATCAACTCCATCAAAAACACTGATCGTTTTGGATGAAATGGAGTATAATATCATAGAAGATATGAAGAAGACTAGGGCTAACATCACTTTTTATGAATTGAGAAAGTTAAAACACCAGCAAAAGGTACTTTTGAAAGAATTACATGCTATAACAAAAAAACCTTTGCCCGATCATGTAATCTCTCAAGCTTCCAATGAGATGGGAATACCTCCAACTAATGCGATTAGTAAAGTTGATCTAGAAAATATCGCTTTAATTGGAGGAAGGTCAAGATCTCATACTCCTCAATTTCTTCTTACTTATGAAGTTTTCAATAAAAATTTGCATATTTGTTTAGTGGATTCTGGAGCTTCATCTAATATTCTACCAAAATCAATATGTGCAAAGTTGAACATTCAACCACAAAAATCTGTTGTGTGCATAGTCTAGTTAGATCGATCGCAAGTTGAAGTGATCGGCGAATTAAATCAGGTTACCATAAGGCTATCATCCAATCCAAAGGTATGTCAAGTTATCGACATTTTAGTTGCAGATATTCCAGAATTTTATGGCTTAATTCTTAGCAGAGATTGGTCAGAAAAACTTCATGGATACTTTGCAACTGATTGGTCACACATGTGGCTTCCTTACAATGGTAAACCAAATCAGATAAAGGTTGAGCGAGAAAAACAGCAGAAATACATAGTAACAGAACTAGAAGGAGAAAATGAACCAGTTGCATACAACAATAATATCATTGGCAACTATTCAGTTGATTCTTTCTTAGGAAATTTCAATGCTCATACTTCACCTTACTTAGAACATTTTGTTTTATCTCAAATAGAAATTTTTTCTCAAACAGATAGTTCTAAATGCATTAATTTTGTAGATACTCCTGTAAATAAATATTTATTTTGGAATTTATTTTTTGATGGTTCTAAGTCTAATGAAGGAGTAGGAGCAGGATGCATGTTGGTTAGTCCAGAGGGAAACAAAATTATGCTAACTTGAAGACTCGAGTTTGATTGCACCAATAATACTGTAGAATACGAGGCTTTAGTCCAAGGACTATACAAAGCAATCGGATTAGACATCAAATATCTACAAGTTTTCAGAGATTCTGAAATTGTAATCAAACAGGTGCGCAATACTATACATTGTTTATCAGGTCATTTAAAGCATTATCAATCTTTAGTTCAAGATCTGACTGAACACTTTATAGAATTTAATATTTCATCAATTCCCAGAATCCAGAATGCTAGTGCAGACCTCCTAGCTAATGTAGCTTCCAAGCTCATTCCTTCAGAAGACTGTAGCCCTGATCGATTTTCAATCGAATTAATATTTAGACCCTCGATTCTTGATAACATTACCAATTGGAGGATTTTCAATGATGATCCTGATATTGTAAGCTTCCTCACATCTGAAGGATCTTACACCAATCAGATAATTGATGAGGACCAACATGACAGAAAATTGCAACAAGATAGCACTAATAATGTTGTGCCAAAGTCAATAGTCAAGTTAGAAGACCTTTATGATTTGAAAGATCGATTCAAAATATCTACCAATTCAAAACTGCAAAGTTCAACTTTGAATTTTGAATTAGTAAATCTAGGAACTAATACCAAACCACAGAATATCAACCTAGGCCTCGGTCTAGCTCCTGAAGAAAAATTAGCGTATGTTCGTCTTTTGAAACAATACAAAAGTGTCTTTGCTTGGAACTACAATGAACTCAAAACTTATGACACTTCTATCATCCAACATACTATCCCAATGATAAACGATGAAAAATCTGTCCAAAAAAAGCTGAGAAAGATCCATCCCAATCTGGAAAATCAGATCAAATTTGAACTCAATAAGTTATTGAAAGCCAAGATTATTTTTCTCGTTTGACATTCTAAATGGGTTTCCAATACGGTTCATGTTATAAAGAAGAACGGAGACATTAGAATTTGCATTGACTTTAGAAATCTTAACAAAGCCTGCCAAAAAGATAATTTTCCTTTGCCTCCTATGGAGCAAATATTACAGGCAGTTGCAGGATCAGAATTAATGTCCTTCTTAGATGGTTTCTCTGGTTACAACCAAGTGTTTTTTCATCCTAATGATCAATTGAAAACCACATTCAGAACCAAATGGGGCACTTATGCATATCAAAAGATGCCTTTTGGTCTAATCAACGCTGGTGCCACATTTCAGAGAGCCATGGACATCGCTTTCAAGGGATTAGTTAACAAATCAGTGGTAATTTACTTGGATGATATAACTGTATATTCCAAGAAACAAGGCAATCATCTTAGAGATTTAAAACAGATATTTCAACGTTGTCAAAGGTATGGAATTTCACTTAACCCCAACAAATTTTTTTTGCATTAAGTGAAGGAAAACTTCTTGGATTCATAGTATCAAAATCTCGAATTCATATTGATCCTGATAGAATCAAGGAGATTTCTGAAATACCCTTACCTCACAACAAGAAAGCTATGCAATCTTTCCTTGACCAGATTAATTTTGTAAAGAGATTTGTGCCAAATTTTTCAAGAATTGTATCTCCTTTACAAGCAATGATTAAAAAGAATTCAAACTTCAAATGGGGCCAAGACGAATATGAAGCATTTAATCTGATCAAACAAGCAATTGTTAATGCTCCATCTTTAGCAACTCCAAATTTTTCTGATCCTTTTATTTTGTATACATTTTCCTCTGATAAATCATATGTTGTGATACTCACTCAAGAAAAACAAGACAAGGCAGAAGCCCCAATTGTTTTTTTCAATTCAAATTTACAGGGGGCTGAGTTGAATTATTCAGATGTAGAGAAACAAGCTTATGATTTTTTCAAAGCAATTAAATATTTCAGACCCTTTCTACTTAAAACCCATACAAAAATCATAGTACCGTTTCCAATGGTAAGAAATCTTTTAGTTCAGAAAGATGTGGGTGAGAAAAGAGCCAATTGGGTTACTGCCTTACAAAAATATGATGTAGAAATCAAACCAGCAAATATTGTAAGAGGTCAAGGCTTTTGCAAAATACTAGCTAGAGCATCGCTTATTTATGAAAAACCATCTGTAGAGATACAAATATATGAGGTAAGCCTAAGTGATGTTGAATCATTATATGCTGATATCATATTTTATCTAAAGAATGGATATGATCCTCCAAATCTCAATTACACGAAGAAAAGAGCTCTAAGGTTGAAGGCTACACAATATCAGCTTGTGAATGATGTTCTTTTTAAAATGAATTATGATTTTGTTCTCCTTAGATGTCTTGAGAAATATGAAGCTGAAAAATTCTTGCAGGAACTTCACGATGGGCCATTAGGTGGAAATTATGCTAGAGATGCTACTGCACATAAAATCCTTCACGCGGGCTATTACTGGCCTACATTATTCAAAGATTCACATAGCTACGTAAGGAAATGTCAAGTTTGTCAAACCGTTGTTGGAAGACAAAAGAAACCATCATTGCCATTACAACCAGTCAACATTGAACAGCCTTTTGATCAATGGGGATTGGACATAATAGGTGAGATTGTTCCTCACTCTTCCAAACAACATAGGTATATCATTACAGCAACTGATTATTTTACTAAATGGGTAGAGGCAGTTTCTCTTAAGACTGCTAATGCTGAGCATATCATCAAGTTCATAGATCAGTTCATAATCACCAGATTTGGTTTACCTTCTGCTTTAATGTTTGATAATGCATCATATTTTTCTGGTAATGCTATGACTGAATTTGCACTCAAAAGAGGTTTCAAACTTAAATACTCTGCCAATTATTATCCACAAGGGAATGGGTTAGCTGAATCTACAAATAAAAACTTAATCAAAATCATTAAGCGAACCATTGATCAAAATCATAAAAATTGGCATAAGTTTTTAATATATGCTTTATGGGCAGATCGAATAACGCAGAAAGCCTCCATTGGCACTTCTCCCTTTAATTTATTTTATGGGAAAGAAGTGGTTCTTCCAACTCATCTAGAAATTCCTTCTTTGGCCTTAGTTCAATATATTTATGAAGCATCAACTTCTTCCTTACAACTAAGACAACTGGAAATAATTAAGCTAGAAGAACAACGAGAACAGGCCAAAATAACTCATGCTCATCACCAAGCATTAGTGAAAGATTTGTTGGGAAAAATACTGAGAGGGGGGTTGAATCAGTATTTTGAGCTGACTGAAAAATTTTTACTTTTTCTTTGAGCAGATTTCCATATGCGGTTTTGATGAACTGAACTAGCGTATGCACGCGGAAATATAGAAGGAAACTAGCGTATACTGATTTATCTTTCAGATTTAGAGAATCAGTCTTTTACACAGATTTATCAGTTATGAATAAGGCTAGATAATCAAAAGTTATGAGCAATAAACAACAGTATAAAGCATCACACACATGAACACCAATATTTAAGGTGGAAACCCAAATCGGGAGAAAACCACCGCTGCTGTCGTCTCTGTCTTCAATCTTTATTATATAGAAAACCTTTTACAACATTGTACTGATGCAGACGTATACCAGTACGCAGGCTTCTACCTGCAGAAGGCTGCAACCTTCTCTCGTTTTCCAACTACAACTGGAAGGGAGCTCCAACCCCCTGATCTCGTTTACCAGCCTCTCCTGGAAGGGAGCTTCGACCCGCTGACTTCAACACCAGCTTCTACTGGCTGAAAGCTTCTACTTTCATACTGAAGGCTTCAACCCTCAGATCCACTGCAGACCACGTTTCATAAATTTTCATACTGGATCAAAACAACTTCAATACAACCCCTTAAAATCAACAACCATACATTACCAAAAACTTCAATCAGAACAGCAATACCACTGTAGCCAGAATATCAGAAATAACCCATAATTCAGAGTAGATAATCAGATACACATTCAACCTTGAACAACCATTAGTTCAGATACCATACACTGTTTTTATTTACTGAACCCGCGTACATACGCTCTTTTCTGCACACCAACCTGCGTATGCTTCAGTGCATACTCATCTTTATATTCTGAATTAATACGCGATTGTTCTTTATTGACTCTGCATATACACGCGCTTTTCCTTTCACCAACTAGCGTATAACTCTGTGTATGCTTTCTTTCAGATTTTGTTCAGACTCATATTCAGATCTGAAATCAGATTTCTGTTCAGACAATCTATCATCCATGCAGAATTGTTTAGACAGCCATTCTTCCCTCATCATGTTTTCTCAATCATTGATTAGATTTGTTCATTATCATATCAGCAGCATACATCATATTCAATCAACCCAGAACTTCAAGTAGACTTCATTGACCGACAATAGAGAGAAAACAGAAATCACAGAAGTAATATCTGTAAATAAGCTTCAGAAACCCTAACTTCCATACGTGCCTTTTATTAAGGGAACCCGTGTATATACGCGCTTTTACCAAAACAAACTAGCGTATAGATCTGTAAAAGATAAACTTTGCAGAACAGATCATTTCTAGATCTAGAGATCTTGAACCTTCATCATATCCATCGGTGCATCATAGATTCAGATCTATCAATTAAGAACAGAGTTCAACCATGCAGATATCTCTTAAAGAGATTTATTTATTCACAACCCTTTCACTTGCACGCCTTGCACTATGATCTTCTTCTCCTTAAATAGATTTAGCTTTTACCAATACCATGAGCCAAAACCACACAACTTTCAATGGTATTCTTGGACGGAATCAAATAAACCATACAGCGCTCAATACTGTGTGCCAAAACCATGTTAATGCCCCTTGGTATTATAAATTTGGAGCGCAAAAGGGCATACGCGACTTGGGACGTACTTATCTGCGTGCATACGTGACTTGGCCTTTACAAACTCGCGTATACATTGTGACATATTATATTTATCATTTCTCCGGCACTTACTGGAATTATTTTCTCTATCACATCTGAACTGAACTGTAGATACATCATTCTTACATATTTAACACATAGGTTGCTATCCAAAGACAACTTCATCAAGTAGGTTGCCATCAAGGACAACACATTGCATCGTATTGCCAACAAGCTTCTTTTGATTCAAATATGATATCCAGAAAGGACTTTCAGGTCGGAGATCTAGTTTTAAAATGGGACAAGGCTCATGAGGAAAAAGGGAAACATACAAAATTTCAACGAATGTGGCTTGGCCCTTTCCAAATCGCAGAGATCATAGGTCCATCTACTTTTATGTTACAGGATTTAACAGGAAAAAGAGTCTTTACCTGTTAATGGATAGATCCTTAAAAAATATTTTCCATAGGAGATCATTCTTCTATTTTGTATATTAGTTTTTATTATTTTTCATAATAAAACCAGTTGTTAATGGTTACATTTGGAATTCACGAAAAAGATACAAATTCTCTTTTAGATTTTTTTTTTTTCACTTATATAAATAGAATTCTTTTAGAAAATTGATCATTATTATTGAAAGATACAGTTAAAAGCTTTAATCCTAGAAATGATACTAGTTTCAACTTTGAAAATTTTGATAAAAAGCGACCTTTAGTAAGAAATTGTTTTATATCAGTCTAATGAAAGGTATCAATAAAAAAATGAAGATTCTCTGTAGAAAAGTTCTTTTCAAAAAACTCTATCATTGTCGTCCAGAGCTATCTTAAGGAAACAATGACTTCCTCCCCACCTAGAAAATTACAACGTTCAAGGAATAATCCAATGATACACTTTAACTTAAAGAGTAAGAGGTCTCATCACGAGCCGACTTATCATGATCATAGATATTATAGCTTGCTGACTTTTCCAATACTGCATACCACAACAAGGCAATGACTCAAGATTGTTGCAATCAAAAGGCAAGGGGTCTCATCACAAGCCAGCTTGTTCAGCAAATTTATAAATCAAGTGAATGGCACTGTCATAAATTGGCTACCAAACCAAGACATTGTTCTTTAAGGATAAAAAAGAAAATGAAAGTAATAAGTGTGGATATGGATTTCTCTTTGAAATTTGTATATTTCTCTACGTAGGATACATGATCATTGTTGGGTAACAGGTAACCTTGTCGAAGCTATAAACGCCTGCTGGTAGCAGTGGCTCTACCTACGACAAATGAGCATATTTAAAACTAATTTACAGAGAAGCCTTTGTTTTTATCCTTATAAAACCTAGTAGTGACTGATATAGATACAAGGACTAGCTTGAGGAAGTAAATAGTCAAAGATGAATATAGAAGAAACAAAATATCATTAATAGATAAAAGCATAATGTACTTTGTCTTTCTATAATAAAGTTTGATTTTCTGGAAAATTTTCTATTTTGAAAGTTTAGAAAATTCAAAAGAAAAGCAGAGATAACTGGTTCTTCCACGTGAATCGCCAATTGTTGTGGCCAACAACAACCCCCCTTCTTATTTAGTATTATCACTAATACTAAATAGGTGGGGACCCTTAGTCAAAAAATTTTAAAAATTGATTAGTGCTGGTATTTCCTTTTCAATGAAACTTACTATCATAAACTTAGGAGAATATCCCTTGAAAAATATTTAAAAAGCTTAAGTTTTATGATAGGATAGAATAAAAATCATTCTTTAAGGAATATCGCATCGCAAAAAGGAAATGAATACCTCCTTATAAAGCGGAATTCTAAAAATTGCGAGATCGTGATGTGAAACTACGCACTAAAATAATATTCATCACATCGCATGCTTCAAATGTCATTTGTTACGTTGAAAAATATCACAACCATCGATGTGCGATGGCACATATCGCAAATCGTGTTTCGCAGAAAAACACATTAACGGAAACTTGTCATTTGGTACGCTCTGGAGATTTTGTGATATTGCGATCTAGCGATTTTGCGATGTTATGATATTGCGGTATTGTGATATTGCAATTCCATGAGATTGCAATTTGCGATACTGCGATTTGCAATATTGCAAAGCAAATCGCAGATCGCCTTATCGTAGATCTTTAAAGCTCATTATACGAAATTTTTTTTTCCATAAACTGAGACCTTCTTATGCCCTTTAATGTTAATCAATGAATTGGTTGTCACTCATTAATGAAAAATGGTTTCGTTCTGATCGAAGAGCTATTTCACATAAGGTGGTATATTTTATACGTCTTCAGCATTTAAAACTTTCCCGTCACCTTTTTCCTATCATTATTCTCACTTAAATCGTAAACTGCAGGAGCAAAGAACAGAGAACTATACAAAACAGTATTCAAGGTATTATGGGAAAGAAAGACAAGGCTTTTAGTTTTGAGGACAAATAAATGACGCTCTTGTATACAGACACCGCCTGTAACAAAGACGCTGGTATTACTACTTGGGAGGGCATGTATAATCTACTTGAGGAAGAGAACCCCAGAGTAATGGAAGTTATAGCTACTGCAGGCTCACATGGGTCTTCTGATGCATCCATTACAGAGCTAGCTTGTTCATTCTTGCACCGAATAGAAGCGAGACCCAAAATTATTCCATACACGGACATGGTTAAATGGGTACTCGACAGCACTGATATTACAAACAGACAGTTTAAGACTCAGAGTCAAGAACTCATTGGCTCATTTACTCCATAATATTTGAGACTCATGTATCAATTACCAGAGCCACAGGTGACTTATAACAAACAGTTCATGGAGAAGTTTTCCAAAGAAAATGAAAACCTGGCAGAATGCACCAAGGACTGGTCAAGGAGAGACGAACCACTAAAGAAGGATAAACATGGTATGTATAGTACTGGTTCTCTCACTTCTTCATATTTCTTTGCTGCTGCTATGCTCTGTAGGCTTTTTGGAAAACCAGACATTAATAAGTTTTCATCTGAATGGCTATTGTTACTAAATGTTGTTGTTAATGCTACTATTGTGGATTGGGCTAAGATATTATTTGACAACTTAGCCACAACTATTTTGAATTACTGGTCTAAAAGAACTGTTTCTCATAGAATTTATCCCCCTTTTTACTTATCTGCATATGTGATGGATTCAATCTGTTATATTTCCAAGTTTCCTTTAATGGGTTGGAAATGGACAACTTAAGATCCCCTACCCATTCATGTTTATCATAAAGAATTGTGGTATTCCAAGTTCATTCCCTATTTTTACAAGATTTGCTATGGAATCATGTTAACCTTGTACAGAATGTTATATGATAAAGACGCTCCAAGGTTTTCTCCTAAAGCAGAGGTAGACATACTTCCTATTGCGAGATGGTTTGGAGAAGAATTGTTTACATATGTTAGGGTATTTGGAATTTTTGCTTCCCCTCATGTTTTACCTTTGTATGTTCCTGATAAACTCATGGCACGAGAAATTGCTTATCAAACCTGCATAGAAGGAGGTTTGACTAAAGATTTGAAGGAAAAAAAGAAGGCTATCTGGCCACAATTTCCTGTGGCCTGTGGGGCCTTTTCACTATTTGATGTTGGCCATGCATTCAAATAAGTAAACAACATTACATGTTTACATTTGTTCAAGTTTCCAAGAAGACCGTTCGATCCCTATGATATTGTTAAAAATTTCACTACTGCAGTCAAGATAAGAGTGTTTTCTAAAGAAGATGATATTTTTGATGACATGTTCCAAGAGAAAGGCACACTTAAAGAGGTTCTACATTCGGCCCAAATACGGTTTCCTCCAGCAGAATTTCAAGAATTCAAGATATACAAGGGAAGGAGGTTGACTACTATTCCTTTGGATAAGTTACACTTGGAACCCATAAGGGAATCAACTCCCAGTATTAGTCTCGGTGGAAGTTCAGGTACAGACAGGTCTAAGTCAAATTCCAAGAGAGAAACCTTTGAACACTCTAAGAGTTCTGATAATGACCATGATAAAAGTGAAGGGTCAGTAAGGGATACTGCCCAGTCAAAAGAGCTTTCACAGCAACAAATTTTGACCTCTCCACAGTTAAATCTTCCCCCTCTCATTGTACAACAACCATCAGTCAGAACTAAATTAGATAAGGAATGGGAGACATTCAATGATTTGATTAATATTGAAGGAAATAACACACAGACACCTGTGAGTAATGTACAGACAACAAAAAATATAGTCACATGAATAACTACCAATGTCTCAGAAATGGAACATATTCCCATTACCCCATCCTCTGAACTTATGCTCAAAATAGAGGAAATTCCTCCTCTTGATGTATTTTATAGTCCACAACATAAGGCAGTGGTAAGAAGACAAAGAAAGAAAATAAAATTGGAAAATGTGCTCTCTCATTATGCAGAACAATTAGATGTCCTATGGCAAGATCCTACTACTGATCCAACTGAAAATCTCACCAAATTATCTCAGATCACAGGAGCATATGCCTTTGTAGCTATTGATAAAGCATCTGAGGTACGACAATTACTGAATGAAAAAGAAGATCAAGTACAGGTTTTGCAACAACAGCTGCAACAAGCCAATGCTAACAATGAAGCACAGAAACAACTTGAAAAATTACAACAAGACTTCCAACAAATGCAGATAGGATATCAGAACAGTTTGGCTAAAAAAGAAAAACAGCTACAGGTTATGCAAGAGATGCACAAGGATGATCCCAAGCTTACAGAATTCATTACATAGTCTATTTCCTTAAATGATCAACTACTGCAGCAACAGGAAATATTATGCCAAAGAATATTACAGTGGAACTCTTATTGTGAAGAAAGTGATAAAATCACTAATCATGTCGTA
The DNA here is from genome assembly GCA_034641835.2 of Pinus albicaulis. Lineage (NCBI taxonomy): Eukaryota > Viridiplantae > Streptophyta > Pinopsida > Pinales > Pinaceae > Pinus > Pinus albicaulis. The sequence continues at coordinate 751,443,214 of CM076575.1, read as the reverse complement.
GACTTACGACATGATTATGATTTAACTAATAAAAAAGTTACTGACTATTTGGCTTGGAAAGAAACAGAGGAGGGGAAAAGAGCAGGTGCACCAATAATCAATGACAATCACAAAGAAATGCTCTTTAATGATTGAGATGCACAAATCAGGAAAGCAGAGCAAGCGGCAGAAGAAGCAGCCACAGTAGCAAGCAATATTATTGATTGCATAAATGAAAATTTGCACAAGGCAAATATGATCTCTGAAACTACTCCAGGGTATCTACTGAAAGCACAACAACTACATACAGACTAGAGACAGAAGGCTCAAGAAAAGGCAGAATCGATTAAAAGATTAACAAAGTTAAATTGGGATTCTTACTGGGCGTGTCTGGTAAAACCACACAGCCAGTGCATGACTCTCAAATGTATCTTTAATTCTGCTGAGAAGATGGTTCCAACTCTTGCTGATTCCATTTTCACAGGACAGTTAAAGTCTGAAGTCGGCTAGCCTACTCTTCTCAAATCAATGCTGAACGCTTGCAATTTCAAAGAACAGATTCACAAGTAGTTAGTTGTTAAGTTTTAATTTTAGATTTAGTATTAGTTTTTCTTTATTTTTTTCCTAAAAAATGACGGTCATTTAAACCGTATCCTACATTTTTGTAATAAATTATTTTTAGATTTAGTTAGTAGTATTTAAACCCTTTTCATGCATTTAGAGAAGGGTCTTGAAATTTGTCAAAAACTTGTCCTCAGAACATGCACTTTTGCACCCTCAGAGGAGGTTTTGATGAATGAATGGAACAAGATTTATTGATATATGCGTTTAATATCTACTACTGATGTTGCACTTTTGTACTCTTAGTGGATGTTGGATTAAGAAGAGATAAGTCATTATTGCTTGAAGCTCATGAGTAGAACTAGTTATAAATGGTACTTTTATCTCTTAACTATTTCTGCCTTTGTGTTAAAGTGATATTCATGTTCAGTTGTTTATATATTGATGCTTGAATGCTTGAGTTATCATTTGGCACTTTTGTATGGTGATAGCTATTTATTTATGCTTAATATATGAGTAGCTTATTATGTGATATGTTTTTCACAACTGTTTCATCTAATTTTTTATACGAAGTGGTTTATCTTTATTGAATTATTTTCTTATAATAGTTGAATGATCTTTATTACCAATTGTTATTTGAAATCATTTTAGATCACATAATAGAAATATTACTTCCCGGGTTAGTTTAGAATTAGATATTTTTGTTTAATTAGAATACAATTTGCATGTTATTAGATTAGAAATAGTATAAAAGCTTTTCACTTAGGAACTTTTTAGAAAGGAAATATCAATTCTCAACACACACACACATATTGGGAAACTGGTCCCATTATCCCCAGTCGGACCCACTACACCAAACGGAAAAGGAAATGCCAACCAAGGTCCGGACCGGGTGGGTATCCCCCTTGTTGTAGACCCGATTTTCGGGGCTTCAATAGGACTATATTATTTCAGCCCAGGATCAACAGCTCCACATTTATCATAAATGGAGGGAGAGACAGTGTAATTTGGACATTCTTATCTCTCACTTCTAGCCATGCAGCCCCTATACATTGCATAAGGAGGGGATTGTTGACTATTTCTATGAGCTACCAAGGATGGCTCACTTTGTTTGGATGATAGCATGGAGATTGGAATCTCTCATAGGGGTTGAAGCACCCAATACTTACCATCTCTCATGCCTTGAGAAGGCCAATGGACAACACATGATTATTTTTATGTATCTCCCACTTCTTCATGGTGACATCTATTTGGGTTATTCACCAAAATAAAACTTGTATTCTTGGGAGGAGACAATTCCATTGGAAATTTTGCAAGGTCCTTGCAAGTTGCTTGAGGACAAGAAACATTTTTGAGGGGAGGACTGTAATGTTCCTAATTAGCCCAAGCTAATAGGAATATTCAATTTTGTTTTAATTTTCTGTTTCATGAATAAATGTGTAAGGGAGGAAAATAAACACTCCTAAAACAGTAAATAAATCAATGCCCCATGTGAACAAGGCTAAATCTAGGTTGCCTTAATAAAAACACTGTTATGTCTGAAAGGGATTGAGACATTTGATTGGGTCAACAGGACCAAATCAACAATGTTTTCTAGATACATTGAATCTCCTTGATGTACAACACAATTTTAGTTGGAGGCTACACATGTGAATGGAGCTAAATCATTGAGATGGTTTAGGGTTTGGAAAGATTTCTATCTTATAAAATGAAGAGGAGGACATCAACAGAAGGGTTTTTGATTATATGATATTTCTGAATATATTTTCTGTTTAGACATATATCATTATCTTGGTTGTTTAGCAGAGAATAGTGTTGTTTAGCACTGGGTGTTCCTGATCGGAGATCCCACCTCTTCCATTGAGTAGATATTGGAGGAGTATTGTACATATTGTCCACTATCAGGCATTTGGCCAAGCTTCATCTTCCAACTACAACTCAGATCCTATTGAGGGTTTGGTTTTCCTTAAAAGCTGCAGCAAGTGGAGGCTATATCTATTCATATCTAGGCCATTCTAGTGCCTCTTTTCAATGGGAAAGTATTATATCCCATTGGAAAGAGTGTATTAGCTGATTGGAGCTTCAGATCTACATCTTGGCATCAGGCCAAACTGTTCTTCAATTCTACAACGCAGTCCCTCTTCCAGAACTACGTTATCTGCAAGGAGGAAAGTTGCAGGGTGTTTTGGAAACTATTGAGGAGTTATCTCTAGTGTTGGGGATCTTCCCTTCATTGTGGTGATCCATGGATTTCTGTTCTTATCCATGTCATATTCAGATCTGATCTGAATACTCTTGCATATTCTTCAGAAATTTTGAATAGATCTACAGATCTGCTACATAGAATCTCAGATCTACTCCATGTGCTTAATGTATTGCTGAAAACCCCAAGGGGTATGTAAAGTAGAGACTCTATAGTGTATGGATCTATCATATATCTAAATTTTCATGCATTATTCAGCTCTAGATCTAAGTTTTAATCTCCAGTTGCTGTATGCTCTATAAAATAATGTTGTCAAGCCTTTTTGCAGTCAATACATGTGTTGCATCACCTCTTTTTGAGGGATTTCTTCTATTTCAATCTTATATTTCCTGTTGTACATTGTATGGGCCTCATTATGGATCTTGTTTGTTGATATATACATGATTGTTTAGCCTCCATGTTGCTTAGCCAAACTATGTTATTTCTGAAGTAGTATTGTTGCATATTGCTGCAGCCCCATTCTTGGGTGTTTTTCAGCCATACTAGGTGTGGGAGGTCTGTTTACCTCTATTTTGATTGGTTTTTTCTCTCCTCTTGGGTTTAGGTCTTAGATTTTTAGATCTAAGGGATCCAAAGTTTTCTTTTCATTTTTGTAGCATACATTCCTGAAAAATGTGTTTTTCAGGCATGCCTTGCTGACAGTCTCAATTTGGGGATATTACAAATTATGGGAGAATAGAAGCACCTCTAACAACATTATTAAATAAAGATGCATTTTCATGGAGTACTAAATCAACTAAGGCCTTTGAACATCTTAAAAAGGCAATGTGCCTAGCACCAGTCTTAACTACGCCAAACTTCACAAAAAACCTTTATTGTGGAATGTGATGCCTCAGGAAATGGAATTGGTGTCATTTTAATGCAAGAAGGAATACCCATTGCTTTTGAAAGTCATCTAATCAGAGGAAAGTATTTTCAAAAGGCTATTTATGAGAAGGAAATTTTGGCAATACTACATGCACTAAATAAATGGCGGCCTTACCTAATGTGAAGACACTTCAAAGTAAAAACTGATCATAATAGTCTTAAACACTTTTTGGAACAAATATTATCTTCATAAGAGCAGCAAAAATGGGTCACAAAGATGTTGGGTTACGACTTTTAAATCATCTACAAAAAAAGGGAAGCTAAATGTTGTTGCAGATGCACTCTCAAGAAAGGATGAAGAGGTGGAAGCATTTCTTTGTGCCATTTCTATTATCCAACTAGATTGGATAAATGAAGCAAGAGATGAATAGAAGAAGGATGAAGATGTGTGGACACTCATTCAAAATTTGCAGCAAGATCCTAGTACATCTAATACATTTAGTTGTAAAAATGATTCCTTATGGTATAAGGATCGCTTATATATTTGCAATAATTCCCAACTAAAACAAAATATTCTTTTGGAATTGCACACTTCTCCTTTAGGAGGACACTCAATATTTTCAAAAACATAGCACAGGGTGAAGAAAGTTTTTTTTTGGGATGGCCTAAAATTTGATATTCAAAACTTTGTGGTGGAATGTTTGGTTTGCCAACAAAATAAAGTTGAAACAATTAAGACCCCGGGTTTTCTACAAACTTTATCCATTCCAAGTCAACATTGGGAAGATATTTCAATGGATTTTATCACAAGTTTACCTAAGTCTGAAGGAAAGAGTGTCATCATGGTGGTAGTCGATAGACTTACCAAGTATGCACACTTTTGTGTGTTATCTCATCCATTTAAAGAAAGTACAATTGCTAGTGCATTTATGGAAACAATTCAAATGCTACATGGAAACCCAAAGATTATTGTAAGTGATAGAGATCCCATTTTTACAGGAAATTTTTGGACGGGATTATTTTGTTCAGTACTCAACTAGCTCATAGCTCATCTTATCATCCTCAATCCGATGGTCAAACTGAGATAGTGAATAAATGTTTGGAAGGATATCTTCGTTGTTTTGTATCTGATAAGAAAACCCAATGGGTCAAGTGGTTACCTCTCGCTGAATGGTGGTATAACATTTCCTTCCATACTGCAGCAAAAATGACCCCATTTATGGCACTTTATGGATATCATCCACCATCGATTACATCATCTTTAAGGGAAAATTTTAAGGTTCAAGCAAGAACATCTGATCAGGCATCATAGTTCTTCCAACTTGGGCATAACCCAATTTAAGTAATAAATCGAATGAAACAACAAACAGATCAACATCGCAGCGAGAGAAGTTTTGATGTAGGAGATTGGGTATTTTTACGGCTACAACCATACAAACAAATGTCCCTCAAGCAAGCTAAGAAGGATAATAAATTATCACCAAAGTACTATGGTCCTTACAAGGTGTTCCAAAAGATTGGTACTATGGCATACAAATTGGAGCTTCCTGCTTCTTCGCGAGTGCATCCAGTTTTCCATGTTTCATGTTTAAAGAAGGTTATAGGGGACAAAATTCCAGTTCAAACAATATTGCCAGAACTTGATGAGGAAGGAAAAACCATATTGGAACCTGAAGTAGTCACAGAAAAAAGAACTCGACAGTTATGAAATCAATCAATTTCAAAGTATCTCATCAAATGGAGGAACTTACCCACTGAAGATTCTACATGGGAGGATGAGAATTTTATACAGAAGCACCCAAAGCTACTCAAGCGTTGAGGAAAACACTTTTTTGAAGGAGAGGAGCATGTTAGGTCCCTATATTACTAGTATAGTCCCTTATTTGTTAGTGTAACCCTATTATTGTTATTATTGTACCCCTGTAACCCCCATATTGTTATTATTGTGCCCTTACATTATTATTGTTAGGTCATCTAGGATTACATTGTGGCCCCATGGACTCCTGTATATAGAAAGGAGGTTTTTTCATTTGTATCATTCAAGAATTGTTCATTTATGTAATGTATTTTAGGTTGCCCCCTCGAAGTGGTTGATTTCTAAGCCGTTGATCTCTCTTTTCTTATATTTTTGGAGCTGGTTTCACAACAGCTAGACAATAAATATTTGTATGCAGCTTTAAAGCAAGATATTGTCGCATATTATCAGTGGGGATAAGTTATTTTAGTGGGGGATTTCAATTCTAGAATAACAAATCAACAAGCTAGTATTCTTTGTTGCAAAGAGGATCACAATCCTATCTGACTCATTGAAGAGGAGAATCCCCAATGGTTGAGATGTTAAAAATATGACAAGGTTAGCAATCATTTTGGAAATAATTTTCTTACATTGTGTGGTTCTTTCAACTTAATTATCTGCAATGGTATAGATAGATGGAAAAGGTCTGGGAACTTCACTTGCAACACATATAATGGGATAAGTATCGTTAACTATTTTATTTTTTCACAATGCTTAATAGAAATGATAAATAAAGTTAATATTGGAGAGCATATTTGGGACTTAAAATCAAACCATAACCCAATTGATATAAAGTTATATTGGGTAGAAGAAAGACAGTATAGGAGGAAAACCCAATGTTCTCGACAATCGATATCAAGGGTAAAAAATCTTCTAACACAAGAAAATTGCATTATCTTCAAAACAATTTTGAAGCGAAAAAATCAGAAGGAGAAAATTTTTTCCCAAAGACTAAAAAGTCATGAGTAAAGAAATATAATTCACGGTGCACTTAAGTGAAAAAAGCAAAAAATAGGAAATCAAAATTAAAAAAAATTCTTGTAAATGCTTGGTTTGATGACGAATGAAAAATGTCAAGGAGAACCTTGAAAAAGGTAAGCGAGGAGAAGATGAATGTAAATTTATATAGTATATTTTAAAAAGGAAAAAGTATGATTTCATGCAAACAAGGCGAGAAGAGTTAATATATCTAGGTAAGAATAACCCAAATTTATTTTAATAGGAACTTCAACCAACGAAGAAGTAAACTAAAAATAATATCACAATCAATCAATGGTTTGAATATGTAATACAACTCTATGAGAAAGAATCATAGGTTGATCCTCCTCCCACAATCAACACAACTACAAAGCTTTTCACATTACAGGAGGTGGAGGAAGGAATTAAGAAGCTGAAAACAAGAAATGCAAAGGACTTGGTTGAACTTCAAGCAGAATATCTAAAATGGGGAATGAACATTCTTGCACCACGCATCACGGAAATATTCAATAACATCATTCGAAAAGGATTCCCAAGAGATTGGACAAATAGTCTAGCAATACCCCTTTTTAAAATTGGAGAGATTAATAACCCTTCAATATATAAACCATTATGATCAATCCTTTATTTGAAAATATTTTCGGTGGCATGGTAGAAAATAGAATCAGTAAGTGGCCAAAAGTAAAATAAAATAGGGAAAAAGGGCAAGCAAGTTTTAGGCCAAACATTCTATAGGAGATCATAGTATCGCTTTGAGACACATTATTGAAAAGGTTTTTGGGGGTAAAGAATAAGTATTTTACTACTTCGGTGAATTCAAAAAGGCATTTGACACGGTCCCTAGAGATAAGTTGTGGCGTAGAATGGAAGAACTTGAAATTCCTTTGCATTATAGAGTTGTTGTCTATATGATTTATGAAGAGGTGAAATTAAAAATTAGAACTTCAGTAGGCATTTCAGAAAGCTTTAGAAGTGAAATTAGAGTCAATCAAGGTTTCCCTTTATCCCCTACTCTCTTTTTTTATATATATTAATAAATTGGAAGAGTGGATAAATTTGCATGGTTGGGATGGTGTTCAGTTGGGGGAGTTTATGATAAAGCTTATTTTATATGTTGATGACCTTGTATTGATTGCTAAACAACCCAGGGATTGCAGATGCACCTATATGCACTTGAACATTTTTGTAAAGCAGTGGGGATGCACTTCAATACCAACAAGACCAAAATAATGATTTTCTCTAATAAAATGAAGTAGAGCCAACATATGTTCTTCTTTGAAGACAACATTCTTGAAGAATTAAATGAATACGTGTACCTCTGGATTGATTTCAAAAACAAGATTAATTGGGAGGACTACAAAAAGAAGAGAATGTTAGGAGGGTGGAAAGCATTATGTGCTCTTCAAAACAGATGTAGAGAGGCAGAATTATGGGATTGGAAAACGATTAAAGTTCTTTTTGGACTCCTAGTTTGTCCAGTGATATTATATGGGTGTGAATTATAGGCTAACAACATCCCTGTCTCAAAATGGAAACAAATTAAGAAAATCCAAGAACGCTTGATCATGAGCAAGTTAAAAATAAAAAAATTGGTTCATTATGGGATTATATTGAGTGAAACAGGAGCAAATCCCATCAAAGAAATTTCTATGGTGTGTCTCATAAGGTACCTAAAAAGAATTGAGAAAACGAGAGTAAGTAGATGGCCTAAAGTTATCTTCAATGAAGATATGAGTGAAAGAAAGAAATCATGGATGAGACAAAACAAAAATTGGATAAAAAAATGAATATTTACCTTAATGCCTATCCCACAAATAGCACAGAGTTAAAGAATTTTTTTATGGAGAAGTTTTGTAAGCGTATATGGGGAAAAGAGTTGGGTATAAAGAGAAATTTTGTGTTCAAGAATTCAACCCCACTTGTGATCTCCAACAAAAAGAGTACATTGGGTATAGCATCATGTGGAGAGAAAATATTCTTATTGCTCAATTTAAAAATTATTCACATCAACTTCAGTGTGAAATGGAGCAGTGGAAAAGACCTTAAAAAAATTGAGAAGAACGGGTGTGTACTTTTTGCACTTGTTGGGCAGCGGAATTAGAAAAAAATTTCATTTGGAATGTGATGATTTCAAAGACATTAGAAACAATTATGGAAATATGTCAACATCAGTTCCTTGGCATTTTATTTTCAGTGAGGGGATTGTTAGAAGGTTGGGTCATCTCATCATTAATTTGAGTAAGAAAAGGATTAAATTGAAAAAGGCGAAAAACAGAGAGGTTGGTGGTCCCATAGACTATTTTTAGTCTCGTGGACGTTAAAATATCATTCATTCATTCATATCATATACGCGAATTTTTTCAACTACAAACAAATATCTTGGAAATGATGGATGAATTGTAGGTTAAACAGAATTCAGAAAAGTTGAATTCATGTTCCAAGAACAAAATGACTTTTTCTTTTTGACAAGTTTTTTCTCCGAAGGATGTGTGTGATTATAAGTATAAAGTTTTAATGTTTTTTCTTTTTGACAAGTTTGTTCTCCCAAGGATGTTGTGTGATTATAAGTATAAATTTTTAGTGTTTGAGGAAATTTGAGAAAATTATTAAATATTTTATAATAATGTTATAATTGAAAGAAATACATTATTATTTATCTTTATTTTATATGTTAGTTTCCCAACCCTAAAAAAGGTGAAAGAGATGTTATTTCAAGTCTATTTTATTGAAATTAGGTAGATAAGAGGATGGAATATCAATACCATTATTTAAAATTTAAGATGTCCAATAAGAATGGTAATTTTTCTAATAGTCCAAACTTAAAATAAAGTTAATTAAGTTTAAGGATGAAGGGTAAAAATTAATGGGTTTTGTCAAATTTGAGAACAACATAGTTTTTTTTAAGAGCTTAAAGAAAAAAATAAGTTTTAAAGTGTAGACTTTCATAATTAGTCATATTATTGAGATTTTTTTAAGGTAAATTGTATTTTTGTTCTTGCCCTTGATGATGGGTGGAGTGTTCACTCTAAACATTAGTCGTTTCAAAACAAGAACACAATTTACTTCCTAAAGTCTCTAAAATAAAATATCTTTGTAAAAAATAAATCCAAACTCCTAGTAATGAAACATAATTCAAAAAACAAAAAACACTTCAAAATATAACTTTAATAAATAAATAACATTTGCAATACAAGCCCACACTTTTTATTTTAAAAACATTTTTTAAATCATTAATATTTATAATAAAGTAAACCCATTATGGCATGTCCTTATTAGAGTATATATTCATAGTTTGGTCATCAATGGGAATATTCAACAAACATTTTAGATAGAATCGCAATCTCCTTCCCCAAAAGTCATCGTTCAAACATATTGTATATAGGCCTTAATTGATGGAGCAACCCAAGGCTCTCCCTCTGTTGAAGGGACTAGAGGAGTATTATGTGTCACAACCAACAAACTTTTCACCATATCAACCAACATAGGACTAGCCACAAACAAGTTTATAGAATTATTTTCTCTCAAATTAATTCTTCAACCGCCACATGATTGGGGAATCACACAATTGCATGATTATGGGGAATCGCAAATTGTAATTAAATGGGTGTTGGGTTCAACTCAAATTATAAATTGTTCTATTACCTCTTTGTCACAAAGTATGTCAATTGATATTTTTTTTTTCTAATATTTCCTTTGATTGTGTCTACAAGCACGGGAATTTTAGAGTGGATGCCCTCTCCAAAGTTGGCCTAGATTTGGACAGAGGCACATCCCAAATCACAAAAAAGAATGACAGTTACAAGAAAAATTCCTCAACCCTTGGGAATAAATGGCACATATGAAAATACAAGCAAATTTTAATAATATTTTGATGATGGTCAATCAGACTGTTTTTTGAGAAAAGTTGTGGTTTTTGAGAAATATTTTTGGAATGGAATTTATGATTGTACTTCTTTATGAAATGTTGAATAGCATATTTTTCAAACTATCTAATTAGGATAAAATGTTGAATAGCATATATAATTAGGATGAAATGTTGAAGTCTTAGGAAAGTGACACTCTCTTTCTTTTTGTTTGGGACTCTCATCATACAAGCTATAAGCCAATGGAATGATGATAAGCATCTAGTATTGTAATTTTGTTTATACAGATGAATGGAATTATCATTTTTTTTTCTCAAGGAATAATAGGTTAAGCCCTTTATGAAAACAATAGATTTTAACATGTGAATTAGGGAGGTGGCTAGGTTTTTGCAATTCTGGTTAGGGGTTTTGATGGATCTGCATCCATAGGCTATAGATCATCCTTAACCTATGTCCCTTGTATCTCTCGGTGATTTGGATCTTGGGGGAGGCCCCCTAGATCTAAAAAATTTAAATGGGAGAGGAAAAAACACAGTAAACAAAACCACAAATATTTTTTTTATTAAAACAGAGAATAATTGTAAAAGCTACATTATGGTGGAAAATCTATCCTTTTACAAAATGGGACTTGCTACTTATAGTATTTTTTTAGTTACAATACCACGAGTAAATTCCATGGGTGGGTAAATGCCATGGGTGAATGAATACATGATGGGTGAATGTCACTTACAATACTATGAATAAATTTCATGGGTGGATAAATACCATGGGAGAATGAATACCATGTGTGGATGTCACTTACAATACCATGGGTGAATGAATATCATGGGTGGATGTCACTTACAATACCATGGGTAAATTCCATGGGTGGAGAAATATCATGGGTGGATGAATACCATGGGTGGATGCCACTTACAATACCATGGATAAATTCCATGGGTGGATAAATACCATGGGTGGATGAATACCACGGATAGCTGCCACTTTCCATTCTAATCATTCCTCCCTCCTTAAGAAGCAATGGTCTCCATTGCGTGAAGTTCCCTCCCGAGAAGCATTTTTTGAATATCAAGAGCCACTAAAGAGTATGGTTTCTTATGGTTAACCCATAACGGTTATGAACGAATATCTGAGGATAGAGATACCATATAATGCTTGTGACCAACTATGATACTAATAGTGTGTGGCCTAGCAAATGGACTTCAATGAAGTGTGGGTTTTTGGATGACCTATAATGATGATAAACGGAGATCTGAGGATAGAGATACCCTATAATGCTTGTGACCAATGATGATACGAACTGTGTGCAGCCTAGCAAATGGACTTCAATGACAAGGATTTTGTATGGTTTACCCATAGTTGTGATGTTGATTTTTGATGAAGTAGCAAGTGCCTACATAGCCTGGGGTGGGAGGGCACATCTCTAAATAACCCAATTTGGATGCTTCTATGCTGAAACTGATGAATGTGAAGCAAGTGCCTACTAAAGCGGGGTGGGAGGACACGTCTCCAAAGGGAACCTACTCCAAATGTTGCTCCATATATAAAAACTAATTTTAAATGGGCATAAATTGGTCCATATAACTCAGAATATTTTTTATAACATGTTTTTGGAAATAGAATGACCATTATGTATATTCCCATGTGATTGAAATCCTTTTTCAAAATGTGACTTGTTATTTATAGACTTTTTTTATTTATAATACCACAGGTAAATTCCATGGGTGGATAAATACCATGGGTGAATGAATATATGATGGGTGGATCTCACTTTCAATATTATGGGAAAATTCCATGGGTGGATAAATACCATGGGAGAATGAATACCATGGGTGGATAAATGCCATGAGAGAATTAATACCATGGGTGGATTCCACTTACAATACCATGGGTGAATGAATACCATGCGTGGATGTCACTTACAATACCATGGGTAAATTATGTGGGTGGATAAATATCATGGGTGAATAAATACCATGGGTGGATGCCACTTACAATACCATGGGTAAATTCCATGGGTTGATAAATACCATGGGTGATGGGAATAACATCGGTAGATGCCACTTTCCATTTGGATCCCTCGGTCCCTTTTCTCCCTACTCTCTCTTTTACTCATACTATCAAATATGGTTTTAGTGGCGATGATTGAAGACATAGTAGACTACAAGAAGGACCCATTAGTAGAGGTTCATATTTGGTCCTCCTTGAGGTTCATCTCCCCATAGGTACAACCTTCATAAAACCCTCAATGGTTATAATCACCTCTACATACAACCCACACTCCATAAATGGTATCCTCATCTACTATCATGGGCCACATGCCCTTGTTATTCATGGGTGACAGTCCTTCTATAGATGATTCCCCTTCCAATATTTGGTCCACTCGAAAATTTTGCTTTATGAGCTTGTCCCTCAACAATTTAGATCATGTGCTCTCAAGACAATCACACTCTCCTCACACTCTGTTGCATATCCTAATGGTTCTTTCACCTCTACCCTTTTCACTGACACATTGCATCATTTTCCCTATCCCCCTCACTATTTCATTTCCTTAACCATTTTTTGTCAAATGCATTATGGTTGTGACCCTATTATACATCAGCTATTTTCGTTGGTTCCATTTGGAAAATTGCAACTGAAATTGAATAAAAAATGCATTCAAAGGAAGGTATGTGAGCCCTATATTGTGCTTAGGAAGGACGTATGTTTATATTAAAATGCTTCGAGGAGGATATGGCCATTATCAGAAGATTCACATTTAAAATAATGTCCATGGTGGCTCTACAAACTTGGACGGTAGAAATTTTTTCCAATGCTCTAGCCTACACTCCTCACTGTCTGATATTGGCAAAGGGTTGGATGGGGTGGATAGAAAACTCTAGAAAAAATGAAAAAAATCTCCTTCAAATAACTTGGCATTGGTTTTCTCAAGCCTTATTCGTTAAAAAATGGTCTATGTATTTTGATGCTCGATCATAGAAGTTTGGTATTATCCCGATTTGGTTTCACCTCCAAGGTCTCCCTCTCATCATTTGGTTTGAAGATGTTTTCAAGAAAATGGGAATGCCATGGGTTTCTTTTATGAGACAAACCTCACCTATAAATAGACTATATATATGGGTATGACTCAGTTACTTTTTGGCCTAAATATATCCTCATATCTTGCAAATGAAAACACAATTAGATATGGTCATCTCTCCCACCATCAAGCTTTGGAATACAAAGTAATTTCATTTAAATATGGATGATATCATGCATAAATTCACACTGGAAAGGAATGTGTCATCCAAAAATCTAAGAAGAAGTGGTTTCGAAAATCTTAGTTTGTGGAGACTCCATCCCTACTATTAGGGGAAAATGCACAAAAAGGGGATAATTCTCCTCCCATATTAGTGGAACCGACACAGAAGGTGGAAAATCTCTCAAATCATGATCAGGGTCTAGTAATCAATGATATTACTACTCCACCTCCAACATTAGATCCCATCATCACATTTTTGGTGCCCCCCACCCTCCATTTTATATGATGTCCCTCCACTTTCGAATTTTAGCTCTTTTTTTCTACTTATTTGTCCCCTTTTTCTGTGGTTCTCCCCCCCTTCCCAATCTCTTGGAAACCCTCTAGAATCCCTTTATGCATTGTCCCTTCTCATATCCTTACTGATATTTCCTTTTACACCTCCCCTTTCCCTATCTCCTAGCGATCCTTTAGTCCCCCTTTAGGGACTTTCCCTTCTAATATCCTTGTTGATCTTCCCTTTCACACCCTCCCCACCCCCCGCCCCCCATCCATCCTTTCCCCCCTCCTCTCCTCTACATCAAATTTATTTATAATCAATCCACTAACAAAAATCCCTATCTCTTGTCCCTTCCCCACTCCGTCCCCACTATAATATTTGTTCATTCCTCTTATCCTACCTCCCCCCCTTTCCCAAAGCCACCTAACTTTTCTCTCACTATGAAAGGTCGGGGGGGTAGGCTCTTTTGAGGATAAGGTTGAAAATTCTTCTTTCAGTGGAAGAAAATACTTTCTATATTTATCCCAAGGAACAAGTTCGTTAAAAAGCATCATAAATAAAAAATCCATCATTATGGACTTTAGAGAAAATGCCCCTTCAAGGGTATATAAATGAAAATTATCTCTTTGAATTGTAGGTGACTAGCCAACCCCGTGAAAAAATTGGTCATTAAAAGGCTTGTCGAGGTCCACTCTTTGAATATAATCTTAGTCCATGAAATGATGTTAGATGGAGAAAAATAAATCTCGCAGTTAATTAAAGCTCCCCCAACTTTGTGTTTCATGTCTTCTAATGTATTTGCAAGATATGGGGAATTCTTATAGGATGGAGGCATGAATGTTTTTAGTACTTTCTTTCTTGGTCCATTTGCTTTGGATTGGATATGGAATTACGTTCCCCTAATTTTTTTTTCCAATAACTGTGCTAAATTTGAATGGGCCTTACTCAAATAGGACTAACTTTCTCACATTCTATTCTTCATAACATTATTTTTGCAATATGGAAAGTAATAGTAGAGGGATTTTAATTTCTCTCTTAAGATTCGGATATTTGGGCCCTGCCACTCTCCCCGATCCCTTATCGAATCTTTTGACTGAATAGTTGGAGCAAGACGGTCTCTTTGATATACTTTCTCCAAATTTGGTTTGCACTTGGAACAACAAAAGATCTATTCAATCTCATATTGCAAAAATATTAGATTGTTTCCTAATTTCAGATGACCTTCTGGATCTCGTTCTTTGACTCCAACAATTGGTTTCAGTTGGAGGGGACTTGAACCATTTTTATATTGATTCAAATTATACTATTACGTGTAAATGTTAAGGGAATCATCATTCCAAAGCAAATTTTATACTTATATGAAAAAATTAAGCAAAAAAAAATCTACAACATTGTTTATTTTCAAATTCCAAAAAAATAGAGTTCAACCACTTCATATTCCAAATAATGGGGCACTTCATGAACTCCCATGATGGTTTTTTTAGGATCTAATTGCTACCATCTAATTACTACCATACCATACTTTGAACAAAAAAGAAATGTTGATCAAATTTTCTAGCATGTTGTTTTGAAAATTTTATTAAAACAAAGTTGGGATAGCCATGTTTTGAGAGGCCATATGAGAATATTCTTAAAAACATTTTCTACATGAAATATCCTTCGAAATTTAGTTTCTAATCCAATTTGAATTTTTCAATTTGGATAGAAAACAAAAAAATTATGTTCAAAACATTCATTTAATAGCAGGAAAGTTTCGGACACAGTTTAAATATAGTTGGGACAAAGTAGACAGTGTTGGAAATCCATCAACCAAGGGGGTCTCCCCGATGTGAAGTCCCAATTATACCTCACACCATTTGGATTAGGAGCCTCATCCATAGTATCAGCTCAACTACCTTTTATCCATGTATATTTTCCTTTTCTGCAAAGTTCAGCACAAGAGAGTAATACACAGGTATTTTTTAGATCAGCAAGTAAGTATGCCTTGTATAATTTTCAGTTGCGGAAAGTATCAAAGTCCTTCTACCAAAAGGGAAGGGAAAAGTGGTCCATTTAAAGACAAGTAATAATACTAATCTATAAAAGGCACACAAGCATATACATAAGAATGATTCGTTGATCAACTAGTGAAATAGTTCACAAGGAGGCAATGATTTTTAAAGCAAATACAACACACCTCCAACAAAATACGTACAAAAGCCATCGAAATATTTCAATTTCCTTAGTATATATGAAAAAACATACATTTCAAACATTCAAATAATAATCTTACAATATTCATGACATATGAATGAAAGCATGTTGGATCAATGAGCTTCTGAATTAAGTAAAAGTTCCAAGATACGTCAATACAGTGAACACCACTAACCCTAATAATGGAGCATTAGAGTAGTCACTTGATCCTCCAAAACAACTATATTCCTCTCCAATTCCTTGTAGGAGGATCCATGGTGAAAATTTCTTTGCATGAATAATGAGCATATATATATATAACAAATGGGGTGATCATTCACCTCCCTTGAGACTCTTGGACTACCCTCATGATAGTTTGATTTCTCTATAAAATTTTGACTCTGACATGAGTTTTCACATTACATGGATGACTCTTGGACTTCACTTTATATTACATTTTCCAATATAGAATTGACATAATCCACAAATGATGTGGCACATGATGACTCATGACATGACATGACATAACATTGATGACATGGAAATGTTAAGTCACTCTTTGTTGATGTTATATTTCAGTCTTCTTGAGAGATAGTGCATGTTATTCTTCTTCCTCCTCCTCGTGACTTGAAGATAAGGAGTCTTCAATGGGATCTTGATCTTCTATCATCTATTGTAATTTTTTGTTCCTTTGTCTTCTCACCTGATGATCATTTGGTGTCTTCGGCTCTATACGTATCTTCTAGCATGGTCTCCTTTTCTTTTTCCTCCATCATCATTCTGTCATGACAACGGGCGGGCTGCACCCCCACCACCACCACCCGTCTTGTTTTTTTTTTAATTTTTTTTTTTTTAATTGATTTTTTTTTTAAATTTTTTTTTATTTCAAAAAATTAATTTTTTTTTTTTTATTTAATTTTTTTATTTAAAATACAATTTGTTTTGTTTTTATTTTTTTTTAATTTTATTATTTTTTTTGTTCTATTTTTTTTTTTTTTAATAATTTTTATTAAATTTTGCTCTTTTTTTATTTAATTGATTTTTTTTTTTACTTTCATAATTTTTCTTTATTATCAAGTTTTACGTTTAGTTTTTTAATATAATTTTATAAAATTTAATAAATTTTGTATTTTTTTTTAAATTTATTTGGATTTAATATTGTTTTTTAAATGTTTTACTTTTTTATTAAATTTTTTTTTGTTAATTACATAAAATTTTTATATTTTTTTATTTCAATTAAAATTGTGTATTTAAAACTAGATTTTTTTTTAATTAAACTTAATTTTTTTAAATTAATTTGTTTTTTAATTTTTTTTTATTTAATATATATATATATATATATATATATATATATTCAATTTTCCATTTTTAATTGATTTTTAAAGTTTTTAAAGTTTTTCTTTTAACAATGTTTTTTTTTTTCTTTTATATTTAAAATTTATTTTTTCTTTCAAAATTTATTTGTTTATTCATTTATTTATTAAAATTTAATATTTTTGTTTTTAAATTTAATTTGTTATTTTAATATTAACTTTCTTTTTTAATTTAATAAAATCTGATATATATACATATTTTAATTTAAGTTCATATATACACTATATATATATATATATATATATATAGATATATATATATGTATATATATATATATATATATATATATATATATATATTACATAGTTTATTTGTTTTTTTAATATATACTGTTTTAAATTTAATATTTTCATTGTATTTTATTTTTATTTTTTATTTTTAATTAATTTTTCATTTTTTTTCCTTTTAATTTGAATAATGTTTTTTTTTTAAATTTTTATTTTAAATTTTTAAATTTATTAAAATTTAATATATTTCCTTAAATTTATTTTTTTGTTTAATTTATTTTTTTTTAAATTTAATAAGCATTTTTCTTTTTCTTTTTAAATTTAATTTCTATATTTTTTATTTTGTATAATTTCCTTCTTTTTTTTTAATTTTAATTTTGTTTTTGTTTTTTTTTTTTAATTTCTATATATTTTGAAATTTTAATCTTTAATTTTTAATTTTTCCTTAAATTTTAGGTTTTTTTTAATTTTTTAATTAAATTTATTTTTATTTTTTATTTTATTTTTTTTAAATGTTTTTTTTTTTTTCTTAAATTTTAGGTTTTTTTTTAATGTTTGAATTTTAAAAATAAAAAAATGTTATTTCTATTTTTAAAAATGCCAAAAATATGACACAATTTTTTTTTTTGTTATTCCAGCATCAACTTGTTTTGTTTTGAGGGTGTTTTTTCAATCTTTTTTTCAAGAAACAATTTTGTTTTTACTATAATTTTATAAAATGTTGAAATTTGACCTTAAAAAAAAAACGAAGTGCGTTCTGGAAGACACACTTTTTGTTTTTGGGGTGTTTTTTCATGTTTTTTGAGTCTTTTTGGGCTAGAGTTCTCGTTTTGAGGTCAGGTTACCTATTTGATCGGTAACAGTGTTCAAAATGTTGGGCAGTAATTCAACAGCCAACTTAAGCGAAGGTATTTCACATTCAATCGAAAGAGTAGCTTTGAGACCATATACCAACTGGAAAGGAGTAAAATTGGTTGCGTTCTTCACTGAGGTTGGGTATGCCCAAAGAGACGAAAATAACATGAGATGCTAGTTGGATTTGTGGATCCCAATCGTACGCTGAAGCATGGTGACAAGAACTTTTTTTACAACTTCAACCTGGCCATTGGCCTGAGGGTAGTACGATGTTGAGCTGTCGTGACACAAACCCAACATAGAAGTCAACTCCGCCACCATATAACGTCAAAAATGAGAACCATGATTGGTAACAATGGCTTGAGGGACACGAAACCCAGCAATGATGTGATTGAATATAAATTGAGCAGTTTTTTTATCGTCAGCAGCAAGTGTAGGCATTGCTTCAGCCCATTTGGTGAAGTAGTCCATGGCTACGATAATATAGGCATGCCCCCCGGCCGAGTGAGGGTTACATGTAATAAAATTGATGCCCCACTTCGCAAAGGGACCAACTATAATGACATGGTGAAGAGGAACTAGTGGCACACGCATATTGTGTTGGTAAATCTGGAAATCATGGCATTTACGAACTGCGGCAATGCAATCTTTGAAAATAGAAGGCCAAAAATAACCAGCACGAAGAAATTTTTTGTGCAGTAGCATAACTAGACATGTGTGTCTAGGCTGTATTGACAATCATAGAGCTTTCTCGGACTCCTCGAGTCGAACATCGGCAGTGGAATCGACTTCCGTCGTCGACGTATCTCCAACTATACGATAAGGTTGCAACTGATGGTGGATGCATCGGCGGGCATCCTTTGTCAACTCAGATCTAAAAGATGAAGTCTGGAGATAGATGATGATATCACCATATCAAGGATCGAGGGTGCTAATTAAGAAAAGCGAATCGTCTGGAATGAATTCCTCAGAATGAGAAGGAGCAGAGTCGTAAGGGAGAGAACAGAGTAAATAAGTAAAGACTAATGATTTCTTAGACTTGGCTACAGTAAATTCCAAATCAAACTCTTGGAGGATAACAATCCACTTCGAGTATTTTCCCCCCAGCAATTTTTGAGACAATATGTAGGACATAGAGTTGCAATCAACAATCATCGTCACTGTATGCAAAATAATATAATGACGAAAATGATGAACTGCTTGAACCGCAGCTAACGCTAACTTCTCGACATGTGCATAACAAGTTTCTGGGTCGAGAAGGTTACGAGACAAGTAATAAATAACATGCTCATGACTGTCATCATCATCTTGTACCAAAACCATGGCAATCGTGCTGAAAGCGACAACTAAATAAAGGGAAAAATCACGATGATAATTTGGAGGGCGGACAAGAGGAGCATTGACAAGCAATGTCTTCAACGCATCATAATATTTCTGAGTGATTTCATCCCAACAAAAAGGGACGCCCTACTTCAACAATCATGTAAATCCTTTAGCCACTTCGGCATAGTTAGGTATAAAACGGCGTAAAAAATTAGCTTTCCCTTATAAAATATTTAACTGGTGCAATGAGGAAGGAGAGGGGAGATTAATAATAGCCTCAACCTTGAGAGGATCAAGGCGAATTCCGTCTTTGGACACGATAAACCCTAAGATTCTACCAGAATCAACACAAAAGACACACTTGTGCGGATTGAGGTGAATGTTATAGTGTCGATAACGAAGAAAAATCTGACGAAGATGGTCAGGATGGTCTCTACGCTTAGCCGAATGAGACGGAAGGTCATCCAAATAAGGATGCACGATGTGACAAATATCATGAAAGGCATAGGACATCGCATGTTGAAATGTGGCCCCAGCATTCTTTAAACCAAAAGGAAGCTTCTTATATGCGAAGGTACCCCAAGGAAAGATGAAAGGAGTCTTGTGTTGATCAGTCGGGAGAATGTTTATCTGATTATAACCAGAAAAACCGTCCATCATGGAAAATATCTTGCTCTCAGCACAGTCGTCAATGATTTGATCGATGAAGGGAGTAGGATAATTATCCTTGGGACAAGCTCAATTGATATCACGATAGTTAACACAGACACAAATAGTGCCATGTTTCTTATCTACAGGAATAATATTAGAGACCCATTCTATCAATGGAATTGGATAAATGAAACCAACTTTGAGAAGCTTTTCCACTTTGACCTTAATGGCAGCAGCTTTCCTAGGATGTACCAAACGAAGACGCTGGCGAATATTTTTTTAACCAGGGTAGGTAGGAATTTCATGTACCATGATTCTAGGATCAATGCCAGGCATTTCTTCGTAGAACCATGCAAATACATCACGGAATTGGTGAAAAAATGCTAGTATAAGCTTGTACTTCATCGGAAGAACAAGTGACCCTGATATGGATGTTCTCGACGATTCCTGATTTAACGAAAATGTTAATAGGCATCGTCTGCATAATATTACTCAAGTTACCTTCCAAAAAACTTCATCGATATGAATAGGTGTTTGAAGCGGAGGATAAGGAACCTGAGAAGAAAAATGCTCAATACAAGTAGACACGGCCTCGAGATTTGGAAAAAACGAGGAACGATGATGACCATCATCCCATGGTAGATCGTCGAGAGACATGGTTTCCACGATGGCTTCATCAGAGGTAAACACTTCTTTTAAAGGATCCGGTGAATCAAAATCACCAAGCCAAGGGGATTGAGAATAAATGTCAAGGGACATGCTCGAAGGAGTAGAATCAGAGGACGGAGTATCCAAACCGGCAATGACTTCACAATAATCAATTTCAATCAGACTCAACAGCATCGAATCTCCAAAATAAGAAATATTTTCAGGCGAAGTGATAACCCATGGGTCATCGGTTCAAGAAATCATGTTTACCTTAACAGTATTTGGTGGTGGAAGGGGAAAAACACCCATGAGGGTAGGATCCTTGAAAAGTCCTAGCCCTACACTCTCGTAGGAAGTAGGAACCCTATCCACATATGGAACATTGTTCTCGGAAGTAGAAGTGAAAAAAGATAATTGATCGACAATAATAATCTATCCTTCGTGTGGGAATTTCAAAACACGAAAGAGAGTTGACGGAACACATAGCATGGCATGAGTCCAACTACAACCGAGGAGAAGATTATAATTGAGTTTAGCGTCCATGACTTCAACCTCGACATTGACTGTCTTCCCTTCCAAAGTAATCGGCAAACTAGCAAGAACACCAATAGGTTTAGACTCTCCTCCATCAAATGCTTCAAGGGCATTGGGTGAAGAAGTGAGAGCTAAAGAACCAATGGCTTTCCAACAAGTAGATGACATAACACAGGTAGACACACCCTCGTCCACAACTTCCTGGTGAATATTCAAACCATTAATACCAACTTGAATGATGAGCGCAATTTGGTGTGGGAGACGCGGGACGAAATTCTCTAAATCAAAGGCAAGCAAGCTAGTATTGGCGAGATCGACCCCACATATCGCGGATAAAAAATCTTTCCATTGTGACGGACAACTCTGAAGTACTTCTAACACAGACATTACAGATGGCGCCCGAGCCAAATACTCAACAATACTGTAACACTGAGCGGCACGGGCGTTAGGATTGTACGAAGACTTGCGGAGCACACCTTTGGAAGGTGGTCACATAATGGATTCAGTATTAGGCCGTTCAATCTCAAGAGGGCCAGAAATAGGTGGAGGAGGAGGAGGACCATCAGCGACCTCTTTTCCCATTGCTTGATGTGAGCCAGAATAATCTTTCGATCGAGTAGCAATAGAAATGGGTGCAGAACCATTCATCATGAAGACTTGAGAGCCAAATGGGGTAGAGGACTGAGGTTTCTCTACCATCTGAGTTTATTGAGTAGGGAGAGGTTCTTTAATAATGGTCGGAGCTCCTTGGGTGCCATTTAGCAATCAACTCACTTCAGACCATCGAGGACAGTCCTTGGTGAAGTGCTCTTCATCACAAATCAAACAAGGATACTTCATTTTACGTTGATAACTATCAGCAGAACGAGGTTTTTGAGAATCCTGTTTCGGAGTATCGGCCTTGGCCTTACCTTTACCCTTCTTCTTACCTTTAGAAGCATTATCCGTAGGATTTTCCTAAATTTCATTCACTTCTGCGGGTTTGCCAGAATTCGAAGTTGGATGAGAAGCAACATTATTGGAAGAAGTGGACTTTTGCTTCCCAGAATTAGATGAAGAAGACTTCTGAGAAGTCTGAGATACGGAGCCAATAATACCATCAACGGATGGATTCACTGGTGGTTTAGAAGTTCCAGGTCGAGGAGCATCAGGCAAGATATCATATAAAGCATGAACTGAGAGTACACAAGATCTAGGTAATGGGCATAAGCAATGGCTTGTTCCTCGGTTACACATGCCCCCATAGCTATGTCTTTGGAAATCTGATTGAAAAAGGAGGTAGTGAACCAATGAGTTAGAAGCTGATCAGGAATCTCAAATTTGATCATGCGACAATGACGCTGCCACTCATGAATATGATCTGAGATATGAGTAGCTCAGTCTTGTTTCAATGAAGTGAGGAGATGTGTCCCAGTCTCATAGCAGATCGGTAACTGAAAATGTATAAGGAACGCCATGGCTAAGGAATTGAAATCTTGAAAACCTCCACGAGACAACTCAATGTACCACTTTGCAGTGAAACCAGTAAGAGCTTGCTGGAAAAGGTGGAGCTGAATAGAATCATCAACCCAAGAGTTAGAGGAACACCACAAGTGGTAAGTCATAACATGCGTTTGAGGGTCTTCGCCAGGTTTACCCTCAAATTTAGGACAATCACTAGGAATTTTGGCCGGAACAGGAGGCCAATACAGGTTATGAAGAATAGGATCATTTTTCAACTTTGACACAACGGGTAATTCCAACATAGCAAGAAATGGTAATTAAGTATTAAAATTCATCGTAGGTCTTTGATAAGGACCTGTGCGTACATTCCACCCAGTCCAAGCGGGATTCTATCCCCATACATTCTGTCTCGAAGGATTCGTATCATAGGGATTAGAAGCAGGATAATTCAGTTGATACTGGGGTTGAGGACCAAGATATTGAGTCGAAGTAGACCACTAAGGTCCTTGCTGAGTAGCATAAGGGTTTTGCTGTGGAATGTAAGCATGGATTTGAGGATGATGATATACAGGTTGATTTTGAGGGTAAGGAGCCTGAGGCGTACTATATACCGGTTGATATGAAACTTGAGGGTAGTAAGCGCCCTGCGGTTGAGCAGGTTGACCTTGCGGAGCAGGTTGAGCAGGGTTAACAGGTAGAACTGGCTACAGAACCGAAGGAATATTTTGGTGGGCAGGTTGAAACGGCTGTTGAGCTGGTTGAACCGACTTTTGAAATGGTTTTTGGGGACCACCAGGTTGTCCTTGTGGAAAAGGTTGGCCTGATGGTTGCGACAGACCAGGTTGTCCCTGATAACTAGGTAGACCCATAGAAGAACCATAGGGTTGTCCTGGTTGCACAATACTTGGGCCATACTGAACATGCAGCTGTGATTGAGGTGCAACAGGTTATCCCTATGGTGGATAAATTTTCCCCCCAGGACCAAAAGATGGTCTGGGTTGATTCAGAGGTTGCCCCAAAAGACCGACGGGTTGTCCATGTTGGACCAAAGGTTTTCCTTGTAAAGATTGGCCTTGTGGAGCATATGGTTGTCCCTGTGGACCAAAGGCAGGGCCATACTATGCTAAAGGTTGTCCCATAGAGGGTTGTCCTTGCAAGCCAGAGGGTTGCACAAGAAATTTAGGTCTAAAATTAGAAACAGACTCATAAGGATTAGTAGGAGGCAAATAAACAGGATTACCATGCTTATCATAATGAAGTGGAAATGAATAAACAGGGTTACCAACAACATCATAATGATGAAAAAGAGGGTTTCCAGTAGCATGGGACTACTAAGAACCTTGAGGATTCTACTACTGGACAGCTAACAGATTCTCCTCAAAAGTAAGGCTGCCAGGAATCACGGGGGTAGTGGAAACAACACTAGAAGCAGGTATAGCCTCCGTGGAGGGAGCATAACATCGGTAAATATCCAACATCTACTCGTCAAACTCATAGGTAGAAACCATAGGCGTGGTAGAGGTAGCCGAAGTTTCCACGGCACGGGGTTGTGATCTACCCAGGCCAGGATTAACAGGCCACGTAGGGTTGAGAAAGATAGACCTGTGAGTGTGAAATGATCCAGATGACTGAGATGCAACAATCGGTGTAGACGAAGCCACATAGACAGTAGGTTGGACTGGGACAGACGTAACAGTAACCAACGGATCTGATGCCGAAGGTGATAGTCCTAACGAAGGGAGGATCGAACTTCGTGGAGGAGTTACTGTGCTGGATTATGCTATGGATGCAACACTAGACATAATCTTACTCAAAGACCTATAGCCAACCGGAAGTGACACCGAAGGTGGAGAAGATTGGATAGAGGCACGAGAGAGATCTTCAGGAAAGAGTTGATATTCTCCCGTGGAAACAGGCATTCCTTCACTGCTAACAGGACTAGAGCAATCCATATCTGAGTCTGCCGTAAGATCTTTGAAAAGACTACGGGGACTAGGAGGTACCACATCAGCAACAAAAGGCGATCCTGACGTAAGAGGAGGAAATTATCCTTCTTCCCCAAAACCAGACCAATCACTTGAAGGAGGCCAATTGAACTCAACCGGCTCATCAAGCAGAGATCGAGTAGCAAGGGGTTGGACAGATGGAAGAATAGGCTGCGAAAACTTTACAAACCTAGTGGACTGAGGGGTTTCAAAAGAAACGTCTGGAAAAGAACCAACACTAGGAGGCAATGAGGACAAAGAAACTGGATGTTCCACCACTTTGACCGTATATCATAACAGGAAGGAAAGGAGATAACCAATCGAAGGTGCCAAAACAAGAACTAAGGAAATTAATCAAGCCAAGTAATAAAACTTTTAATAGGCGTGTGATCGTAGGTGATTAATTTTATGACACTGAAACCAAAATTTATTGTTTCCTATTTTAAGAGTCGAGAAACAAGCAAAAGATGACTCTATTCACTTTCAATTTGAAACGAGCATGAAAGGACAAGTGCTCGATGATCTCTTCTCTTATTTAAAGAGTCACGAAAAGATTGAAATGACTACATAGGTAATCTAAGCAAGAGGGTGTACCAGGTTTCCGTTAACTTCCATATACACCTTGGTGATCAAATGAAAGAGAAATGACCAAGGACTTAACATACGTGTAGGTAGTCTCCCCGAATGTTGTGTTCGGTGTATCATGGTACAAGGTGGTAGACTCAGCTTCCTATGGATAAAGGATTGCAACCTATAGGGGTCTCCCTTTATATATGCGACAGTACGGGGAGCACAAGTCCGTACTAGCATTGTCTGAAGCCAAAAGGCGAGTGAAAACTACTAGGTTTTAAGACGCCGAAACACGTCTCTAGCCTAGACCACTAGAAATGTTGTGTTATGTTTCAATGTTTCCTTAGGTTCATTGAGTAAATTTTAAAGTTGATCTTGAATAACGTTTCAATTTCAAGGCCCTATCGAATTTGGAGCTCAACTTCCTAAATGCAAACTATATGAAAATGAACATCATTTTCAATTCGATGAATGCTAATTATGAGAAGGATAGAAATATTTCCAACAATAACAAATAAAGAAAATATGCGAAGAAAACTTCTAATGCCCCTAATGCAATTAAGCGAAAATAAAATCCTTTCCTAGATGTAACAAATACTAGTCATGCAAAAGAACATTTTATTTTCGATGCAAAGAATGAAAAATACATTTTTAAAAATTTTTCAAATGAAACAAAGCACACAAAGCACTAATTTAATGAAAAGTAAGCATGAGCTTGAGTATGTGAATTTAATAATTGGAATTGAATAGCTCAACCAAATACAAAACAAACACAAAAGAATACTCAAACGAATGATGCAATCTTTCAACCAAAAAGAGAGAGAGTTTTCCAAAACGACCCAACACAAGCAATGTAATCGATGCCTAGAGAAATAAGGGGAAGGATCAATCAAAAAAATGAAAATATCATTCAACCAAAAAAGCAATCAAAAGGATCACGAAAACTCAGTGCCACTAACCCAAAACGAGACTGACAACAACCACAGAAACTTGATCTTCAAGCAGAAGGCTTAGTGCAAAAAGACACGTAGAAACCCTAAGGCCTTAAACTGCACTGATAGGAATATGGACAAACGACTGAGAAAATACAAGCCTATAATGATAACAAAAATCTCAAAGGCTTAATTACGCTCAATAAAAAACCCAGAGGCACGAAAAATTGACCAAAAAATCATCAAACAGGGGTAAACCTACATCTACAGGAATGGGCGCGACTGTAAGGCTATATTCAGTACCAAACAGAGGTTGGTGCGACTGCACCAAGAGCAACCTTCACCAATCGGCATGACTGTTCAAATGAAAAGAGCGCCAAGCCAGATAACTATAGAAACAAGGCAAATGTAATGAGCAGAGGTCAAATATGACACTCTGGAGTTGAACAGAGAATGGCAAGCAAGTTGACAAACCAGAAAAAGACAAACAAGTGAACCAATCAACTGAAAAAATGACCCAACAAGCCAAGACGACAAACTCACACTGATCCACAGTGGAGTCGCCAATTTTTTATGAAGGTAAATCCTCTCTGCAGATAGAGACGATCCCTCTATCCCTAGGGTGGGTCTAGAAATAAGGAGACATGCTAGAACGTAGGTTCCTAACTACGAAATGAAATAAGACACGGTAGATTGACCTACCTATGGTCCAATGTTGTTGTTGCACTTGTGATGGTGGTGACCTGTCGCTCCTACCTTGGCAAGTCACAATCTGCTCATAGTCATGCTCAGACACCTACACATAACACAGTACACAAGAGGAGCATACAGCATAATAATCTCATTTGCAATTACTAACCAGTCAAAGAGGGATAGCATGTTGTATTAAATCAAACGAATCTAACACAAGACGGGAACCCAAATGCTAGTCATGTATATATATATATATATATATATATATATATAAGGAAGAGGTAAAACCGATGCTTTGACATCGCAGTCTCCTCCAGCGGGGTTCAGCTGAAGCACGTCTCAGTACTTGTCAAGGGGTTCAGACGGGATGAGGGCCTCAAGCTCTCTCAATGGTGTTTCTCCTTGCTCTATCTCTTTCTGAGTACAACTCTTCAATCTATGCTCAGTTATTCAGCTATAGTATCAGTTCTCCAAGTTTAGCTAGTTGATGAGAAGAGAGATATTTTATTTTATAGAGGAAAAGGAGGAGGTTGGGATCCCTACAAAGGTGGGAGGGAGCCCTATCCTTTAGGAGAGTTCCAAGGGAGGTGGAAACTACTAACTAAAGGAGGGAGTCTGTGGTTGTTTCAGTTCAACCACTCCTAATGACTCATCCTCGAGGTGGTTGGAATGGAACCTCCACCTCTATTTTTAAAAACATTCCATAAACATCTTAGCATGGGAACTTAACTGGGACAGATCGCCAACTGGCATGGGCTCAGTGTTAATTTTCGAGCTCGGCGCAGGAGTGTAACTCGCTACTCGCGCCAAGGAAAAAACAAGGGTTTTTACAGTCCTGTTCAGGGAATTTTCAATAGGAGGAATGTTACTCTCATGCAAAGGAATATAATGAAGGTATTTTCAAGGCATGACACTTCTTATAATTCACATAAATGACCCTCCAATGTGCAGGATGGGGATTGCAGGGACAGTGACAAAATTTTGTGTAACAAGCATATTCAAACGACTTTAAAAGAAAAACATGATGAAGCCAAGACCTGTAAAAAAGTAATTAGAGTCAAACTTATAGGAAAGAAAATGTTTATATAGGATAAAGGAGAGATATGGAGGGAAGTTTGATAGAATATTTCTACAGTCAGGGCTTACATAGAGATCCTCTCGGCCTGTGAGAAAGGAATAATTAAAAGTGAAAACTTATAAGCGAAGAGTACAACCTCAGCCCTCAGAGAAAGGCTAAAGGATATTCATTCTCTCATTGATCTTATCAACACCTTAAAGGATGAAACTTTCCTCCCAGGGACCAGTGTGTTTTCTCCCTCTACATGTTAAAAGAAAAGTGGGTTGTCGTGCAAATGATGTGGGAAGAATTTGAGAAGGTTGCAAATGAAATAGATGACTTCAAAACTGACTGGAATTATCCTGGTAGGTTTAGCATACCTTGTTTTGGGGAAATGATAATTGGGTAATATCCCAAGAGGAATTATGTGATAATCTTAAGAATACGGAACGAGATCATCTCATATGTTTTTCCATATAGGGTGAAGAAGTAGTTTTTCCATCCATAGTTATAAACGGTATCTATAGAGATTTTACCATTTTGGTTGGGATTAAGAAAATAATACATGCTCTCCCTACATCTTGGTACCAGATCAGATCTTGACTGGTGGTGATGATCACAAAATATAAAAATTCATCTTTGTTACCAACTTCGGAATGGGATCAAATGCATAACCTGAGGAATCACTTAAAACGAAACCTCATTATAGAACAGGTTTCTTTGACATCACAATTTTTTCAGCCACTACAACCAACGAAATCTATAATAGAGCAGCCAGAAGACTAGGGAGAAATCCCTCTAATTACCACTCAAGCATCAGTAGTTAGTATGCATGGATCCCACACTTTCTCCCCTACAGGTGCAATGAATAAAGTCAAATTTTCCAAGCTGCGGAGGCACCATAATGACTAGACATTTTATTCTTAAGTTATCTTAATTTTATTTTATTTGAATTTGTTACATTTGAGACAGCTATTTAGACAATTATTTCTCATACTATTACTTAAAACCTTGTTTCCCGGCAAGGGGGAGTTGTTGAAAGAAGTGATAATTTTTAATTTTACGAGAAATTCTTGTACCTGATACACAGTTTCTTATTATATCTCTAAAAAATGTTCCTTGTGTTTTGGAGGAATATCATTTTTTTCATCTATTTATTTTTTGTTAATAATCGATGAAAGCTAAATCTAAGGCTTTCCCTCATTTAGAAATCATTACACTTAGTCTTTATGATTTGATATAATATTATTGATCTAAGAGATTGAATGATGAGAATTTGATTGTTGTTAGTTTGAAAGCTTGTCTCCGGACTTAACAATAATATTTTTTCTTCATTTACGATTGTTACGTTGTCATGTTGTAATTGGTTATGCTCGATATCACTTGCATTTTAGAAATATATAATTTTTCTTATCGTTTTTTGTAGATTTTAAGTTTCAATATTTACGATCAAATACAGTCATCTGCAAAGATCTTAAATGAAAGCATTGAGAACATTTTTACATAATGCAAGGATCTCTTGTTATTATTGAAATTATTGGTATATTGTATATTTATGTTTGTTTTTATTTTCTCTTTATTTCACTTTCTTATTACTCAATCTTGGAAACTAGTTGTTGAGGTTTGTCTTTTTCATTTGAACTACATTTTTCTGAGATCCTCTTTGGATATAACTCTCCTTTTCACTTTTTTTAATGCCATAAACTACTACAACGAAGAAATAATCTACATTTTTTCTTATTATATTTGTCTATTTAAAATTATATAATTATTGTCAGGTTTACCCCCTGTGGTGCACTCGAGGTGAGCCTATAGCACCTAGAGCGGGAGGGAGTTTCAGTCCTCAATGAATGTGTATTCGAGTCATTCATATGTGGGGACGATTTGAGCACTAACATTATTTTGGCATCTTTGTCGAGGAGTGACTAGTTCAAATCATTGGATGACTAATTCTAACCCTATTCAACCACATATTATTTTTAGTTTAGCTGATCACCGCAGTATATTAAATGGTTTATATGAACTCTCCTTGCAAGTTTCCCAAACACACCAGGAGATCCATTAGAATTGGGAACTTTTAGCGCAAGAATACGAGTGAGCTCGACCAAATCCAAATTCCCCTAAATGAAAAAATGATTGGGGGTCTAATTCTGCAACAGAAGTGCATGTCCATTGTTTCCCAGGTACCTTATCAAATACATCGTTACAACTTTCATATGAAATTAATTAATAGTAAAAGTTTGTAACTTAGTAGAATTAAACAACTTTGGTTATTTGTAATTTTGGTTATTCCTTCAATCTGGAACCTCTCCACTCAAATCCTCAATTTATATTGTCATCGTCAACCTCTCATTTTTTCTAGTCATCGCTCCATGTCCCATCCACTCCACGAAATAGTCCTCTGCCTTCTTATTACCAGTCTCTATTGCCTTCTCCACCTTCTCCTCTACCCATGAATGCTTGGGTGAATGCTCATTATCATCCCCTTAACCTATAGCGGTTTCTTCATGATTTTCCACTAGAATACGATAAAAACTTACCAAGGTTTGATAATGAAAGGGAAAGAACTGTTGAAGAACATGTAGTCAAATTTCATGACTATTGTGAGAATTTCGGTGTTGAATACAATGACATCTACATGAGACTTTTCGTGCAGAGTTTGGAAGATGAGGCCCAGAAATGGTTTAGAACTCTTCCCCAAAATAGTATTAATACCATGGACATGTTAATTGATTTTTTTTTTGCAGCAATATGGTGTCAAAAAAAGTAATCAATTGTGGCTCACTGAATTTTCTACCCTAAAATTGAAACCTGATGAGTCAGATTATGATTTTAATAAAAAGTTCACTAAATGCTATAACCTTTTACCTATCGTTGTTCGACCTTCTGATACCATTTTTTTTGTACCATATTCCATAGCTCTCGATGACAACTTGTCATACGCCTTTCCAGAAAGATAACCCGCCACTCTAGTCGACGCCCAATTTAAGGCTTGCGCTTGTGAAGGAAATCTTATCACCATGGGAAAATGTTCCTCTCATGATAATAGGTTCAATTTAAAGAAGAACATGGTTGATACATCTCCTCAACTTCCTGCTTCTTCTTCTTCCCAGGATCAGAAGATAGAGTAAATATCAAAGTTGATCAAGTCATTAACCAATAAAATCAAACGCCCAGAGGTGGGAAACAGAGAAATCCCTCCACCTCCCATGAATCCTCTTGTACAACCTAACTTTTGTCCCAATCCGCAAAACCAAAAACTCAATTTCCCACCTAGAAATCAAGCTCCTTATCATCGTCCTCATCCTCAACAAATTTTGCAAAGAGAACAGAGGCCTGACGAACCCCCTGTTCAGCCTCCCCTCAAAAATAACACTAAACTTTTTTATGAATACGACAATGATGTAGCTAGTCAAATTATGAATCCTAAAGAAAGAGAATATCCTAATGTAAATTCCATTAATATTTTTGAAGTTTCGTTTCAAAATTCTTCTGACTATTTTTAACGGGAGTTTTGGGATCCTCAGCTTCAATGTTTTGTTGAATAATTAGAAGCCCAGTTCCAGCACAATTATAATCTCATACCTAGAAAGGATCATGTACCTCATAAAGAACCAACCCCTTCCACTAAGGATAAACCCTTCATTCCTCATGAGCCTAATCCTCTTGAAGTGGATTTACCTCTTCCCCGTATCCTACAAAATAAGTTGAATAGACTCAATATTAGCATGCCACTAATCGAAGTTGTTAAGATTCCCAATAATAAGCAAGAAATTGATTCCTTTTTCAAAATATCTTACCAACCATCCCAATAAATGGGATTAACGGATGTTATTAATGTCTAGGATGACGCCCCTAAAAATTCTCTTGCCCCCATGAACCATAAGAATGGTAATTTAGTTCCTTCTTTTTACATGAGCTTAAAGATCCACGACTAGAACTTGCATAATTGTATGTTATATTCAGGCACCTCTCAAAATCCTTTTGGCCAAGGATATTATGGATAAGCTTGGACTAAATATAACTCAGGAATATAAGGACTTTTATTCCTTCGACTCCTGAATAGTTAAATTTATGGGTGTGATTAAAGATCTAGTTGTAGTTCTGGCCCAGGTTCCCGTCAAAAGTATTGTCATGGATATAGTGGTATCTGATGTCCCTCCTAATTACGGGATGCTCTTATCAAGGAACTGGGGAACTAAGCTTTTGTGGTTCATTTAAAATTGATCTTTCCTATTCTACTATACTTGTGTTCGAAGGAGGAAATCATCGATTGTACAGAGAATCTAGGTTGACTTATACCATCAGTTCAGAATAGCACCCTGAGAATTCCTCAGTTTATACTTTTGAAGATAATATGGGAAACTTTGTTTTTGTTGTTTCGGAGGAAGAAAAAGCTTTTACTTCTGAGAAATATGCTTCTATATCTTTTCCTCCGAACCCTAATGTTGTTTTGAAAATGTATTTTGATGGGGCTTCCTCTATAGCAGGGTCTGGTGTTGGTGTTGTTTTGATACCTCCCTCTCAACAAAGTACTTATTTCTATTTCAAGTTAAAATTTGAAACTACTAATAATATAGTGGAATATGAGGCTCTGGTACTTGGATTAGAAAATTCACGCAAACTCAATATTCAAAATTTATCATTTTTTGGTGAATTCAAGTTAGTAATTAAGAAATTAAATAGTACATGTCAAACTAATAATCCTCAGTTGTGTGCTTATAGGAATCAAGTTTTTGATTTGATTGATAATTCTTTTCCACTATCAACTTCACTATTTTTCCTAAGGAAGGAAACCAATTAGTTTATTCCCTTGTTGTTACTGCAGCTACGTTCATTCCTCCCACTAGCCTTAAAATAAAATTTGAGATTGAATTCCTTTATAGACCTTCTATACCTGATAATATAAAGCATTGGAAGGTATTTGAATATGATCAAGAGATTAAGAGATTTATTAAACTAATTGGTGAATTTTCAAATCATTACATAGACGAGGACGAAGAAATCAATTAGACAAGTGCCAATGCTACCCATCTAAAAACAAAAATTGGCAAACATGATGTCATCCAATTAAAATATATATATATATATATATATATATATATATATATATATATATATATATATATATATATACTCCTAGAAGATTGATTCCTTTAGAGAAGATATTTTATCGGAATGATTTTATTTCCAACCCAGCACTTAAGCCCCCTAATATATAAATAGAGCCAGTGAATATCGCTCATACCAGTGAAACTAAAATAGTTAACCTATCTAGACTATTACCTTCTGATGTAAAAGATCAATATATTTGTATTCTTTGAAAATATATCGATGTCTTTGCTTGGTCTTGTGATGACCTAAAAGCATATGACCAGAGCATCATAGAACATCAGATCCCTTTAAAGGAAGGATTCAAGCCTTTTAGACAAAATCTTAGACACATCAATCCTCTTCTCCTCCATCCCATTGAGAAAGAAATTAAAAACTCTTGGATGCTAAGGTAATTTTTCCATTATGCTATTCCACGTGGGTAGCCAATTTGGTCCCTGTTAGGAAGAAAAATGGTGAAATTCGGCTAGGTATAGATTTTAGAAATCTTAACTGAGCCTCACTTAAGGACAATTATCCTCTTCCCAAGATGGATGCCATACTTCAGCGAGTAGTATAAGCAACCCGCATTTCGATGATGGATGGATTTTCTGGGTATAATCAAATTGTTGTCCACAAGGATGATATGTACAAAACTGCTTTTACTACCCCCCGGGGTACATTCATGTATCAAATTATTTCATTTGGGTTGATGAATGTTGGGGCCACCTTCCAGAGAGTGATGGATATCGCTTTCGTTGATGATAAATATTGATTCATAGTTATCTACTTAGATGATATGACTACTTTCTCTCAAATTGATGACCAACATATTAAACACATAGAAATGATTTTCCATAAGTGTCGGAGGTACGGTTTGTATTTAAACCCCAAAAAATCCTTATTTGCTATGACTGAAGGGAATTTTTTGGGGAATATTATGTCATAGCATGGAGTCATAATTGATCCTGAAAGGGTGCATGAAATCCAAACCATCTCTCTTCCTCATACTAAGAAGGAATTTCGGGCTTTCTTAGGAAAGATTAATTTCCTACAGAGGTTCATCCCTAATTTTGCAAAGATAGTACAAAGTATTACCCAAATTCTTAAAAATGGGAATGACATAAAATGGGATGAAGAGTCAAAGAATTATTTTGAGAGGATCAAGACTTTCATTATGTAGGCACCAGTCCTCAGTAGCCCGGATTATATAAAAGAATTTATAATTTTTCCTTTCGCCTCAGAACATACCATTGTCAAGGTCTTGTTACAAAACAATCAATAGGGGTATGAGCAGCCCGTGGCATTTTACAGAAAGGGTATTCAAAAAGAAAAGTTTAAATATAATATAATAGAGAAGCAAGCCTATGATTTAGTGAAAACCCTTAAGGCCTTTAGGTAATATATTATGCTAGCTAAGTCCATTGTTTATCCCCTGCACCATGCGATAAGAGATATTATTTTGCAGCATGATACCGAAGGGAGGAGAGGGAAATGGATAGATAAGGTCCAGTAATATGATTTATAATTGAAACCCATTAAGATTATGAAGGGGAAAGGATTAGCCAAGTTATTGACTGAAGCCAACTTCGATGCATTAGGCAGCAATCAATATGCTCCCGAAACTTCGGTAGAATCAAATGAAGAACAAAAATATAAGTAGTCACGGTTGTTGGTACCTATTTCAACCTCTACTACTACTCAGCCAGATTTATCATTGTCTAAATCGTATAGAGACATTATAAGCTATCTTCAAACCATGCAATTTCCAAGTTCCTTCAGTAAATCTGCACGATGTTCTATTAAGTTAAAAGTTGTAAATTATTGTATTATAAATGGTAAATTATATTGGAAGTACCCAATAGGTATAGTTTTAAATTGTATATTACCCTCCCAAGTCGATTATATGATTACACAGTGTCATAGTGGGGTCTGTGGCGGTCATTTTTCGTGGCGAGCCACTGCTCATAATATCCTTAGGAATGGTCTCTATTGTCCCACTCTCTTTCACGATGTGAAAAAGAAGATGAGGGCTTGCCACCAGTGTTAGATATTTTCAGGTAAGAAAAATAACACGGCCTTACCTCTGAAGCCTATCGTAACTTAGGCCCATTTTCAACAATGGGGCTTAGATTTAATTGGAGAAATCCACTCCCCTTCCAGCGGTCAACACTGTTGGATAATCACTGCTACCTATTATTTCACTAAATGGGTCAAAGTTGTCTCGTTAAGGAAAATTAATGATAAAGAAGAGATGGATTTCCTAACTTAAAGCATATTTTCACGTTTTGGGTGTCCTCGAAAGATTATAGATGATAATGCCAAACCTTTCTATTTGGAAGCCTTTCAAAACTTCTGTGACAATTACGAAGTGAAATTAGGACATTCAATAGCCTATTATCCCTAAGGAAACAAGCTTGTTGAGTCCACCAATAAAAATATTATTAAAATTCTAAAAAAATTATTACATTCTAAAAAACGTAATTTCCATGTAGCATTAAAATATATTGTCTAGGAAGATAGGATTAGCACTAAAAAATATATCATTGCCTCACCTTTTCAATTAGTCTACAACCTAGATGTTGTTTTCCCACTCTACTTAGGCACGAAGGTTATGAAAAATTTTCAAGAAGCAAATGAAGAACCTGATGATCTAAAAATTTAGATAAACCAAATGATTCAATTTCAACAGGAAAGAGAATTTTTATATGAAATAATTAATCAACATAAAGCAAAAATGAATCAAATATTTGACAAACGTGCCAAATACAGGGTTTTTCTCCCTGGTGACTGGATTCTCAAGTGGGATAAAAGGAAAGAGGAAGCCAGCAAGCATTGAATGTTTGATAATTTATGGTTAGGCTCATTCATAATCAATCGGGTTGAGGGAAAAAACTCCTTTTCTCTTAGAAACTTTGAAGGGGAAGAAGTTGTTCATGCTATAAATGGCCAATTTCTAAAACATTATCTTACCTAATGAGAATTTTAAATTTTAAAAAAAAAAAAAAAAATATATATATATATATATATATATATATATATATATATATATATATATATATATATCTTCTATGAGTCTGCACATGTAATAATAAACAAAAAATAAAATAGAAAAAAATTGCATAATTCATAATCATTTTTTTCATATAACGAGAATCAAAATAAGTGAACATATTTATAATAACTCTATGTATTTTAAATCATGTCTAATTCCTAAGTATCATTACTTTGGGTCATGTGACTTAACAGTTGAGACTAAATATAATTTCATACAAATATTATTAATCCCTAGAGGTTATTTATACATTTATGTATTATTTAAAAGTGATATGAGGTCTCTTTTGTGTCGCAATTATGTTTAGCCTTGTTTTCATCCTTCACGTAAAGGTTCCATCACTAGTCTGCTATTCACAATCTATCAACCTTTCCTTCTTAGGATGGGGTATGTTGATAACCTCCGTCGGGGCTATGGACGCTCACTGGAAGCAAAGCAAGGTCAGTGGTATTGATTCTTCAGTGCGCAATCTACCCATTCCCTTATTTTGTGGCTTTTATGTGGTATGTTGGTGACTCTGTTGGGGCTATGGATGCTCATTGGTAGTGGAGCAACACTAATGGCATTGTAATTATCCAGTGTGGTTTCTTCCCACCATTTTTCAAAAAATTAAAAATTAAAAGAAAGAAAAGCTTAAGCTCATGTAAAGCCAACTACAAGGATAAATAATTTAAGGAAGGTAAGTATTATTTTTGAAGCAGTGAATGACTTCATCAGGGTTATGGACGCTCACTGGCAGCGGAGCGACGTTTGGTGGAAACTTTTGTGGAGGGGTATTCAAAATTTTATTGTTTATGTGTTTTCAGCCCATGAATCTATTGTTTATGACACTCTAGTAATCTCACATGTATATCAATCACGTAGCCATATGTTGAGTCTCCAGGCGATGCTAATTTCCCCTCCATTATTAACTCTGCTAACTAGGTCTTACTGTTTTTTGCTAAATCCATATGATGTTTTCTTATGAACTATTATATGATGAATAAGTCATAAAGTTACTATTTTAGCACATAAAAAGGGGGAGGAAATCATAATTAAAGTGAGTTGTAGAAAACATGAAATACCATTTTGAGTTACGAATTGGAACAGGCAAAGGATTCTCTTCTTCTATCTGACAAAAATCTATACCTTTCCATTAAAAAGAAAAAACATCTAAATTCCTCATGTTATAAAAATTAAAAAATTTCCAGAAGACAACTCATATTCATATCATATTGTTTTCAAAGTTCATGTACATAATAAGATAAAAACCTTAAACATATAAAACATCAAAATCATTGAAAATTGGTTCATAAAACTCCATTATCCTTACACTTTATACAAAAATCATATATTAACATAGTTCCTTCAAAATTAATTTAGTTCTCATAATATAATTCAGTTGTCTAAAATCTAGATTACATCCTTCTCAAAATTATCAGATCCCACAGGACTCCCAGTTTCTTCCCCTGCACATACACCCTGGATGTTATGATAAATCCTAGGTAGGAGCGCCAATTTATCTTCAATTCGGGCCATTTGATCCTCCATTTTTGCTAACATATAAAACACTTTCTATAATTTTTCATGGAGAATTTCATGCCTTCCTCTACTACTTCCTACAACACTTGTAATCGCAAATTAACCCGACTTATCGTGAGCAGCTTTGGGTAATGACTATGCTTAAAGTGACAGTTTCATTATATTCCTCTTAATTATTTCACGGTCTTTTTGCATTGATTCCTCACTTTTACCCATCGCATCTCTAAAATATCATTTGTGCCATATATGTATGGACCTAACCCATCGAAAATATCTCGTCAACGATCATTTCAGACTCCATGGCCCAACATTAAGGCACACAGTCTTCGTTCTTGGTTCTCCGCGAAGAAGAACCATCCCCAGAAGGAGCCAATGTTATGCACTAAAAAATTCAACCCTTCTGAACTTTTAAGGCACAATTGTAATCTTAATTAATTATAATCCTTGAATTAAAGGTAGTCGGATAGATAGTATAATGCTCGCAAGTATGAACGATCGATTATCTTCCTTATGAGATCAACAACAGAAATGACCCCATTAGGAAAATTCATGATCTAATTTTAATTTATTAGAAACTCTTGATGAGTGTAAAACTCGTTGAACTCTGTGATTTCTTAGCTACTCAATGCACCATCTATATCATGGTCCTTTTCATCGCACCCAGACTTGCATGGAGATTAAAGGCGAACTTTCCACTTGACGGATCAGGACCACCAAGACCAAGTTAATATGACGGATCTAGATTCACATTGGATTAGGACTTGCACGATGGATAACATTACACTCCATCCTGATATCATCTTAGCTTTCGAAATTCTGAACATCAAAGTTTGTCGGGTCCCTACTCGCCCAAAGTATAACCACGAGCCTTTTCCCGATGGACCATTTTCTCGATCAACGGGTCCGCCAATCACTGCTCGGCAGTTGTGCTCTGCATTAATTATCTTTGTAAACCTCATTTAACCTTAATACTTCCAACCTATTGTAAATTCATTCATTATGCTTTCCTTTCTACATGTCATTCTGGGAACCTTTCCATGGCGAAGAACAACCGTTAAGCAAGCTTAGCATGCAGGATTCATTCCATTAAATTGGTAAGTTACTTTAGCTTTCTTTTCTCTCTCCAGGTTGGTTATTTAATTGCAAAAACCCTTAATATCTGATTCTTCAGTAAAGGAAACTCTGGTAAATGAACTATTTTGGGTTCAATACACTATATTATTTCTTATAGACATCCTTACTCTTAAAATTACTTTAACCCTTTCCACCAATATATCAAATGATGATGCATGCTTGTTGAATTCTGGAGTCTTACATGTTACCTTACCCCCTATTCATTTTGACCTTGATTCATTTTTGTTGCTTGCTAGTCACTTTGAGCTTGAACAACGAGCCTTCTTCTTTCAGTTTAGCCGCAAGGTTTTCCTAAAGCTAGATAAGGAAATAATTTCCAATATGTTAGGAATTCCTACCCAAGGAATTGACATAACTGACAAGGGCTTAGACCAGGAATTTATTACTTGGGCAGAGGACGATAAGCTAGAATTATTGAAAACCTTGTTTGAAATACCTAATCCTACGCTAAAGCTACAGTTT
The DNA here is from genome assembly GCA_034641835.2 of Pinus albicaulis. Classification (NCBI taxonomy): domain Eukaryota; kingdom Viridiplantae; phylum Streptophyta; class Pinopsida; order Pinales; family Pinaceae; genus Pinus; species Pinus albicaulis. The sequence continues at coordinate 751,403,723 of CM076575.1, read as the reverse complement.
CATATACCAACACAGCCATTAAAACCCTTTTTTCATACTCTGACTTCTCTTTTTTCCATTATATTCGAGTTAGCAGATGATACCAAGATGTATGCGTTAGTTTTTTTAGCTATACAATTTGTCACTCTTCAACTAAACCACCAAAAAATTGATTTTCCTAAATTTAACATGATCCTTCACTATTGACTTATCTACTATCGTTCCATTTAGTTCCTTTCACCATTGTACATATCTAGACCATCTGATCCTTTTCAATTACCCCTCCTATTTTCTATATACCAAGATTCTCATGAGCACCACAGATGTTGACAATAAAGAGAAGGAATGTTTTCAATGGACTATTGTGATTTATCCTCAACGTGTTCCTTATTATTGTTCCCAATATGTGGATTGTTTCGCATATCCTTCAAAAGTTAAATTAACAGAAGTGAAAGTAAATAGAATTTCCAAAGAGAAAATTAGAACATTGAGATTGACAGAGGAGAAAAGTATAGGAAGTTGGTTTTTATTTACTAACTATACTATAATTCAGTTGTATGGTTTTGAAAAACAACCCTTTCAGCTACCAAAGTGTGTTTCACCTTTGTTATTTTCTTATGAAGTTCTTAGGAAAAATATTATTATGAATGAGTTGCATTTTGCCTCTAAGAAAAAGGGGTCAGTATTTAGTTATCCATGTGTTATTTCTCCCCTAATTTCTAAAAAGAAGAATGTTATAGTTGCCTTGGAGAGAGAAATGTTGTCTTTTGGATTTTTGTAGGACATTATCTGGCATTATAATCCTTTGGGAATCATCTCAGGATTAAAAAAGTAGATAGGACTGTCATCCTATGTTCATGGGAGCACGACCGAAATGTAAAAGGTGGTGAACCTTATGTTATCTATCGATGATACCATCCAATCAATATCACATGTACCTATAGAAGCGAACGAACAAGCAGCTCATGTTGTTTCAAGTAGTTCTGAAATGCAAGTACAGGAGAGAAATGTGGAACATGTGACTCATTTATCCATAGCCTCTACATCTAAAAGGAAGTTGGAGATTTTAACCCCGCCTGAAGTATCATGGTGGGTAAAGGCAAAGGAAGATGATGTTGACACCGACATGTTTGAACGAGAGGTTGAGCAGTTGGATAAGGAAATCAAACAAGCTCTTGATGATATAAAACAAAGAGATTCAGGAACACAAACCATCAACATTAAACATATATCTACTGAAGAGAAGAAGATAATGGTGACCGGTGCTGAGTTAGCCTTATTATCAGAGAAATCTCAATCAGCAGAGGCCCTAGATCTTAAGGACTTGATTCCCACAAGTGGACCCCAATTTATTTCTTCCACTGACTTTGAAATGAACATTTTAAACCTTACAATTGTCCAACCAGAGATCGGGGAAAATCAATAGGTGTTGGGATCCAGTACCTCTTCTCTGGCTATTAGCTTGCTAATTAGAGAACTTTTGAGGTCTAAAATGGGCCTCCTAAGAAAAATGTACTACCAAAATAAACTTTATAAAAACCAATAGGACTTAAGATGATGATGTCAACCACGGGGGATGATTCACCATTTTTGGGGTAAAAAAGTAAAAAGATTAAAAAATAATAAAATAATAAAAACCCTTTTTCAACTTTTATTTTCAACTTATCTCCATAATATTTTACTCAAATTTCGAGCAGGAGTACTCTTTGGATGCAAAATTTAATTCTTCATCCAAGGAGTACCCATGTTGCATACTTTCGATGGAGCCTGCTGCACGAAAAATGAGAAATACATGAAAAACATTATTGAAATCACGGTTTTCATTTATTTATCTTTTTTCGTATAGCAGGGTCCATAGAAAATATGCAACATGGGTATTCCCCAGATGAGGAATCAAATTATCCATCCAATGAGTGTTCCCGCTAGAAATTTGAGTAAACCCATAGGGAGATAAGTTGAAAATGTAGTTTTTTCTTTTTTCCCTCTAAACTTTGATGATGTAATCTAATATTATTTTATTATTTCCACTATTATTTTATATTTTCCTTAGGAATCCCATTTTAGACCTCAAAATTCCACTAATAGGTAAAGTTTCATACATGGACGTTATTAATATTCACCGACAAGCAGTTAAAATTGTGGCTTGTAGATTACTTTACTCAACTGCTGGGAATAGGAAAATGCAATAAATGTTCAAAAAAAATTCTGATCAGTTTCATGTGGCACATGTGGCTCTAAGGACGAAAACAAACCGGATAAATGAACTAGAATATATAGTGGTTCGATAATCTAGATAACCCAAATACATTGGCCCCATTAGGAGATTACTGGAGGAAAAAGAGAAAGAGATTAAACCCATTCAAACTATCCCTAAAATATATGATCATGATCCTAATGTTCTGATTCGGGAATTTGAAAGAAGAGAATAAATTGAAACTCACCTCTAAGAGATGGAAGTATCCCTACGACTTAAGGAAGAATAATGCCAACAGATTCTTATACAAATAAAGCTCTTGAAAGTAGGATCCCGCGAAAAAGAGGAGCATCACCTTGAACTTTTGGCAGAATATAAAGCTTCAATTTATCAAGCTCTTAGCTCCGCTCAAACATCTGAGACTAAATATTCGAAGATGTTACATGTTAATATAACTCAGATATAGCAGGAATTGGAATTAGCCCAATCAGAGAAGATAAGAACTCAAAGCAGAGGAGAAACTTTGGTAAATTGAAAAAATGATGAGATAAAGCAAATTCAAACCACTTTAAAAGAAAAATATGATGAATTCAAGACCTTCCAAGAAGTAATTATAGTTACACTTATGGGAAACCAGGTTTTAATATAGGCTAAAGGAGAGATGTGGAAGGAAGTTTGGAAAAATATTTCTATAGTCAGGGCTTACGTCAAGATCCTCTCGGACTGTGAGAAAGGAATAATTAAAAGTGAAAACTTAGAAGTGAAGAGTACAGCCTCAACCCTCAAAGAAAGAATAAAGGATATTGATTCGCTCATTGATATTATCAAAACATTAGAGGATGAAACTTTGAGAGAGCTAGTTCTACCTCCCAGGGACCAGTGTGTTTTCTCCCTCTACATGTTAAAAGAAAAGTGGGCTGCCATGCAAATGATGTGGGAAGAATTCGAGAAGGTTGTTAGGGAAATAGATGACTTAATAACCGACTGTAATTATCTTGGAAGGTTCATCATACCTTGATTTTTGGGAAAGGATAATTGGGTAATATCCCAAGAGGAATTTTGTGATAAGCTTAAGAATACAAAATGGGATCTCGAATGTTTGGCCATACAGGGTGAAGAAGTACTTTCTTTATCCACAGTTATAAATTTTCTCTACAAATATTTTACCATTCTGACCAGGATTAACAAAATAATACATAATATCCCTACAACTTGGTACCATATCATATCTCAATTGGTGGTGATGATCACCAAATATAAAAATGTACCTTGGTTACCAACTGAAAAATGGGATAAAATCGCTAAACTGAGGAATCACTTAAAACAAAACCTTGCTATAGAATAGGTTTCTTTGACATCACAAGTTGTTTAGTCAGTGCATCCAATGCAATCTATAGCAGAGAAGCTGGAAAATTGGGGTGAAATCCCTATAATTGCCACTCAAACACTAGCATTTAGGATGCATGGATCCCACACATTCTCCCCTACATGTGCAATCAAGAAATTAAAATATTCCAAACCACGGAGGCGTCATAATGATTAGACATTTTATTTTTAAGTTATCTTATTTTAATTTAATTTGAATTTGTTATGTTTGAGACAGTTGTTCAGACTGTTATTTCTCAAACTATTATTTAAAACCCCGTTTCCCGTAAAGGGGGGGTTATTGAAAAAATGGATAATTTTAATTTTGTGAGAACTGTCTGTACCTAATACACAATTTCTTATTATATCTATGAAAATTGTTCCTTGTGTTTTGGAGGAATCTCATTTTTTTCGTCTATTTATACTTGTTTAACAATCGCTGAAATATAAATCTAAGGCTTTCCCTCATTTATAAATTATTACACTTAGTCGTTATATTTGATATAATAATATCGATCTAAAAGATTGAATGATGAGTGTTTGATTGTTGTTAGTTTGAAATCTTTTTTCCCTACTTAATAATAAAATATGTTCTGCTGCAATTTTTTATAATCGATATCACTTTCATTTTAGAAATATATAAGTTTTCTTATCGTTTTTTGTAGATTTTAAGTTTCAATATTTAATATTGAATACAATCATCTACAAAGATCTTAAACAAAAGCTTTGAGGACATGTGTACCTATTGCAAGTATCTCTTATTATTATTGAAATGATTGGTATATTGTATCTTTTTGTTTGTTTTTTATTTTCTCTTTCTTTCACTTTCTTAGTACTCAATTTTGGAATCTAGTCATTGAAGTTTGTCTTTTTCATCCAGACTACAGTTTTCTAAGATCTGCTTTAGATACAACTCTCCTTCTCACTTTTTTTAATTCCATAAACTATTACAATGAAGAAATAATCTACATCTGACCTTATTATATTTGTCTATATAAAATTACATAATTATTGTCAGGGTTACCCCTTAGGGTGCATTGGAGGATAGCTTATAGCACCTAGAATGGGAGGGTTTTTCACTCCTCAATGAATGCATATTCGAGTCGTTCATATGTGGGGACGATTTGAGCACTAACAAATAACACTAATTTTTTTACTCTAGTTTTTATGTGCCAATTCATAACAAGCATTTGAGGGAAATGAAGAATGTTAACAATAGAGAAATACAAAAAAGGAAGTGTCCCTATAGTATGGCTAATATAGATATACTAGGTTGTTTGAAGACATGCAACATTTCCAACTAGGGGGAGATGTCGGGCCTCATAATTTGCATCTTTCTACATCCTCTTTTACCTATTCTTAATTCCTTTTCACTTTCCTTTGACCCTATCATTAATCCATTCTAATGCTTATATTTGGAATCCAAAGATTAAGTGATTTCCATTGCATTTCCTTAGTATTTTCATGTATTTATGATTAAACATTGGGAAAATATCATATTTTTGTTTATATTTGAGTTAATATGCAATGAAAAAGTGTCAAAAAGGTTTTTGTGTAGATTGTAATGTCATTGCAAGGTGTGACCTAGTCACTATTGTTGCAACTCAATAATAAAATGCAGTTACTACAATTCTGGAGCATTGTTGCCGCAACTATGGAACCCTGATGTTGCAACTCAACAATGAAATATAGTTGTTGAAACTCTAGAGAATTGTTGTCGGAACTCTAAAACCTTGATGTTGTAATTCAGCGATGAAATGTAGTTGTTGCAACTCTAGAGAATTGTTGTCGCAACTCTAGAACCTTGAAGTTGCAACTCATCGATGAAATGCAGCTACTACAACTTTAGAGCATTGTTTCCACAAATAGGGAATTTTGATGTGCAAATCAATGATTAATTGTAATTGCTGCAACTCTGGAGCATTGTTTCCAAAACTTTGGAACCTTGTTTGTGCAAGTTTTTGTCGCAATTCGTTGCTGCAAATTTGGTGCCATTGCTCTAGTCCTACAACTTTGGTGTCGCAACTTGCTATTAACAATTTGGTGGTTCATCTCTAGTGCTACAACTCTCAGAAATGCAAGTCAAAATTAGAACCATGAGCCAATGGAACCTTAAGCTAATTGAAAATTTGAGTTGATGCATCTATACAATTGTAATTTCATCATTTTAATTTGGATCAATATTAGATAGAATCAACTAGGTTGTTAATACTTATTTTGGGAATTTTGTGTAGGTCAATTATTGTTTGCTAATTATTAGCAATCAACATAAGAAACTTGTGGAGACATATTTATTGTTTGCTAATTGTTAGTGAACCATATGAGAAACTTGTGAATATAATTTATTGGTAGTTATTTTATTTTTAAACAAAATTTGTGTATAAAAGGATTTCGTCTTTCATTCCATGGGGGAGGACATTTAACGTAATGTTTGAACCATAATTAAATCATTTAACTAACGAGATTTTATATTAATTGTAATTTATAATATCCATAGTTTATGATTTGATTAATTAATTTAATTAATTTCCTTTTTTCATATTTATGAATTATTAAATTCTTTTGATTAGCTTAGTTATTTAAATTAATTAATGGTGTCAATGTAACAAGTGTTGATAAGTATCAACACTTTGTTCTATACAGGTAGGGCCCATTCAAATAAAATATAGTGTTATATAATTTAGGTAGTTTTCTTTGTAATTGTGTAATTCAACTGAGTCGGCTATTTATTCACTTAAAAAAAATTAATCATTGAATTGAACCTCTGACTTCTCAATAATAAAGGCTCTTTAACAATAGGTACTTGACCAATTGAGCTAACCCTCAAGGCTTATTCACATAGAATTTATTTTATTTATTTTTGTAATATATTTGTAGTTATGTGATTTTATTTATGCAATCAATTATTCAAGCATAGTTGTTGACAAGTGTCCAAATTGGCACATTTTCAACACCTGTTTGTATCCTTTTTGATGTCATTCTTCCACTTTCCATTCCTTCCTTGTGCATTTTTCATCCATTTTTACCCTATTTTTGGTGTAGGTATGAATAATCTCTTTTTCACCACTTCTACACTTATTCTTATGCATCATGTTGTGAAATTATCATCTTTCATACTAACACTATCATATAGGAACAAAATTCAGTGGTTGCAACTCCTTCGTGTTGTCACAACACTAGTTGCAACCCCACAATAAGTGATGTTATCCAACACACAAGTGTTGCAGCTCCTTGGACCAAGACAGGCAAGTGTTGTGACTATCCTCCATATCATTGTCGCAACTCCTCTACATTGTTGCAAATCGAGCATGGCCATTTACAGAAGGGAATGTTGCAATTCTCAATTAATCAATGAATTTGTTGCAAATCAAGAATTCCATTGTAATGACCCCAGTCATTTTGCAAAGTATGTGAATATTGTGCTAATAGTCTTGGTCATGATACAATCATGTATATAATATAAATGTGTCACTTATATGGTTATTGTAAATATTTTCTTAGTTATCATTATATACATATTGAAAAATAATAAATTTATCCATGCCTTGTGATATTTTATTTTATACATGTTAAGTAATTATCATAAGCCAAAACTTGTATCTATCATTACGATTATCATAGATCAACACATGTTGTAACCCGAAATTTTTACAGGTACGTGATTAAAGATGTGTGAATAAAAAATTATGTGTTTTAAAAGGCTTGTGGAAGTAAGTCTTGGTAGATAGGTTTGTGGAATTTGATATAACCCTAGACATAGACCCACATTTTAAAACTACCATGCATAAAACAACTCCTCTAGTATGGGTAGGAGTAGACACTAGTGAATTCCTTTAATAAAGCATGGGATTTTATGGGTATTTCCCTAATCACTTAAAATTTGGATTATATTAATATATCATTAATATCGAAGTGTTTAGAGGGTCTTATGTCCAAGGATTGCGCAAAAACATTCGTTCAAAGGGGGTCTATGCACAAACATTCATTCAAATGGGGTCTATGCACAAACATTCATTCAAAGGAGGTTTGCACACAAACATTCATTCAAAGGGGGTTTACGCACAAACATTCATTCAAAGGAGAATCAAGTATGGAGAGGGAAGAAGGTCGTAAGTGAGGATCACACACAGATATTTGCAGGAAATTCGACACATGGTGGGTAATATTTTTCTCTCTAACTTTGTCAGTTCTAGAACCAGTTTTTTGAAGGAGATAGATGGTGGGTAGTGAAGGAGGATGTAGCACCCTCCTCCCAAATTTACCCAATATACCTGGTCCACTTGGGTAAAAATGTGACGAGAGGCTACTGTAATGTGATTCAAATACCCATGTATAGTTACGGAAGTGGAATCGATAGAACTGAACCAAACCAACCTTCCACACATGTTACAAAACCTCCAGGAGCCAACCAACCCTTCCAGGTGACCAACTCCTGAGTAAAATCAACTTTTCATTGATGCAACACCTAATTCACTCCCTTAACAAGCCATGAATGTGACTATAGGCCTCTAGTCGCTCCCTAGTCACTCCCATAGCAAGGAAAGTCGAGGGATGTGAAATTTTTTAGCTATTTTTGTGACAAAGACCCCGGATTTTGTGCCACCTTTTCAGAACTAGGACTCGAGCCACTTCCTAGAACTCCATGAGACTTTAAGAAATGATAAATAACACTATTAAAAATGTACTAATGAAAAAACTTAATCAATTAATTTACTGCACCCCTACTATCCATGACATACATTTCGTCAAACATGTCACAATTATGTAATCTACGGGTCATAACAACAGATATGAGAATAGGGATCTCATACTTATCTGAGATTTGTAAGGAAGCATTGAAGCCTTATCACATTAGCTGAATTATCATCTATTAGGTCATATATTCGTTGTTCATTCATTTACCAACCAAAACATGATGAGAGGCATGCATTATCTTTGCCATAAAACATGTTCATAACCAGCATATAACTAGAAGAATTAACAAGAATAAAATAAGCATAAATGCCACATATGAACTAGTACATTTACACATGAAATACCAAGGAGAATAAACTCTTATTAATTAACGCATAAGCCAACTAGTTTCAGGACCTCCATGTACCACCCAACCATAGATTAGTTGAACCAAATATTTCTTTCAACTAATCACCCCTGTGCCATATTCCAAGCATGAATGTGGGACTCATAACCAGAAATAAGCCAATGACTTCCGAGGATAAACCACCTCACCCTGATCAATATAACCAGGCTTTACCACAATCCCCACCTAATCACCAGGCCATAAATAAGCATGGATTCCACCGGATTTATCCACTTACACCATAAGGAATTTTCCTGTCTCCTAGTCTCTAGTATTTACCATATATCCCGCCATTCACTAATCAAGGATTCATAGGCCTAATCGAGATTCCAACCTCCAATATTTACTGTATATCCTGCCATTCATCGGCCAAGGATTCCTAGGCCTAATCGAGGGAACACACCTCTAGGATTTATTGTATATCTTGTCATCCACCGATCAAGGATTCTTAGGCCCACCGAGGCACACAATATTCGGCTTTACTGCAACCCAAAGTCTCGTTCAAGTGTTACTATTCCAAGGCTTTACCACAATCCATAGTTTGGTTCAGGTATCACTAGGCCATGTGTTCTTTCTTTCAGAGACCACCTCACTTGGTTTAGAATCCATCTCAACAAAAACATGAGAACCCCATCACACCATGGCAATCCAGAAATTGCAAGGCTAGGCTGAAAAAAAATTGTCACACCTGGAAAACCCATGCCCATGACAGCAAGATAACCAAGAACACACATGCATAACCATGCATGCCAAAAATATTAGGGAAATCGTACATGCAACTCGATACCTGTAAATAATCCCGATATAGCCGCTTGATCCTACTCTTCCTTGCTTGATCTTTACTTCCCCATTCCTTCTTTACTTTTCTTGATCCAATGTTGGAGTGCTCCACGAAAATCCTAAGTGTCCAAGAGTATGAGAGAGAGAGAATAGAATGAGAGCTCCAAAACTTAACTTACAAAAGGTTACACTAACAAAAGGTACCAATTGATCCTTGGAAGACTTTTTATTAATGAACCCTCTATTTTTTTCATTTTCCTCCTCACATGCAACCTATGACCTTTCACCTTTTTTTTCCTAATTTCCATTATTTTCATAGATAAATTTTCAAAAATGCCATTTGCCTTTCCAAATCCTTTGTCATCACCTTTGCCAATTTCCTTAGCCACAATAAACCAAATGAACACCCACACTAGGATATTTTTCCCAACATTCAGCTTGGAATAAGTGTCTTGTGACCATGGTTATTATTTTTCATTTATTAAATTTTATTACATGGAATTTTCACTAGGGTTGTTACAAAACCCTTCCCCTTCGGGGGAACACCGTCCTCGGTGTTCAATGACACCTACAACCAACAAGACTGTTGAAAGCAAAACATAATTCCCATGGATATTTATAACTTAGCTCATTGCAGTATTTACAATGATCAACCTGTGTAGAAGCAACCCAATATGACAACATAAAAACATGAAAACCAAAATGACATGACACCCATTCCACTTATTGGAGCTTTATAACATAGCTCATGGTGGTATTTACATCCATATATATATGTACATATACCAAAAACATCAAATCAAAAAATATACCAAAAACATTCGCTCAGCCAGTGAAAAGAGAAGAATACATAGCCCACATCTAATTTTTCATCTCCCATGTAGCTTCATCGGGCCCAAAGTGATTCCACTACACTTTAACCTTCTCGATTTCTCATTTCTAGACCATAAGAATCTTTCTCTGCAATATACATTGTGGTTCCAGCTGGAACTCTCTTTATGGATCCACCTACGATATAGATCAGTCAATCACATGATCAACATATTTAATATACTTCTTAAGTAATGACACATGGAAAACATCATGGACTTTCACTGTCAGAGGCAGTGCAATTCGATAGGTTATTGGTCCAATCCTTTCAATAATATTGAAAGGTCCACAAACCCAAGGTGCCATCTTGGCACATGATCCAATCCTCAAGGAGATCTTCTTGGGCTTGATGTGAAAGTACACTTGTTCTCCAACCTGGAACTTCTTAAAAAACTTGTTCTGATCTGCATAAATTTTATGCATGTCATGAGTTACCTTTAGATTCTTCTTGATTACATGCATTTCTCGTTCCATTTCTTCCAACATGTCTAGTCCAATCAATACTGTGTTCACTGGATCACTCCAACTGATGGGAGTATTGCACCTCTTCCCATATAGTGCCTTAAACAGACTCATCCTCAGTGACTCCTGGTAACCATTTTTGTAATAAAACTCAACCAATGGAAGGTACTCCTCCCATCTCCTATTATGATGCATCATATAAATTCTCAACATGTCCTCCAAAATCCTATTGACCCTATCTATCTATCCATGTGTATTAGGAAGATAAGTTGTGCTAAAGGCCAACTTTGTCCCTAAAATTTCAAACAACTCCTTCCAAAACATCAAATTGAACTTAGCATCCTTGTCTGACACAATATTCTTTGGAACACCATGTAATATTACCACATCTCTGATGAATACATGTACTACATCGTTAGTTGAATAAGTAGATTTCATTGGAATGAAGTGTTCTACCTTTGTCAACTTGTCCACCGCAACCATGATGGAATCATGTTGTCTATGTAGAAATTATATGCACAAAGCATGAATATGTTCAAGATCCACCTGATCTCAAACTATTTAACTTTATGCAAGATACTGAATCTATTCCACTTGTTAATCTTTTGCGGAAAAATTAATTGCACACACATGTGAAGCATAAACAAAAATATTCAATCGCACATAACACAGTTTTTAACCGGGAAAGCCTGAAGCTGAAAACCCCAAATATATATTATGTAACATGGAGATCATATGAAAATCTCATACAAACATAAAAATCTTATCACAAGCTCTCAGTACAGTACAATCTTCATACACTAATCAGGCCCAATCTTGCAAATCCATGCACCGATCTATGCCACCTGCTAGCCTGCCTCCACTGTGCAATCTCTGATGAAGAATAGCTATGAATGAATTCGAATTACTCTTGGATTGACTGTGAAATCCTCATTGGCATCTCCACTGTGTATTGGATGCAATCAATGCATCATTAATAGTCACAACAGATAGTATATCTTTCCCTTTCACCTATCTCTCCACTGGTCTCCACTGAAACTTCCATGCACTGTAGTTAACTGATGTATTGTTCAGTTGATTAATGAGTTATTATTTGTGAATTAATTAACTAATTAATTCACTCCACTCTCACTAGTGTATCAATCAGTTAGACTAGATACAACTAGCTCAACTGAGTCTAACCGAGTTAAACTAAATACAACTCCATAACTACTTCTTCCAACTGTGTCATAACTCTACCACTTGAGTTCTAATTGAGTCCTCCATGCAATAGCTCCAGCAAACCCTCAAGAATAGCGTAATTCCTTCTGTCAGTTGTTGTGCCACATCTATGCACTGAACTGAAGTGCTCCAAGAGAATAAGTTGTTGTTTAGAGTCTAATTATTATTAAGAGCTAATAATAATCAACATGCATCTATTTTTAGATTGACAATCTATAAATAGACTTCGCCCAATATTCTAAAAATACAATTTCATCTATTTTTCCAACTTGATCAACCATCCACAAATAGCATCCTGCAACTTCTGAAATATGATCAACATTTCTAAAAATAGACATGGTCTAAAAATAGACTTGTGCCAAAAAAATCCTACGGGCCCACTTAGTGAAGGCGACTCTTTTCACTAAGCTCATCATCTTGTTGAATCTCAACACTCCCTCTCAACAAGATAGGGATTATCCTTCACCCGATCCTGTCTCTATGGTATTCAAATTTGCTCCTGGTGAGCGCCTTCATCAGAATATCTGCATCTTGATCTTCCGTGGGAATGTACTGAAGCAACATGATCTTCTGTTGCACACAATCTCTGATATGATGATACCGGATATCAATATGTTTAGAACTATCATGAAACACAAGACTAACCGAGAGTTTAATGCAACTCTGATTATCACAATGAATCACCGTGGGATCTAAATGTGAACCGAACAAACCAACCAAAATCTCCCTCATCCAGATAGCCTCACATGTAGCTAAAATTGTTTCCATGTATTCTGCTTCCGCTGAACTGAGTGCCATAGATCTTTTTTTCCTGTTGTACCAAGAAACTGACGTAGATCCGATACTAAAAATCCCTCCTGATGTACTATTTTTGTCTGTTGGGCTTCCTGCCCAATCTGCATCAGTGAAGCCATGAAACTTCACCTCATCCGTCTGTCTGTACCATAAAATATACTCAGGTGTGCCCCTGAGATATCTTAGGACATGCTTGCCCGCCTTCCAAAAGAGCTTGGTAGGCTTAACCATCACTTGTGAAAGTTGGCTCACTGTATAGCATATGTCCGGTCTTGTATTGACTAAATACATGAGCGAACCCACCAACTGTCGATAAACAGTGGCATCCACTACCTCTGCCGATGTAGCATCCTCTTTCTTCCAATTTCCTGGAAGAGGAGTGTCAATAGGCTTGCAGCCTTGCATGTGAAACTTCTCCAGTATCTCCCGGGCATACTTACCTTGAGACACAAACAGTTCAGCTTCCCACTGCCATATTTCCAATCCAAGGAAATAATGAAGGAGGCCCAAATACTTCATCTCAAACTCCTTTGCAAGATCAACCTTGCATGATTGTATCAACTGCTCATCACCTGTTAGTATCAAATCATCAACATAAAGTACAATGATCAAAAGCTTACCCTCAACCACAATCTAGTACAGGTTTGCATCTGCCTCACTCTTGGTGAAGCCAAGTCTAGTGAAATAGCTTTCGATCCGAGTGTACCAAGCACGGGGTGCTTGTTTCAGCCCATACAACGCTCTTTTGAGTCTGCATACATGCGACTCGCTGCTAAAGATCTCAAATCCTTCAAGCTGCTCAATGTACACCTCTTCCTCAATGATCCCATTGAGGAATGCAGTCTTCACATCCATTTGATGAATGTACCAACCCATCTGCGCTGAGAGAGCAAGGATGGTCTGTATGGAAGAATATCGTGTGACAGGTGCAAAGGTTTCTTCATAGTCAATCCCCTCAATCTGTGAGAAGCCCTGGGCAACAAATCTTGTTTTATACTTCTCGATGCTCCCATCAGTAGCTTGCTTTACCTTGTAGATCCATCTTGATCCTACAACTGATTTTCCCACCGGCCTTGGAATAATCTCCCAAGCATTGTTTCTGACAATGGAGTCACACTCCTCCACCATGGCATCTAGCCATGTGGGCTCCTGCGCTGCTTCTTCAAAAGAAGATGGCTCTGTCACAATACACTTGCTCATAAGAGCCATTTATCTAGTATATCAGTCAGGTGACTGTCTCTTTCTGCGCTGTGATGTAGGAACTCCTACATTCTGTGTCGCATCCACCTTCAGTCTCTCAACTTCTATGGTACGCTTCCTGCCTTGTCTAATGTTTGGTTCTTCATGAGTGGACTCCTCCACTCCATGAATCTCCTCCTGTGGCTGATCCACATCCAGAGACTCATCTTTGGGAACAAGAAGTTCCTCCTCCACATGCAAGTGTAACTCCCTCTCAAGTGACAACTAAATGGCTTTCCCATCATTGAATTTTATATCCTGTCGCATAACAATCATCCGATTGTTTGGAAAATACACACGATAGTTATGGGGTGTTTCTGTGTACCCCACAAATATCCCAAATTCTGCAGTTGGCTCCACCTTCTTCCTGGCATCCTTCGTCACATGAATGTAAACAAGTGAGCCAAAAATCTTCAAATGAGAAATATCAGACTTCTTACCAGTAAAAGCTTCCTCAGGTGTACTCATGCCAAGTACTCTATGATGACAACGGTTTTGCACATAAACTGCAGTGTTGCATGCTTCTGCCCACAAGTGCATCGGTAGGCCCTGGTCATGCATCATCGCTCATGCAGCACCCACGATCGTTCTGTTCTTTCTCTCCGTGACCCCATTTTGTTGTGGGTTATGAGGTGCTATGAGTTCTCTTCGAATTCCTTCTTTGCTACAAAAGTCTTTGAATTCTCCCGAGATGTATTCACCACCATTATCGCTCCTTAGATCTTTCACCTGCTTCCCCGACTCCTTCTCCACCAATGCCTTGAACTCACAAAAATTTTAGAATGTTTCACTCTTCTTCTGCATGAAGAAGATCCAACATCTACAAGAAAAGTCATCAACAAATATCACATAATACCTGTGTTTCGTTGTTGAAGCAACCGAGAATGGTCCACACACGTCTGTGTGAATTATCTCTAGGATCATTGAAGCACGGTTCTCCTTCTCATGAAAATTGGTCTTCACAAAATTACCCATTTTACATCCTTTGCACTGATCTGACTGCGCAAGAGTACCCTTGGGAAGTCCAGTAGAAATTTGCTGCAAAATCTTCAAAGCGCCATGGTGAAGATGGCCCAATCTCCTGTGCCATAATTCTCCCTCATCCCAGCACACCACTTCTTTTGCTTTGCCTACCATTGCAATGTAGCCATCTACCTCTAGCTTGTAGAGGTTCTTAATTCAAACCCCTATCTTCTTGGTTTGACCCGTTTTTTTATGTCGAAGGAAGGCTTTTCCCTTACTGAAAACAACATCATAACCCCTGTCTTCCAGCATTGCAACTGAGACCAAGTTCTTCTTCAGACCTGGAACATGCATGACATTCTTCAACAAGAATGGATTACTAGACTCCCTCTCAAAGGTAATGGTCCCAATGCCAGTCGCACTATACCGACCATCGTCGCCCATCTCTATATGCATTTGGAGGTCCTTCTCCTCCAAGTCACTAAACAACTCTTGTCTCCCGTCATATGGAAAGACGCACCACTGTCAAGATACCACACCGATCCCATGCAGCTTGAAACCAAGCATGCTATCAAAGAAAAATCTAGCTCAAATTTCAAGGCTAAGGCCTCTCTAGCTATAGATCTAGCAACCTGCTTATTATTCTTCTTCTGTGGACAATTAGTGGTGAAATGTCCATGCTTGTGACAGTGAAAACACTTCACTTTGGTCAAGTCCTGCTTATTGCCTTTCACACCGGATTTAGAAGGATTTTTCTTCCCCTTCCCTTTCCTTTATTTGCAGCCAGCGCAATTATCTTCATCTTTCATTCTTCGATGAAAGATACATCCCCTGCACTCCCACCTTATCTCCTCCCCGCACAAGATCTCATTGGCACCACCCCCATCCCGGCGTCCCGTCCATTGACAGAGTCTTTGTAGCTATGAAAACTCTTCGGAAGCCCAAGGAGAGCCAAGCTCACCAAGTATTCTTCATCAACAGTAACCCCCACACTTCCCAGCTCATCCTTGCAGTGGAAAAACTTCGTGAGGTATTTTGGAATACTGTCGCCTTTCTCCATTTTTATTTTTCTGAGCTTGTCTTTAAGCACCAACTTCCTCTGGTCACTTCTGCTTTGGAACAAATCTATCAAAGCCTTCCACATTAAGAATGGAGTGCCTTTCCCATGAAGGCTGGACACAATGTGGTCCTTCACACCTTCCAACAGAATCCTCCTTGTCTTTGCAGTCTTGTTTTTCCATGCATCAAGTAATGCAGCATCGCTAGATCCCGGCTTAGGAACATCGTTATCGATCAACTCCTTCAACCCATTATCCTCCAGAACCGCCTCTATCCTATCCTTCCATGCTATGTAATTCAACCTCCCAACAAGGGCATACTCCAATCTTAACCCGTTGAAATATATTTCAATGTATACTCGATTTCTGCACCAAGAATCTTCTGTAGCAAATTCGAATTGTCCACCAGCACAAACTCACTTCACAATTGCAATCTTCAATCAACAATGCTCTGATACCATGTAGAAAGTATATGCACTAAGCATGCATATGTCCAAGATCCACCTGATCTCACACTATTTAACTTTATGAAAGATACTGAATCTATTCCACTTGTTAATCTTTTGTGGAAAAATTAATTGCACACACATGTGAAGCATAAACAAATATATTCAATCACACATAACATAGTTTTTAACCGGGAAAGCCTGAAGCTGAAAACCCCAACTATATATTATGTAACATGGAGATCATACGAAAATCTCATACAAACAAATAAAGCTTATCACAAGCTCTCATTACAGTACAATCGTCATACACTAATCAGGCCCAACCTTGGAAATCCATGCACCAATCTATGCCACCTGCTAGCCTGCCTCCACTGTGCAATATCTGATGAAGAATAGCTCTGAATGAATTCAAATTACTCTTGGATTGAATGTGAAATCCTCATTGGCATCTCCACTGTGTGTTGGATGCAATCAATGCATCACTAATAGTCACAACAGATAGTCTATCTTGCCCTTTCACCTATCTCTCCACTGGTCTCCACTGAAACTTCCATGCATTGTAGTTAACTGATTTATTATTCAGTTGATTAATGAGTTATTATTTGTGAATTAATTAACTAATTAATTCACTCCACTCTCACTAGCGTATCAATCAGTTAGACTAGATACAACTAGCTCAACTGAGTCTAATTGAGTTAAACTAAATACAACTCCATAACTACTTCTTCCAACTGTGTCATAACTCTACCACTTGATTTCTAACTGATTCCTCCATGCAATAGTTCCAGTAAAACCTCAGGAATAGCATAATTCCTTCTATTAGCTACTGTGCCACATCTATGCACTGAACTGAAGTGCTCCAAGAGAATAAGTTGTTGTTTAGAGTCTGATTATTATTAAGAGCTAATAATAATTGACATGCATCTATTTTTAGATTGACGATCTATAAATAGACTTCACCCAATATTCTAAAAATAGAATTTTATCTGTTTTTCCAACTTGATCAACCACCTACAAATAGCATCCTGCAACTTCTGAAATATGATCGACATGTCCAAAAATAGACATAGTCTAAAAATAGACTTGCGCCAAAAATAGCCTACGGGCCCACTTAGTGAAGGCGACTCTTTTCACTAAGCTCATCATCTTGTTGAATCTCAACAGTCTAGATGTCTTCAGTAAGCTTGTGATGAAATCCATGGAAATGACCTCCCATTTCCACTCTGAAATCAGAATCGGCTGTAACAGTCCATCTAGATGTTTATACTTTGCCTTTACCAACTGACAGTCCAAACATCTAACCACAAAATCTGCCACATCCTTCTTCAGATTTGGCCAATGATCAAAGTTATTCACTATTGTCAATGTCTTCTGGTATCCTGGGTAACCTTAGTATGGTTTTGCATGAAACTCTCTCAAGATATACTTCTTGAGCTCACGGTTGTCTTGCACATATATATTGTCCCTAAATCTGACCAAACCATCGCTTGTAAGGTGATATTCCACATCTTTCTCACATGTACCATGTTGTAACATTTTCCTAAGCTCCATGCACCTGTTATCCTTCTGCTTTTCCTGTAATATTTGATCATGTAAGTCTATTCCATAATAACTCATAGTTGTTATTTGATTCACATGTATCAGTCTGCTAAGAGAATTTGAAATCATGTTCTCTTTACCCTTGATGTACCTGATCTAAAATTCAAACTCATTACTCGTGGCCAACCATCTAGCATGCCTCGCATTCAAATTCGACTGATCAAACAAGTATCTCAACCCACTGTGATCACTCATCAATACAAACCTCCTGCCAAGAAGATATTGCCTCCACATCTTCAACACATGAATCATCGTTTCCAACTCAATATCATGTGTTGGGTAATTCTACTCGTGCTCATTTAGTTTATGTGACTTGTAGCACACTACCTATCCTTCCTGCATAAGGACTCCATCCAGTCCTCTCTTGCAAGCATTTTTACACACCACAAACTCTTTGTCTTGATTTTCAATATTTAACACTAGAGCATTTGTCAACAATTGTTTCAATTGTCCAAAACTTGTTGCACATTCCACTGTCGTTTCAAACTTCTTACCTTGCCTCTACAGTGATGTAATAGGATATGCAATCCTAGATAAGTTCTTGATGAACCTCCTATAATAGCCTGTTAGCCCCATAAATGATCTTATCTCTTCCAAATTTAAAGGAGATTCCCACTCCATGATAGCCCCTATATTTTCTAGATCCATTGTTATACCTTCCTTGGAAACAACATGTCCTAAGTAATGTACTTATGTTTGAAATAAACTACATTCACTAAGCTTAGAATACAACTCATTATCTCTCAGCAATATCAATACTTCTTCTAAGTGTTTGACATGTTCTTCATCATTCTTAGAATATATCAATATGTCATCAATGATTACAATAAAAAAAAAATTCTATTACAATAACAAACTTTTCTAGATAAGGATGAAACACACTATTCATCAAGCGCATAAAAAGTAGTTGGAGCATTAGTCAAACCAAATGGAACTAAAAAAAACTCATAATTACCATACTTGGTCCAGACATTTTTCTTGTAAATGTCCTCTTCTTTGATGTGTACATGATGATATATGGATCTCAATTTAATCTTCGATAACATTGTTTCTCCCTTCAACAGATCAAAAAAGTCATCAATCCTCAGCAACGGATACATGTTCTTGATGTTCACCTTGTTTAACTGCTTGTAATCAATTCATAACGTGAGAGTACTATCCTTCTTCTTCAAAAACAATATTTTTTCACCCCAAGGTGATACACTTGGCCTAATGCATCCCTTGTCAAGCATTTCCTTCAACTATAACTTCAGCTCAACTAACTCTGGAGTGCTCATCCTGTACGGTGCCTTTGATGTTGGTGCTGCCCCTGGTACCAACTCAATGGAGAATTCCACTTCTCTGTGAGGCGAAAACTCTGAGATCTATGCTAGAAACACATCCTAAAACCATTGTAAGATTGGGTACCTGCTCAATACATGTGCATCCTCATCCTCCTTACCTTTATCACTAGAAATATACACTGCAAATAACACACACCATTTTCTGTGATGTGCTTTGCCTGCATAATTGTTCGCATCCTAGCTGATGTTGCATTATTCTTACCTTACAAGATATTATGTTATCCGTTATCATCCAAGCACTCAATGGCTTTGTCATAACAATCCACCTTATTCCTATGAAGATACATCCATTCCATACCCAAAAACATATTGTATGATCCCGATGGAAATACATTCAAACGTGTTGATGTAGGCATACCATTCAGTTCAAATGCACAATCTCTTACCCAATGATGAACTCTATTCTTTTTACTTGTATCTAACTTTACTAACCTAGATTCGGCATGCACTTTGTCCATCTCAATTATTGATGACTGGTGATTTTCCGGCCTAGTATTCAATGTTGCATAGATTCAAGGAATTCTCTGTCAAACATCCCCAACAGTCTGCACTTCCTGTGCAATGTAAATTTAAGGTCTACCACCCTAATTCTGCAGAAAATCTCTCTTAATATTCTCCTTACCACATGTGCTAAACTACAACCATCTTATACCATCACCTCTATTATGTTTTTGCGACCCATGTCCCTATCTAACTATGTTGAAATTCTTGTTAGGTGCAACATTTTCCTTCTCTTCTACATCCTGAGGCATTGTTATTTTCAGCTGCCATTTACCTTTAGCTTTATCTTTCTCTTTCTAGTCTTTGCTGATATTTTGACTTATGTTTTGATTGCTCATAACAGTGCTTCAATTTCCCAACGACCTCCTCAAGTGACCGAGGCTCATCATACACAATTTGATCTCTAAATTCTAATGGAAATCCACTAAAAAATCTCTAAACTTTAGCCCTTTCATCCTTAAGATATGGTAAATACCTCAATAAATCCAATAACTTGGTCATGTACTCATCATCTGTCATCTCATAGAATTCCTTGGCTTTATTGTTGTGTTACCTCTCTGAAAAGTACTATTTTCTGAAAAGTCTCTTGAATTCATGCCAACTCAAGTCATCTGTCTTGATGTCTCTCATCCTCTTTACATCTTCCCACCATATGTTTGTTTTCCCTTTGAGGCTGCAGATAGATATTTTGGCCTTCATATTCTATATGTAATCAGGCAGTTCAAATAATTTATTCATCCCAAGTAACCAAGCCTCTACATATTTTGGCTTCTTCAAAACTCCATCAAAATTAGGTGGCTTATATTTCTTGAAATCATCTGGAAAATATCCCCTGTGACTCCTCCTGTAAGGATGATAACGTTGACAATCATAGTGCCTGTGAGAACTAGAACTAGAATAGTACTTGTGTCCATCACCTCTCCTATCTGGAGTATCCAAGAGCCTTCTATCTCTAACCGTGTCATCCTTATATTACCTATGTCCACCATGATACCTACTGCCATATGCCCCATTATTCCTATCCTCCTACCCATTGTTGATCTGAAGTGGCCCCTGTCGTTGCAATTCTGAAAAAATTTGAAGGATTGCCGCATTAACTTCTACTTGTTTCTCCTATGCCTACATGATTCTATCATTATCTGCCTTGCAACTTATTATTTATGCCTTCAAGCCTCTCAATGTGTCTTCCAAGTCAGAAGAATTCCCACCATCGTGCTGCTCATTTTATCCATAAGGAGAATCCCGTGAACTATAGTCTACCATTCTACAAGTCATGTTTGATCTTATTCCTTCAAGTATAACATGTCAACTAAACCAGAATATAAACATAATCAACATACCTTAGTATAGTTCAGGGAGGATATCTCATCCGTAATATCAACCAGATTAGTGTTATACATGTATAAAAATAATCATAACATATAGATATCATCCTAACCATAGTCTAGTCATCAATGCATGACCATACCAACCACACACCACAACCTCATGCATGATAACCACAACCATATCAATGTATGATTAACAACATGTAAACATCTTCATGCATAAACAATGCTTAACCGACATACACTCATGACGACACATTCAACAACAACACCATAAACTTTCACATGGTGACACAATTGCAATCATGACCATCACCATGCATATGCAACAAGCACATATAGCACAAGTATAAGGAACACATATGCAACCAACATGAATTCATGACCAACACACCGCCCATCCAGTACAAGGGGTGAACCATTTTATGATACCACTCTCTAACACCATCCCCCCACATTTACCCAAAGAGAACGAAACCCACTCATTTCCCAACATTGATTGGCCTATAAGCTTTATCAGCAATATATGAGCCAAGAGAGACAAGTGTGATGTATATATTTGTCCAAATAGGTTGATCTCTAACTACACAGAGTCAGCATTCGGGAAATAAAAAAAGGGAGGAAGCAAAGCTAAGGGGGACAGGGAAGAAACAAAAGAGTACAGTGAGAACAGAGTGAGAGAGAAGGAAGGGATAGGTGAACAGAGTATAAATCAAGACAAAGGAGAGGAAAATAAAATGAAATAAGGTCAATTGACAGTCAACTCGAAGGGCATTGCTACTAGGAGGGAATTGTATCTGAAAATTGTGGGGTCTTCACCACGAGGACTATAGGTCGAGTTGCAGTCTCAGAGGCCAGTCCCCATCATGCCATTGTACTCTTAGCATTCACTACATTCGACTTCTGCTATCTATGCATCCAATTTGTAATATTCCTAATTAGCCCAAGCTAATAGGAATATACTATTTTTTTTTCATTTTCTTGTTGCAAGAATAAAATTGTAAAGGAGGATAAATTGAACTCCTAAAACAGCAAAATAAATCAATGCCCATGTGAACAAGGCTAAATCTGGGCTGCCTTAGCAAAAACACTCTTATGTGTGAAAAGGATTAAGTCATTTGATTGGGTCAACTGGACCAAATCAACAACGTTGTCTAGATACATTGAACCACCTAGATGCACAGCGCATTTTTAGTTGGAGGCTAATCATGTGAATGCAGCTAAATCATTGGGATGGTTTAAGGTTTGGCAAGGATTCCATCTTATTTAAGGAGGAGGAGGATAGCATGAGAGGGATGACTGATATTATATTTTATGTAGTCTATTTAGACTTCTTGCATTCTTTGGTTGTTTAGCTAATTTTTTTGCATTGTTTAGTGCAAGGGTTTTCTCATGCGGGAATTCCCTACTCTTTCTTGGAGATCTTGCTCAAGAAATATAAGAGGAGCTTTCTGAGCTGCATTTTCCACTATCTGGTTTTATTCCAAGTAGTTACCTTCAGCAACAACACAATCCCTTGCAGAAACTGCGTTATTTCTTAAGGTGTGCAGTGGGAGGGGTTAAAACCCCACTTTTGAGAACTAGTTTCCCAGGAGGAGGATCAGCATTTTTCTCGGAGAACTAGTGGGAGAGTCTACAGCCATTTCTTTGCATTTTTAGCCATTTTTATGCAAAAATTCATCTATATAGCATGATTCAGCCATATATCTGCAACATTTCTTTCTTGTATATCATTTTTGTCAAGAAACCCTTAACGAGTTATCTTGGATCTATGTAAAAAGAGACTAGATCTCTGTTTTATGCCTCATTGAGTAATTTAATAGAAGATCTGATTTTTCTCTCCATTTTCTGAGTATAAACCTCAAATAACTGCGTTGTCTCTTTATGCAATAACTTCTGTGTGTTGCAGTCTTAGGGTTTCATCATTTTTAAGTTGTTTTTAGCATTGGAGGCATGTTTAACTAGGAAAAAGACATTTGTTTCTGATTTCCTCTTAGATCTAAGTTCAATAATGTAAGATCTAATGGATTCATGGGCTTCATTTTTCTATTGATACTCATATTTCTAAAAAATGTGTTTTCTGTGCAAGAATTGTTGATTTTCCCATTTTGGGATATTACAGTGGTATCAAAGCAACTATCTTGGCACAACCTGAGATTTTCTTATTGAAGATCCAATATTTCTTTTCATGGAAAGAAAATACTGATGAAGAAGTATAGTTACACTGAAGACACAGAAATAAAGGGTCCAAACCCTTTATCTGGAAGATTGAAAGGGAGAGAGTTCTCAAAAACTCTGTTCCAAACTATGCATGAGCTGAAGAATGAAATCAGGGGAATGAGGAATGAAAGACCAACAGATCTCTTAGAGAGGTTTGCACATGAAGGAAGCCCCACTACTTCATCTGATGTGTGTGAGCATTCAGCCACACAATCTGATCTATAATTTTGTAGCATGCCTACATTCCTTGCAAGAGGGGAAGAATAAGGAGAGACACCAAAGGAGGAGACTCTTGGTGACTATCTCCGAGAATATGAATCTCAGTCTAAAAGATTCAAAGAGCATCTAAGCTTCCCAGATTTCTATCAACTCAAAGAAGAAAAAAAGATCCAGCAGAACTATGATAAGGAGAGGGTGCATGCAGCACACCTTGGGTAGAACTTTCCTACCTACTTTTGATGGGTCACCTGAGAGCTCAGCCAAGTCTTGGGTAAAGAATATGGACACATATTTTCAGTTGCATCAAGTTTATAAATAATATTCCATAAGAGTAGCAGCGCTACACCTCCAAGGTAAATCATGTGCCTAGTGGTTATTTGAGTCTTCTTCATTGAAAAGTGTAAACATATCTACTTATGCAAAGTTCACTAGGAGGTTAGTGAAAAGATTTGATTCTATGACATCTGAAATTTCTATGGGTAAGCAAACTAAGCCTACGAAATCATAACCTTTTCATGAGATGGAAATATCCATGAAGATAACTCCATTTCAGAACATTGTTCAAGGGTTTAAAGATCAGCTACATGGTTTTCCAAGGGCAAAGGACCTACTTCAGCGAGAACCTTCTTCTCAAGAAGAATACATGAGTGTTCCTTTTTCAAGAAGAGATCAAGTGAAAGGATCTCTTATTGATGAGGAGAAGAAAGAAGAAGAACTGAAAGGTTCCTCTAGTGCTATGACAGCAAGAGGAGATCTATTTTTATTGAGAGATGGAGCTGAAGCTATTGCTTCCACTAATAGGGCTCTTGTATCTTTGCAAGAAGGCCCCAAGGATCATATACATGAAAAGGATGAGCAGCATGTGTCTCTGATGACAAAAAAAGAGACAAAACAGTGGAGGAAATGTGTTCCAACACTGCATCTAATTTTTAGAACACACAATATGATGGATCAGTCCTTTGTGATCAAGACTCTTGACACCAAGGAGATGATGGGTGTTCATGGGTTAACTGCATCTAAAGGGAGTGCCTTATATTTTGAGATCTTGCATAAGGTGGGTGATGAAGAAGAAGATGAGGGAGTTGCTCCAACTTCTCCTTATCATGATACTTCCACACAACAATCAGAGATGGATTTGCGCAGTGGAAGCATTCATAATAAGTTCCCATCTATTGTTCACATGGTAATGAGCCATGAGACATCATTATCTTGTGGTATACCACCTAGGAGACCACCTGATTCAGATTTGATGAAAGATGCTTCATGCATTGATACTCCTTTCATAGATCCAAGAAGGAAGGGAGCATTATAAGACCATGTTTCAGCGTTGAGAGTATGAGGAAAGTACAAGGAGAGGGAAAGAATTTTTCCCTTAACATCACTATCCATTCTCTCATCTCATACTGTGTTGAGAAAAGATGCTGCAAGAATGAAGGTTGACACCATCATGAATCAAGGAAGGCAATCCTTGAATCAGAAGACAAACTTGTTTGGAGGATCCTCTTCCATACATGATGAGAGATGGTGGTCACACATGCATACTTTGGCAAAACAAAGGAGGTTTTGGATAGATAATAGCCTCCCATGGGAGACTAACTTCCAAAAACTTCCATCTTCTTTTGAGAATGTGCATGAGCAAGGAGGGTAGCAAGGAAGGACTGGAAACCTTCCACCTTGTACCTTTGGCATGGGAGATGTCAAGGAGGAGGAAAATGGGAAGCTTGACTTTCCAACATACACCTTTGACATAGGATATGTCAAGGAGAAGAACAAAAACATGGCAAACACTTCAGATGATACACTATCAGCGCTGTCATTGTTGGGCACATTAGATCCCTATTGGAAATCCCAACTTCTGGTGGAATATTCAAAGGATATTCATACTTGCATGATTCTTGATGACTGGCTGCATTAAGAGAGCTATTCTATCCTTGATGGAGTCATCTATAATCATGGTAGGATCTTCTTGTCTAGAGCTTCCAAGCTCAAGGAGAAGTTACTACAGAGGGCTTATGAAGAGTTCAATTTCAGCCACACCTATTCTATGAAGCTCAACAATATCATTTTGAGGAGCTATTATTGGGAGGATTTTGAAGGAGAACTATATCAGCATTGTCAGAGATGCATGGACCTTGTGGAGTTGGAGTAGCAACATGACTCTAAGGAAGAATTAAATCAGCCCTCTCTTTCTCCCCTTGAAGAAGAGAGTAGATCTATGCACCACTCCATTGATAGGAGGAGGATTGTTGGTGAAGAGCATGCTCTTAGTACATCTGTTTTATATTCTGATTTCATGCATTCTTACACCATGTTTTTGCAGGCCATGACTCCAAAGAGGAGTAATATATTTTATAAGCCTCATGGCCAATATTCGATCCCAAAAATTTCTGAATTGGGCCACTCCCTTGGAAGAACAAGGGAGATTTTTCATCGTGATGGGTGCTTCCCAAAGGCACCAAATATATCTCACACTTCCAACTATGGTGAGATGGTATGGGAAGCAAGTAAGTGGTGGGAAATCCACTTACTACATCTTGATTTGATGCAAGTAGGGGATGCTCTGCGCTGGTTCCACATGTGGGACTATGATCTACCTCTATGTGCACAAATTTCTGATTGTTTGCACATTATTTTGATCCCGTATATTGATGATGTACTTGCTCTTTTTATGGGGATGTATGGAGGAAGGAGGGAAGGCATGCATGTGCCCTATGGGATGACTACACTCCCTGTACTTTTTGTCTTATATTTCAGGGAGGGCATTAGGAAAACCATGGTTGTTTCATGTGATTTATTGTTTCCTTATGGGATGAGCTTTTTGCCTCTCATGAGAACATTGTTGGAACAAGTCATGGATGGATGGTTTGGTGATCACTCAGCTTATGAGAGAATCTTATCCTTTGATTGTGACACCAATGGAGGAGGAGATGAGTTGTAGCACTCCCCTTATCGGTTTCTTGAGGACAAGCAACATTTTGGAGGGGAGGACTGTAATATTCCTAATTAGCCCAAGTTAATAGGAACACACTATTTTGTTTTCATTTTCTTGTTGCAAGAATAAAATTGTAAAGGAGGATAAATTGAACTCCTAAAATAGAAAAATAAATCAATGCCCATGTGAACAAGGCTAAATCTAGGCTGCCTTAGCCAAAACACCCTTATGTGTGAAAGGGATTAAGTCATTTGACTAGGTCAACTGGACCAAATCAACAGCGTTGTCTAGATACATTGAACCACCTAGATGCACAGCGCAATTTCAGTTGGAGGCTAATCATGTGAATGCAGCTAAATCATTGGGATGGTTTAGGGTTTGGCAAGGATTCCATATTATTTAAGGAGGAGGAGGACAGCAAAAGAGGGATGATTGAGATTATATTGTATGTGGTCTATTTAGACTTCTCTCATTCTTTGGCTATTTAGCTAAGTTTTCTGCACTATTTAGTGCAAGGGTTTTCTCATGCGAGAATTCCCTACTCTTTCTTAGAGATCTTGGTCAAGAAATATAAGAGGAGCTTTCTGAGCTACATTTTCCACTATCTGGTGTTAGGCCAAGCAGTTACCTTCAGAAAAAATGCAGTCCCTTGCAGAAATTGCGTTATTTCTTAAGGTGTGCAGTGGGAGGGGTTAAAAACCGACTTTTGAGAGCTAGTTTCCCAGGAGGAGGATCAGCCTTTTTCCCGGAGAACTAGTCGGAGAGTCTACAGCCATTTCTTTGCATGTTTAGCCATTTTTATGCATATCTTTAGCTATACAACATGATTCAGCCATAGAACTGCAGCAGTTCTTTCTTGTATATAATTTCTTTCAAGAAACCCTTACTGGGTTATCTTGGATCTATGTAAAAAGAGACTAGATCTCTATTTTATGCCTCATTGAGTAATTTAATAGAAGATCTGATTTTTCTCTCCATTTTCTAAGTATAACCCTCAAATAACTGCATTGTCTCTTTATGCAGTAATTTCTGTGTGTTGCGGTCTTGGGGTTTCATCATTTTTAAGATGGTTTGAGCATAGGAGGCCTGTTTAACTAGGAAAAAGACATTTGTTTCTAATTTACTCTTAGATATAAGTTCAATA
This sequence comes from Pinus albicaulis, assembly GCA_034641835.2. Taxonomy (NCBI): domain Eukaryota; kingdom Viridiplantae; phylum Streptophyta; class Pinopsida; order Pinales; family Pinaceae; genus Pinus; species Pinus albicaulis. Next base: position 751,375,982 of record CM076575.1, on the reverse strand, counting down.
ATGTCATATATAATGGATTCATGGGCTGCATTTTTCTGTTGATACTCATATTTCTGAAAAATGTGTTTTATGTGCAAGTATTGTTGATTTTCCCATTTTGGGATATTACACAATTAGTGGTTGGATTATAGGGTGTATTATGATGGTGAAGATGGATTTTCTGAGACTCAAACAATATTTTGACTCTCTTATTATCATTGCTAAGCAATCTAGCTAATTTATTCCCTTTCTCACATGCCTATGTTAAATGCCTTTCTCCTGTAACCTGTGTGGCCTATGGTTGTCATACTTCCAACTTAGGTGTGGGTATTTTTTGTTAGGCATGCAAGGTCTTACCTTTCTCATTTTTCACTTTGCATCATCCAAACCCTGATGTATGTTTTAAAATCTTTTTTGGTCCTTGGACCTTCATATTTTCAGAGCTTGTTACATTAACTGTCATGGCTCTATATCTATACCAAAACTAAATATCGGTGTTGGTTTCAATACTTAATCAATTTCATTAATTATTTTATTGATTCTCCACTATCTATTTTGCAGAATATTGCGGAGTGGTTGGTACTCTTATATCCTGCGCCTCTATATTGGGAATAAAAAGGTGATTTTTGAGTTCTATATTAATTTGATTGTTATGTCTAAATTTTGCAAACGCCATTAATAAATTTGTTAAATTATCATTGAATTTCCTTCAAAACCAAGACTTGTCCGCTAGAGGCAGCTTATGATGTTTTGCACTTGATATGGATTTGTTTTCTCTAAGAATATTCATTTTTTTTCAAGGAGATGTAAAATTTGTAGCATTAAACCATTTAGTAATGTTGTGAACTTTATTATCCTTGCCCTTCAGAGGGAAAGGTCCTTAAAATCGTGTCCTCTTGACCTTATAATTACTAGGTTGGTATTTCCTTCTAGGAGTTAGGAACCTTGCAGCCAACTTTATGGCTTAGCCACCTCCCAGCAGGTGTGGTGTGGACACCTGGAAAAATTTTCATGTTGTATAACAGTGTGCAATAAACTTAACCTTTGTCTTTTAATGAAAAACAAGTGACTATATAGCTCTTTAGGGGTTATGGATTGAATGAGGGTGGAGGATTGTATCTTTGTAATCCCTCATCAAATAGTGGGTGGAGGCCTTAGGCTGCCCTAGATTCACTCACATTTGGTAAACTCTGGATTCCTAGCTTAGGGTGGAGCTTCTATCTCAAGGTGAAGGAACATATCTAGAATCCCTGGGACAAGTGAGGTTGTATATTTTCTCTCAGAAATCCCTCATGGTTGTTGTGTGGAGAAATATTACCTATGGAACCCCCGAACAAGCCTACAAATGGATATCCTTAAGAAATAAGGGTGGAGGTGTGGAACACCTATGGACTCCCTAGTGTATCTAGTGGACTAAAAATTGGAATACACTTTGCATGCTAGGGGGTGACAGTTGCATTATTAGTATCATGTCAATGGTTGGGAGGAAAATTATGAATCTGATCCCGATGCCTAGTCCATGTCACACAGTGATGAAATTTTTTATTGACTACAGTCCAAGTTACACATTTATGAGTATTCTATTGACTACTTATGCATTGTTCCTAATACTCCTAACAGTACGAGATTGTCAGATTGTATTTCCAAGTATAGGAATTGTTGTCAACCGGTATTGCTTCACAGAACGAAATGGTGTATGTTAAGCATGGCATACATGACTTAGTCAAATGTTCAGCAAACCTACTTAACATTGGCACCCTCAAAAGACCTCATGTATTGTATGTACATGATTTCCTTACCTCAAGCAAGTAAAATGATGTCATATGCTAACTGGAAGGAAAATTTATTGGTCGCTTGAATATTCTAGTGATCTTATTCCATAATAGGTGTTTTTGTAATACCTATAGATTAAATCCATAGTCTGGCTTGGTTCTGTGAGGCACCTAATTGATTAAAATTTATTTGTTTCACAATCTCTTATGTATTCCCTTGTGGTTGTGTATACACCTACTGATAATAACAAGAGCTTTCATTAGAACGTGAAATAACAGTGGTATGCCATTTTATTTTTCAGTGGCATTAGATTCTAATTTCCAACTATTCACAGTTCAATGAGGTATCATCAAATTGCATAAGTCATATTAAAATCAATACAGGCTAATAAATATATACCTTGTTATCTAATCATGTGGATTTATTAAACAGACATAAATGTTTATGTATATCCTATCTCACAAGGCAAGGTCTGTAGATCTGTGAGCTAAAATACATACATCTAACCTCCTGATAAGTAGTACTCCTGTGTAATATAGGTTTAGGTCAATAGTTTCTTAAAAGATGTTATACATGCATGGGCATTTGCATGATATCTACAGTATTGATAAATTATTTGTTGTAAGTTTGAGATTACCTGCCTTATGAAAAAGCTTGATGGAGGACCTATTGTACCTTTGCCCCTTTATTCCTAGTATTTTCATTAGATTATATTAGGTTGCATAGTTTTTATGCTTTCCTATACATAGGTGTGTGTATATAATAGTGAAGTAACGTTTAATTCTGGGAGATTTAGGTTCAAAGTGAATAGAATTCCACATGTTGAATAACGTGTTAATATTGGTAATGATATGTTATACTTGTTGAATCATCAATTATGTTGATTATACTTGCTTACAACTTGTCTTATCTATGAATTTACATGTTTTTTTCTAAACCATAAAAAAAAAATTATTGTATAAACCATAAAATCTGTTGAGTTTAAATTTAGCTTAATAAATTTACATATGTTTCTCATGAGAAATTTTATGCTTGAATGGAAATGACACCATGATCATAATGGTTGCATTGATAATAGTGTACCTATGCTCGTAATGGTTGCATTGCATTTATGTATTAAATTTATGAGTTTAAACTTAGGTCCAATGACATTATATATGTTTCTCATGAGAGACGTGATTATTAAATGAAATACAACATGACAATAATGGGTGCATTGTTGATATTGTACCTTGGTATATTAGATATATGGGTTCAAATCTAGGTGATAAAATCTATCAGGTTCAAACGATAACGTTTGCATTTTTGATATTATACTTTGATGCATTAGATGAAATATTTGTAATGATACCAAATATTTCAACCAAACATGAGGGTAAAGAGAACATTGTTACAATAATGGTGTGCATGAGAATAATTATGTGACCCTTTCTGGTGGGTCTTGGCCCAAGAAGAGAGGGATGACCCCTCTAATAAATTTGATGATGGACACCTTGAATATCAAAGAGAACTCATAACACATTCCATAGATTATGGAAGTAGGTTTGCTAAAGGAAATAAACAAGGTTAATATACAATGGAGAGTAAACTCCCTATAGCCCTGCTCATGATCTTTTATAACTCTTAGGGTTTGAATATATAATATATACTAGTTGTATATAGCTTAATTCCAACTCTTGGAACCCTAGTGCCTTTAAAAACCTTGATTCGACTATCACCTTATCCAAGCATAGGAAATTACTCTACTCACTTGAGATTCTTGAGTTGATTTTAACATGGTGGACTTGTGAAGAGGAAATTTTCTTTAGTTGTTAAAGTTTCATGACCAATAATTATTAAGTATTAAAACCCCTCAATAGTTAAGTATTAAGTTCTATGAAGTATGAAAACTACACTATATGGGTTAAGCATATGTGTCATTAAGGCCTCCCTTGGAATAGGCATGCAGATGCATCAAGAGTGTTGATGATAAGAAAGCTTGTTTGCACTTTTTGGTTGGTAGATATTCAATGAAAATTCCTTGTGCAAGTTGGATATCTTTCAAGCATCCATGCTAGTCTAGCTACTAGTCAGTTGTACATATTCGTGTTACATATATGGATATGCAGATAGAACATGTTCCTATTCACTTGAAAAGGAAATAGCTTAAGTTTCATATCTTTGTTCCTACCCATATAGGTACATAGAGGGAATATTTGAAAGAATATGGGCATTATCCATTCCTCGATGCTATGGTGAAATCCAGGAATTAAAGCCTCTAGCGAAACCCTTGTGCCCTCTGGGTTTTTAAAAAAAAAATAACTCTACCTCCAAAATGCATCAAACCTATTTTCAAGCGGCACAATTCTTGGAATTGATTTTATAAAATGTTAAATTGGGCATAGATACCTAAGTAAGGGTTATATTGTTTAATGATGTGACTAAGAGGTCCACATATTTAACATGGACATAACCATTAACATTTTTCATCACTAACTATGAGAGAAGAAGTCATGCCTGGTGAATCACATGGCTCTTTACATCAGTCACCAGAGCATTAGAGTGTTGAGCACAACTAATCCTTCCAGGAGTGGTATTACAAAGTGAGCACCCGAAATGTAAAATGGGACCTACTCAAAGGAGAATAATCCTACGCCTTGGGGAAAAAATAATAATAATAATAATCCTTAATGGGGTGTGTTATATCCATGATGCAAACAAAATCCCTTTGCATCTCTGTAACTCTTGTTGTTACAAATTTGGCATACTATGTCAACTCATTATTCAATGGTCCATTTGTATGCCTAGCAAGAGTCTCTCACGATGGAAGTCAGACAATTGGGTGACCGATTAAGTAGAACAACTTAGTTTCCAACTATGCCTAGTTGATTTGAATCATATTTTTCTTAATCCATACCATATTTGAACCTAATATTGTAACAAGATGAGCCATTTGATTCTCTTGAGTTCATCGTCTGATCTTTCAATTAGTTTAGATAGAAAAACCTTTTTATAAATATGTAGCTTCCTTCAAAGCTCAGAGGAGAAGAAAAGAAAGGGAGAATTTATAGTTAGTTATTGTGCAATTTCTCTATTCATTATAAAAGAAAGGAGGAGAATTGGGAATTAACATCATGCAAGAAAATGGCAACTAAGCGAACCCTCGTTGAACCCTAGCTATGGCGACCGTGGTTCCTGGACCGCCTGAGGCTGCTCGGGTCTCTCATTGACTCTGTGCATTTTTCACCACTCGGCTATGGCCATTGGGACCCCTCACAAGTTAATTGGTGGAGTTTGACTTCGATTTCTGCATTTTCTTGGAACCTTGTTTGTCGACTGTTGCGCCCTTCGGAATCAACGCTTCCCGGGATCTCGCCGACTTGCGGAGGTGTGGGGTCTTCGTTCTGGGCCCGTCTCTATTGGTAGCACATTCTCCGGTCTAGCCGGGGTTTTTGGGGTCGGGTAAGACCTACTTGGTCCGTTATTCGTTGGTCTGTGGTTGTATTTAAATTCTTTGGCAACCAGACTTCGATCCCTGGAGCTGTCAGTGACTGCCCCACTTTCTTGGGGTTCCGCCTGCGAAATTTGGATGTGCTGTTGTGTATGTGTTCGATGCCTAGAGTGTTTTACTCACTTTTTGTGGGGTTCTTTGATCGTCCGGAGACTGTTTGTTTCTATTTGACCCACATTTGTGCATTACCATCTGGGCTTGCTTTCGGCCTGTTTGGGTTACTATTTGTTTATCCGCGGACCGGATTTGACCTCTGGGCGGCCAGCGCGGGGTTTGGGGGTTTATCACCATTGTCCAACTGACTATTGGTCGTTTGCCATTGGATCTGCCATGCTGCCATCATGAGTGTATATGAGGAGGAGATGGACTACACGGAGGACCCATTGGCAGGTGTAGATATTTGGGGACATAATGACCCTATTGTATTGGATGAGATGGATGATATGATCCTGGTTGCTTCTTGCTCGAGGCCAACTCTGCCTAGCCATTCTGACGTGGCTATTGCTTCACCTCCATCCATGGAACTTGATCAATTCTGCTTTAATACTCCGTCGCCATCAAATATTGGACTCTGGAGCATTCCATTGGCTGGTACTTCTTTGGATGTGGGCGATTTGGAGCTATCTGGGCCATTGGGGGATGCGGCATACCAAAGTATTAGAGAGGAATCTATCTCTCTGGAACACCTAAACATTGGGGGCTCTTCGTCACACCATGGAATGCCTGTCTGTGGTTCTCACGGAGGGTGTGTGCCTTGCAGTGGAACTTCAGTGTGCGTTCCAGCCTCGACTTCTGGGGTGTTTACCAATATACCAGGGGACCTGCCAAACTCAGACAAGCCGAGCTCGTCTTCGAACTTAGAGAATGCATCCGACCCGGATAAGGGGCGATCTAATAAAAAGAGCAAGCACAGGAATACAAAGAATAAGCTCAGCATTTTCACGAACTTTGGGCGCGAGTGTGGAATGGACGATTAGGGGCTCATTGCTGCCACTATGCTAGTGGGGAGGGTTAGGGGCCGGAAATACTCCATGGCGAGGCTACAGTAGTGGACTAGTGAGATCTGGAGTTGTCCTCTCGATGTCCTCCTGGAGGTTCCTATTGAAGGGCTAGTTTTCCCTCACATTTTCTCAGCCTGATCAATCAGAGTGGGCACTTAAATAGTTCTGGCATTTAGAAATGCATCCGGTTTACCTCAAGCAATGGGTTCCACTATTTGACCCCAAAAAAGAGATTGTAAGCACTGGCCCTATTTGGATGAGATTGCCTAGACTACCGATTCAATTCTGGAATGACGCTGCTTTCAAAAATGTCGGAAGTCTATTTGGTCAGTACCTGGATCACGACAAGTCCTACCGGATCACTGGGAGCAAGGTTTTTGCTCGCATTTTGATATTCCTAGACACTAAGGATGGACTTCATGACAATATCAATATGCTATTTGATGGAATGGTGTGGTAACAGGTCTAAGATTATGAAGGGGTGCCATTTCGTTGTAGGAAATGTCACGAGATTGGTCATTTATACAAGGAGTGTCCAAAGTTTGGATTCTCTCACCAGGCTATCAAGATCTCCCGCAATGTGGCCACCCAGACTGAGGTTATTACAAGCTCTAGCTCGGATCCTGTGGATGGGCACCTCGACGAGCCAAAATAGCCGATGGCTGAGCAGATGGGTGTGTCTCTCCCGCTACCTACTTGGCCAACAACTCAACCCTGATCACATCCTCAATCCACTCCGGAGCCACCTGTTCGGGTTGCGACTATACCAATACCTCTCCTATTCTTGACTCTTCTATTTCTAATATAGAGTCCTATTCTTTATCCATCTATGTTCCATGTTTATCTACTAGTTCTGTTATGTCTGCACTTCGGTATCCTTCTATCTACTGTACTATTTCACAAGCTCCGCCTTCCTTCACTCCCATTATCCTACACACCTCTGCTGATTCCTCATGTCACTCCTCTACCCGCTCAGAGACATCTACTTTGAAACACAATTACTTCCTCAGATCTATTACTCACCCCCACTCGGAGGACTCATTTGGCATTGGCCAAGGGCCAAGCTGTCAACCCAACAAATCGAGAGGTCGGCCATCTACCTTAGCTAAAGCCATCAAAAGGGAAAATATGGAAGTAGAGGCTGGAACTCAATCTACCCTTATGCAGGTCCTTAGAGCAAGGAGGCCCATTCCAGGAGTGTCATCATGATTTGTCTCTCATACAATTGCAGGGGATTGGCCAACCGCGACAAGTGATTGGCCCTAAAATACTTAATTGCTCAAAGATCCATTGACATCCTTTTTCTCCAAGAAACTTTAGGAGCAGGCAACGTAGTCGCTGCCCTTCTAGATACTTTTCTACCCAACTGGACTTCTATCACATTGGATGTCCACGGCCGATCAGGTGGTAGTGCCATGGGCATCAATTACAGAACCACCAAGATGCTTAATTTTTGGGGTCGACTTGGTGTACTAGGCATGGACATTATATTCAGACATTCTTAGCAGTGTTTCTCCCTTATTAATGTATATGGTCCCTGTTTGAACTGAGAAGCCTTTTGGAACTCCTTACTGGATTTCTCTCTCCTCAACTCGCCTCATATTATAGTGGGGAGTGATCTGAATTTTTCATTAGGCATATCTGAATCCTTGGGAACTCGGGCTAACCTGAATCCTTTAGCTGATTTTTTCAATACCAAGCTTGATGCGGTTGACCTTGTCGACATTCAGACCACTAAGATTCTACCCACTTGGAGGAATAGGAGGACTGGAGTGGCAGCTCTGGCCCGAAGATTAGATTGATTTCTGATCAAAGTGCCTCTACTTAACATCATTGACCGTGCCAGACAATGGGTGGGACAAGGTGGTTTGTCGAATCACTCCCCGATCTTTTTGGAATTTGAATGTGGTCTTCACAGGGCTAGACCACCATTCAAATTTAGCTCCAGATGGTTGCAGGACCCAGAATATCATGATATGGTTCAACATGCCTGGCAGCATTGCCATCAATTGCTGGATGAGGACCCTACCCGAATCATCAATGATAATCTATCTCACATTAAATGCTTGACTATCAATTGGGTTAAAAATAAGAAGCGCCTGGAGCGGGAAGAGCTCAATCGGATTGATTTGGCAATTGCACAACTTAACAGCTCTGATCTCTCTAGCTATCAATCTAGCACATCCAAAGAGCAGCTCATTGTCCTAGAATATTCTAAGGCTAAGATCCTGAGAAAAAAAGAGGAGGACTGGAGGCTCAAGAGCCGTGCTATTTGGCTTCAGGCTGGAGACAAAAATTCAAAGTTCTTCCAACAACATGCTAATGGTCGCATGACTGCCAACTCCATATGGGAGCTCACTGATCAGCATGGGTATGTTGCTCGTACTTAATCTCAATTACAGGATTTGGGGACTCATCATTTTACTAACATTTATAGGGCACCCATGCACATTGACCTCCATGATAGTATGCATATTACTCATTATTTCAATAGATTTGTGGAAGCGGAGCATGTTGACAATCTTAATGCTCTAGTCACCATGGGGGAGTTGGAGGGGATTTTGAAATGGTTCAAAAAGGACAAAAGCCCTAGGCCAGATGGCTGGCCAATTGAGTTTTTCATACATTTTTTTGAGTTGATTGGTAATGATCTGCTGACCATGATTGAAGATAGTAGGGTGCGGGGACGCATCTATGATGGATTAAACTCCACTTTCATTGCACTCATCCCTAAATCTGACCACCCAGCTAGCTTTCATGATTACAGACCTATTTCGCTTTGCAACTGCATTTACAAGATTATCTCAAAAATTATAGCAAATCGCATTAAGCCTTTTTTATCTTCTCACATTGCTAAGGAACAATTTTCCTTCTTGCATCATAGACAAATCCACGAAGCTATTGGCACGGCCCAAGAAGCCCTCCATTCCATAAAATCCAAGCACCTTAAATCCACTATTCTCAAGATTGATCTAGCTAAGGCTTTTGACCAGGTGAATTGGAGCTATTTGCACATCATAATTATTCAAATTGGCTTCCCTCATACATTCATCAATTGGATAATGGGATGTATCTATCATGCTTCCTTCAGCATTCTCCTTAATGGCACTGCATCCAACTTTTTCCATGCAAGTCGTGGTTTGCGTCAGGGATGTCCTCTGTCTCCCTTATTATTTTTGCTTGTTATGGAAGGCTTATCTGTACTTATTAAAGATGTAAAGGCCCGGGGTACCATTCATGGTCTCCGAATTAATGATCTCATTCAAATCACTCATATATTATTTTTTGATGATGTTCTAATATTTCTCGATGGTTCTAAACAGGACTTGATTCAGTTTGATAAGCTCCTCCAGAGTTTTTGTAGAGCCACTGGAATGATACCAAATGCACTCAAATCTACTATCATTATGACCGGATGCTTGACTCGGGAACTTGGCACTGCCAGGACTCTATTTTCCTATGTTCATGCGGACATCAATGATGGTCTTAAATATCTGGGATATCACATGAAGCCTAATGATTATCAGATTAAAGACTGGAATTGGCTCATAGCCAAAGTGGAGCACAGAATAAATGTTTGGTACAACAGATGATTATCCAGAGCTGGGCAATTAGTCCTTATCAAATCGGTGCTCGAGGCTATTTCGGTCTATTGGATGACACTGGCTTGGTTACCTAGAGGTGTTACCAACAGAATCAAATGTATCTGCCATCATTTCCTTTGGCGCAATAAGGACAAGGACTACACATTTGCCTGGGTCGCTTGGGACCACATTAACATACCCAAGCAATGGGGTGGTTGAAGGATCAAGGATCTCCATTTATTTTCGAATGGCCTTGCTGCCAAGATGTGTTGGCACTTACTCACTGGTCACAGTCTCTGGAAGGAGGTCATAGTTGCTAAATACATTGCGCCCAGGAACACCATCGACTAGATCAAAGATCGCATTAGGTCGCACACTGGGGCTTCAATCATTTGGAAAGCTGTCACTAAGGCCGCACATATCATTTAGCGTGGATTGTCATGGAAAATTGGATCTGGTTCATATGTGAGAATCGGTGCCAATTCTTGGTCTGGTAGTGGTGAATTCTATAAATTACCAAAATATTTGCGAGATCATCTGGCCCGCAGAGAAATCCTTTACCTTGCACAAATTGCGGACCCGATTCACACTTCTTGGATGAGTCAAGCCTGGCTGTCGGCCGAATTTCTTGAAATTCCTCCAGACAAGCTCTGAATCTGGAGCAACTACATTTGGGCATTAAGAGCATCTAACATCAGGCTCACAGATCAGGATGACAGGCTAATCTGGGAATACTCTCCATGTGGACAATATGCCCCAAAACTTGGATATCTGACATTCATTCAGCATAAAGAGTTGCCACACAAGGCTTGGTGGTGGCGTAGCATATGGAAGTTAAAGGTGTTGCACAAGCACATGACCCTTTTTTGGTGCATATTAAATAACTGTATTCCCACCATGGATTTCCTCCACCAACGAGATATTAATGGACCCTCGTGTTGCTGCTATTGCCTTTCAAATTGCAAAGACTCCTCACACCTTTTCCTCCACTGCAATGTTATATCGGCCATTTGGGTTTCGGTGACAGAAAACCTGCAATGTCACTTCCCCTGGCAGGGTGCTTCACTGATTGATGCTTGGACTATTTGGTGGGAACTTACTGCAAATTCCACTAAGTTGCGCAACCTACCTCTGATTTTTTCCTGGGAAATTTGGATTGGCCGCAATAGATACATTTTTAACAGCCAACCGATTTTGGGTGACCGAATTTGTGTCACCATCATAGCAACATACAACCTCCTACCTAAATATGAACAACATAAACCACCCCCGATGGCTATCCCTGAATTGATTGATCGAAGCAGACCTTGGGCCTATTTTGATGGGGCGTCCAACCCGCAAGGATGTGGGGGGGGTGCTATCCTTCATCTAGATGATCGTCACCATTACCAAATCAGAATGGGACTGGGTCCCGGATCGAACAATTATGCTAAACTACAATGCCTTAGACTTGTATTGATGTTTGCACGAGAAATTCATTGCAACTCCATTCAGATTTTTGGGGACTCTCTACTTGTGATCAACTGGTTCAATGAAGTTTCTCATTGCCACACGCACACAATATCTGCACTTCTAAGGGAGGTCCATCATCTCAAGCTCTTATTTAACTCAATTTTTGTGGCACACATTTACAGGACTAGGAACAAAGTGGCTGATAAGTTGTCCAAAGAAGCCGCGGAGCTGAACTGGGGAACATGGCATATACAGGTATTTAGGTTTTATCATCGGCCTTGTATGGATGAGGCACCAGATCTCAGGGCTGTTTCATCGAACAGCCTACTTTGGGAGATTATTTTGGTATTGGTTTATCTCCCATGGACTATCTACCAGCTATTGTGTATATTTTTTCATTTTGCTATCTTTTTCCCTGCAAGTTATGCACCGAACTTACAGGCATGATATATGTGACTGATACTTGTATCAGCAGTATGTATTTGTTAGTTTCTTAAGGTTGTTAATTATGGACACTTGATGGTTTGATGACAGTTACGTAGTTTATACTACCAGCATATGTAACATGTAACTTATCATATTAATGAAAAGTTACAAATTTTTCCCTTGTGAAAAATTATAAAAGAAAAACTCTTTTATTCCAATTGTTTGATGTTAATTTCATGATCATGTTGTTGAATATTTCACAATACCTTCTCTAAGGAGGTAAGGCCCCCTCCTTGGCTTGGTACTTCTAGGTAGCATTAGCAAGTAGTTAGTATTTATAATTCTATTAATTTACAATTATTATAATTCCATTGATTTTATTTTGTTGCAACTATATTAGTTTCCCTTTGTTGCAATTTTGATATGTTCCTATGATGTAGACACATTACTTGCTTGTTGTTACAACTCCAGGTTATGAATTTAGGGCATTTATTTTAGTGTTAATGATTAGCTAACAAATGTGTGTGTTTCTAGAGATTCTAGCAATTGTTGCAACTCTTGTTGCTACAACTCACTTGTAGCTTACTTTTACTTGGTTTTCAGTAACAGTTTATAACGATTGAGAGTTACGTGTTATTTAAATATTATTTTAAAGTTATTTAATTGTAATTGATTGCATCATAGGCATGTGCCATTGCATCTTTCCTAAAAAAAACCCATAATATCATTATACTTGAACAGGTCACTTCTAGCAATTGGTGTGTGTACTTTTTTTCTTGTGTTTCCTTTCGTTAATTGTGATTTACTTTCCCTGCAATTTTCTTTTCTACAAGATTGATTTATTTCCTTCAAAGTGTGGTGTGTTTAGTCAAATCGGTGATTTTTGAAAGCGTCTTTATCTTGTATTGTGACAAAAATCGTATTAATACAACTTTAGGGCACATAATATATTGTGCTAGCATATATTGTGCATGGTAGTTTGCAAGTTCTAAACGAACCTCAAATTGACAATTTAAATGTATAAATAATAAATTACAATTAATTATTCATGTTTATTTCTAACTTGGAATGCTTACATTTTGGATTGGTTTGCATTCATTTACATTGTTGAATAATTTTTCTCAACACAATTATTACATTTGTTGGTCTTAGTAAAAATAACAATCATCTTGGCAAGGATTAATCATTTAATTCATTTATGTCAACATGATTTGTTCTACCTATGTTGGGGGTTACAAGGACAAGCTTCTTAAGCCCACCAAGTAATTGTGTGTTATTTAAATTATGCAAATGTGTTACTTTTATTTCCAACATGTGTGTTCTTTTTCCGTGGATAGTTGAAAACTAGACGAGTGGTTGATCATGTTTTGAAAGTGTATTTACTTTATTGCAAGTGTGTTTAACTTCATGCAACCATTTTTAATTTCCTGAAAGTGTGTTTACTTTCCTACAAATATATTTGATCACTTTACTTTTGAATTTATGTAGCCTTGCCAAGCTTTTGAACTACCTATACTCCATCTACAAAACTAATCATTGATACTACAAATATGAAACAAACCAATGAAAGTAAAAAGCGTGATATGCATATATAGTGCATGATAACTCATAAGTTCCATACAGCCCTGTGTTGACAATTAAATGCATAGTCTTTTGGTTGTCTTTCTAAGCACTTATAAATGTAATTAAAATTCATTTCAATTACCCTCATTCCTAAAACTAACAACCCATCCTTCTTTGAACTCTTTAGGTCTATCTCTCTTTGTAATGCCACTTACAAGATTCACACAAATATTATTGCTACACGCCTTAAACCGATTTTATCAAATCATATCTCCTCATAGGAATTTGGGTTCCTAGGAGGTTATGAAATCCATGAAGCTATTAGTTTTTCTTAAGAAAGGTTGCACACTATCCATACTAAGCGTTAGTGGGAAATTATATAAAAGGTTGATTTATCAAAATATTTTGACAAGGTTAGTTGGCTATACCCCATAATCTTATTGTTGGTTTAGGATTTATGCCACTCTTTTGTCTATTGGTTTTTCATCTATATCAGCTCATGCTCTCTTGCTTTGTTGATCAATGGGATTGCCTCCTTTTTTCTAATCCAAAAAGAGGGTTCAAACAAGCATGTCCTTTATATTCTCTCATCTTCCACCTAGTTGCAGGAGGAGTTAGTTGTCTTCTCTCATATTCAAAACAAAGAAACATCTTCAAAGATATCTCTATTATTCATCATTATTCCATCTCTCATCTTTTGTTTGTGGATAATATCCTTATCTTCTCTAATGCTAGCCTTGATCACGTCCAATCCTTAAAGGACATACTAGAAACCTTTATGATAACTTCTTGAATTGCTATAAAATAATATTAAATCGTCTTTGTATGAAAATGGCTTAACAAAGGTTGAAGCATAAAGCATTGACATCCTTTCTTCACACCCTCATAAGTGTTGATTTTTTGTATCATCGGAAGTGCTCTTAGTCTCAAATTTTTTGGAGAGGCTTAGACACACGTACTCCATAGAACCCAAAAATAGTTTACTGAGATTCCACTCAGAACATGTTTTATTAAAAAACCTAAGTCTAAACTTAGGGAAATTAAATAATTAAAGATCATGAATAAAACAGAATGTGAATCTTCTAGAAAACATGGATCAAGTCAAGATATGATATTATCCATTGATTAGAGATCTAATCTCAATTGTTTATATCTCAACGAGAATATTATAAAATAATACTCGAGGGTCATTTGGAAAATACAACAGTGCAGATACTCAGTTGCCCGAATAAATTGATTTTCTCAGTGGTCGAAGTTCGTCAAGAGAAAATCGACTCAAAGGGAGAGTATCAAGTGGAGGATAGGAATAGAGGGTTCAGCAGCAATCTAGGGTGCAGGAACAAGTGACATAGTGCCAGGAAGAGACAGTGCAAAGGGTGGGAGGGAGCAGCGCAGAAGGGTGATGCGGTTTTGCGCAGTCCCCACATAGAACCAGTGCAGTGATGACACAAGAGCCTTAAGAGGGTCCTTCCGAGGTCGTTTCTCATATGATTATTGTGTGGGGAATTTCTAAAGTGTTTTCATAGGGAATTTGTCTTCATCGGTGTTGATTGTAAATTGTATAAGAACATTCTATTGAATAATACAAACCCTCATCTGATGCATCGATTTTCCCACATTGGGTTTTTCCGGGGACAATTTTCCAAAATATCTGTGTCATTCATGTGCTAGTATTTTTCTTATTTTTTTGCTCAATAATTATATGGTGAAGTTTGAATTTGAATTTATTTCGATATTTACGGAAGATATTTCTAAAAATAACTTATTTTGGAATAGTAAGTAGAATAAATAACATCAGATAATGTAGTAGAATTTCAAGTTGAAATTTTCACATAGTATCACATCAAGGTTAGGCAAGGAAGTAGGAGGGACGACGCTAAATTTGATTCATGGTGCTTCCTTGGCCGAAAATCATACACCCAAGGGCTTATGCATTTCTTCTGTAGAAATTGACTAGAAATGGAAAAGCACGGAGAATATGGAAGATCGAGTTTTGTCAGAGTTGGCCTCTAGGCTAGAAAAGGAATGTGTGTGCTTATCTAGCACTGCATCATCATATGATTAGTATATTTATAGCGGGGTTTCAACCCATATGACTGGAGAAAAAGATCATTTCTCTAGCTATCAAGAAGAACGGATGGAAATCCAAATTACTATGGGAAACAATTCAAAATGTACCCCTATAGGAAAAGGGCCTGTAGAATTTCAAATAGAAGCAGGAGAGAGTCTCTGACACACTAATGTGTTGTAAGTGCCAGGTATGGGAATGAATTTACTTTCAATGTCTTAATTTCAAGACAAGTGATATGACGTATACTTTATCAGGATAAAATTATATGTCAAGCATCCAAGCTGGAAGAAGAGGGCTCAGATTGGAACTTGAAGCAACAGATTATACAAGTTGCAGCTCAAATCTCCAATGGAACTGATATGCGACAATTTAAGCGGTGAATCAGATCTGTATGAATTATGGCACAGACGAATGGGGCATCTACACCATGGATCTCTATGAATGCTCATATAAATAGTTATTAGAGTTCCAGTTCTTAGTACCAAACATGATGACGTGTGTAGAGGGTGCGTTTTAGGAAAATACGCTAAATCATCATATTCCATAAGCAACAATAGGGCGAAAAGTGTATTGGGGTTAATACGCTCAGATATCTGTAGACCAGTGTCCACTAGAGATCTTGGTGGAATTGAATATTTTGTCACTTTCATAGATGACCATTCCAGGAAGACTTGGATTTTCTTATTAAAGAACAAGGATGAGGTCTTTGATTGGTTCAAAGAATTCAAAGCTCTGGTAGAAAACCTAACTGGGAAGAAAATCAAAGTTTTATGTTTAGATAACATAGGTGAATATATTGATAAGGATTTCATATATTTCTGCGCAAGGGAAGGCATTAGAAGAGAATGGAAAACTCCTTACAATTTGAAGTAGAATGGATTCGCAGAACAGAAGAACATGACTATTGTTGTGGCAGCAAAGGCAATGTTGTATGACTAGGATTTTCCTAGATTTGTATGGGCAGAAGCATGCAGCACAGTTGTATATATCCATAGCATGACCCCTCACAAATCATTGGGAAATACAACACCCCAGAGTGTATTCACAAGGGTGAAGCCAGAGGTAAGTCACCTCAGGATTTTTTGGGAGCGTGGCATATTGTCATGTTCCAAATAAGAAACAAAGAAAACTAGATCAGACTATAGAGAAACGGTATCTCACGGGATATAGCAAGACATCCAAGGCTTACATGATATACATTCTAGGTAACATGAAAGTAGTAGTGAGGAGGGATATGAAATTCATGGAGGATCGAGCCTTCAAAAAATCCTGTGAAACACATATCGAAGAATAGTCTAAGGATGTTAGGTCCCTATATTACTAGTGTAGTCCCTTATTGTTGTTAGTGTAGCCCTCTTATTGTTATTTTTGTACCCCTGTAGTCCCCATATTGTTATTATTGTGCTCCATAATATCCCATTATTGTTATTCTTGTGCCCTTACATTATTATTGTTAGGTCGACTAGGAATATATTGTGACCCCACGGAGTCCTATATATAGAAAGGAGGTTTTTTAATTTGTATCATCCAAGAAGTGTTCATTTATGTAATGTAAAGGAGGTTTCCCCCTTGAAGAGGATGATTTCTAAGGTGTTTATCTATATTTTCTTCTATTTTGTGAGCTTGTTTCATAACATTTGGTATTATAGCTTTGGATACTAGGGTTTCGCTACTTCAAACAGGTCATCGTCGAATTTTCGCTATAAAAATTTTTCTACGAAGTTTCAGAAGCTAAACAAAACTCATTTGCACTGAAATCCAGAGGAACTTCGTGGAAAATTTTTAGATCTTAGTTCGCTATATTTTAAGAGATATGATCTAATTAAGTTAGGGTTTTTTCAGGCATCATAATTTCATATCAAACATGTGGTTGAGGAAATGATAGCACATTATGTGGATACAATGAGAAACACCTTCTTTAGCCAATTGACAAATCTCAAACAAAAGGGTTCAATGATGGAGCACATTGAGGACTTCCAAAAATTGAATATAAGGGTAAATAATATTCCAGAGGAACATAGGATTGATGTCTTCATAGGGACTCTAAATGATAACATCCAACTTGAGGTTCACCTTTGGAAACTTGCTACAATGGAGAAGGCATTCAGGTTGGCAAGAAAAATTGAAAGAAAAATTATGGAGACAAGGAAGCCTACCACTTACAACTATAAAGATGGAAGTGTTGATACTCCTAGACTTCCATAACCTACAAGGTTGACACCACAAAAATTGGAAGAAAAAGGAGAAAAAGGGCTTTGCTATAGTTGTGATAGAAAATACACTAAAGTTCATAAGTGTGTTGAGAATAAATTATTTTACATAGATTTTTAAGAAGATGAAGAAAATGAACAAGAAAATTCAAAAGAAGAGGATCATATGATACACCAGGAACCAACCATAGAGGAAGAAGAAATGGATCCGACCATATCCTGTAATGCATTGGCAGGAATTACTACTTCTCAAACTCTCAATATAGAAGGACATATCAAGAATAAAAATGTAATAGTGCTTACTGATTATGGTAGTACCCATAATTTTATTCATTATAAGGTAGCCAAGGAATTGAATTTCTTCCTATACCCAGCGCCAGAGTGTCAAGTGATGGTGGAAAATGGAGGAAATATAAATTTCTCTAGAAAGTGCCATAATATCAAGCTAACCATGGGGGAATATGTATTGAATAGTCCAATTCTATCCATTCCAATGGGTAGTGTTGATGTTGCACTAGGAATACAATGGTTACAATCTTTGGGAATGGTAGCTTTTAATTTTCAAGAACTTTTCTTGAAAAAAAAATTCGGAAAGAAAGGAAGTTGAATTACGGGGTATCATAGGGAAGCCAAGAAAGATAATAAGCTCTAATTTCATTACAAATCTTCTGAAGAAAGAACAATGAGGCGTAATTGCACAATTATGCTCACTAGAACTTCCAACATCAAAATCATTTATTTCTCCAGATCTCCAAAAATTCTTGGACAATCATTCCAAGGTGTTATAAACTCCAAAGGAATCCCACATATTCGTGATCATGATCATGCTATTCATTTTATTCCAGGAATTTTTCCTCCAAACATTAGGCCTTACAGATATCCTTATGTCAAACGAGCGAAATTGAACGTATGATTGCAGAAATGCTAGAGGCTTGTATAATTCAACCTAGTCAAAGTTCTTTCTCCGCTCCAGTAGTATTGGTGCACAAGAAGGATGGATCATGGTGCATGTTGTTGAAGTTTGCAACAAAAAACAATGAAATTGGCATCCGGAAACAACATCCTTGATTCTAACGAAAATTAAGCACCTACACTAGGTGGGGCCCACACAGGATATTTTTAGGTGGATGTATATTTATAGATGCATGAGAAAATTCTATGTATAGGTGAGGTCTATTTATAGATGTATGTGCAAGTTCTATTTATAGATTGCATTTCTATTTATAGATTCATGTCGACTATTATTATCCCTTAATATTATTTGGACAATAAAATATAATCTATTCTCAATGAGCACTTGGAAATAGTCAATTGAAGTGGAAAATCAGTTAGCTAAAGGAATTTCTAGTTAAGTGGTTGGTTGGTGGGATGTCCAAGTGGACTTAGTTTTAACTGAGTGATTCGAATTTGTAACAGAGTTGGAACTGTAGTTATGAGAGTTGTAAAGTAGTTTAACTTAGTTAAGTGAGTTAAAGTCAGTTATGCTAGTTGTAACTGAAGATACACTAGTGAGAGATCAAGTGAATTAATTATTAATTAATTCACAATTAGTGGCCTCACATTAAACTGAAGATTTACTACTATTAACTACATGCATGTAAGATCTAGTGGAGACCCAGTTAAGATGTAGGTGAAAGGGACATATTGACTATCAGTTGTGACATTATCGGTTGCACACATGCAACCACACACACATTGGATGTGCCTATGAGGATTGTGGAGTCAAGGCAGGCAAGAATCATTCATTCAAGGGTTCTTTACCATCAGGGATTGCGTAGTGGAGGCAAGTTGTATGGAGGCAATAAATTAGCTAACGAACTTGCCAATTTTTGTATGACAGTGTGAGATAGTTAGCTATTGTACTAAGAGCTCTTGGATTCTAGCTTTGTATGTAATTGTTTCATGATCCATGATATAATACATAATAGAAGATAGTGGGGTTTTTAGCTATATGCTTTCCCCGAAGTAAATTATTTGTATTATGTTTGATTGATCTTTCTTCATGATATTGCTATTGGCGATTGTGTTTTAAATTCCACAAATATTTTGTAGAAGTGATTCTGTAAACAGTGGCATATAATTTTTAGATCAGGAGAATCCAGGAAATACATATTTTTTTATTATAATTTCTACACATGTGTCTGGATTATTGGGAGATCAATAAGCTCACTATTAAAGATAAATTTCCCATTCTTGTGATTTATGAATTATTGTATGAATTACATAGAGAAATTTATTTCATCAAGTTGGATCTTCGTTCATGATATCATCAAATTAGAATGAAGACTGAAGACATTCTGAAAACAGCATTTCGAACTCATGAGGGTCATTATGAATTTTTGGTCATGCATTTTGGCCTTACCAATGCACCTTCTACATTTCAAGGGTTGATGAATTCCATTTTCAAACCCTTCCTTAGAAAATTTGTGTTAGTATTTTTTGATGATATACTAATATATAGTAGGTCTTGGAAGGATCTTGTTCAACATGTTGACATGGTGGTCAAACTATTGGAGGAGAAACAATTATATGCAAAAACCTCCAAATGTTTCTTTGGAGTACAAGAGGTGGAATATTTGGGTCATAATGTATCTCAGGAGGGTGTTAAGGTAGACCCTAAAAAAATAAAATCCATTAAGAAATTGAAAATCACCACAACCATAAAGCAGTTGTGAGGATTTATCAGGTTAACAGGGTATTATCGCAAGTTTGTTAATAATTATGGGAGAATAGCAGCACCTCTAACAACATTATTGAAGAAAGATGCATTTTCATGAACTCTTGAAGAAACTAAAGCCTTTGAACATCTCAAAGGGGAAATGTGCCAAGCACCAGTCTTAGCTATGCCAGACTTCACAAAAACCTAGATTATGGAATGTGGTGCCTCAAGAAATGGAATTAGTGTTGTTTTAATGCAAGAAGGAAGACTTGTTTCTTTTGAAATTCATCCAATCAAAGGAAAGTATTTACAGAAAGATATTTATGAGAAGGAAATGTTGTAAATAATACATGCACTAAAGAAATAGTGACCTTACCTAATGGGAACACACTTCAAGGTAAAAATTGATCATGATAGTCTTAAATAATTTTTGGAACAAATACTATCTTTAGAAGAGCAACAAAAATGGGTCACAAAGATGTTGGGTTATGACTTTGAAATCATCTACAAAAAATGGAAGCTAAATGTTGTTGCAGATGCACTCTCAAGAAAGGATGAGGATGTGGAAGCATTTCTTTGTGCCATTTCTATTATCCAACCAAATTGGATAACCAAAGCAAGGGATTAATGGAAGAATGACAAAGAAGTATGGACACTCATTCAAAAGTTGTAGCAAGATCCTAGTACATCTGATACATTTAGTTGGAAAAATGATTCCTTATGGTACAAAGATTGCTTATATATTTGTAAGAATTCCCAACTAAAACAAAATATTATTTTGGAATTGAACACCTCTCCCTTAGGAGGACACTCGGAAATTTTAAAAACTTACCATAGGGTGAAGAAATATTTTTTTTGGGATGGCCTTAAATATGATATTCAAAATTTTGTGGTGAAATGTTTGTTTTTCCAGCAAAATAAAGTTGAGACAACTAAGACCTTGAGTTTGCTACAACCTTTATCCATTCCAAGTCAATGCTGGGAGGAGGTTTCAATGGATTTTATCACAGGTTTACCTAAGTCTGAAGGAAAGAGTGTCATCATGGCGGTAGTTGATAGAATTACCAATCATGCACATTTTTGTGCATTATCTCATCCATTTAAAGCGAGTACAGTTTCTACTGCATTTATGGAAACAATTCAAAAGCTGCATGGAAACCCAAATATTATTGTAAGCGATAGAGATCCTATTTTCACTAGAAATTTTTGGACATAATTATTTTCTTGTTTGGGTACTCAAATAGCTCATAGCTCATATTATCATCCTCAATCCGATGGGAAAACTGAGATAGTGAACAAATGTTTAAAATGACATATTCATTTCTTTTTATCTGATAAACAAACACAATGGGTCAATTGGTTAGTTGAATGGTGGTATAACACTTCCTTCCACACTGCAGCAAAAATGACCCCATTTATGGCACTTTATGGATATCATCCGTCGTCCATCGCATCATCTTTAAGAGAAATTTCTAAGGTTCAAGCAGTGGAAGATCACATCGAGCATCAACATCAAGTTCTCCAACTCTTAAAGGATAACCTAAATTTGGCATAGAATCGAATGAAACAATAGGAAAATCAACATCATAGCGAGAGTAGTTTTTATGTAGGTGACTGGGTATTTTTACGGCTACAACCATACAAAAAAAATTCCCTCAAGCAAGCTAAGAAGGATAATAAATTATCGCCAAAGTACTATGTTCCTTACAAGTTTTTGCAAAATATTGGTACTATGGTATACAAATTGGAGCTTCTTTCATCTTCCCGAGTGCACCCAATTTTCCATGTTTCATGCTTAAAGAAGGTTATAGGTGAAAAAAATCGGTTCAAACAATATCTCCAAAACTTGATGAGGAAGGAAAATTCATATTGGAACCTGAAGTAGTCACGGAAACAAGAACTCGACAGCCATGAAATCGATCAATTTCAGAGTATCTCATCAAGTGGAAGAAATTACCCATTGAAGATTCCACATGGGAGGATGAGAATTTTATACAGAAACATCCAGAACTACTCAAGCATTGAGGACAACACTTTTTTGAGGGAGAGGGGCATGTTAGGTCCTTATATTACTAGTGTAGTCCCTTATTTTTGTTAGTGTAGTCCCTTATTGTTGTTAGTGTAGCCCCCTCATTATTATTGTTGTACCCCTATAGTCCCCATATTGTTATTATTGTGCCCCATAATAGCCCACTATTGCTATTTTTGTGCCCTTAAATTATTATTGTTAGGTCTCCTAGGAATATATTATGACCCCATGGACTCCTATACATAGAAAGGAGGTTTTGTCATTTGTATCATCCAAGAATTGTTCATTTATGTAATGTAAAGGAGGTTTTCCCTTGAAGAGGCTGATTTCTAAGGTGTTTATCTATCTTTTCTTCTATTTTGTGAAATGGTTTCATAATAGAGGATGTCCCTCTTGTCCAGTGGTAGATAGGAGAGGATCCAGCAGATGGACAGCCATCAGGATCTATCACTGTGACTAGTACTAGTATTCCTTCGAGAGAAGAAAATCCAGTTAGCTTGTAGCTGATGGGACAGCAGGAGGAAGAGATGACTGAGCCAACCACTACTGGTAGCAGAATCAACAGAGAGGCATGATAGATGTTGAGGGATGCAGAATATTTTGTTGGAGCTCCTAGAACTGAGAAAAGGAAGCGTAGAGAGCGTGATATATACCAATCATTGGTAGCAGAGGTTGATGAACCCTCTAGCGTTCAGGAAGCGATTCAATACCAAGTCTGGTTGGATGCTATGGTAGAGGAGTATAGCTCTATCATGACAAATGATGTCTTAGAAGTCGTAACTAGGCCACAGGATATGTCAATTGTAGGTTCCAGGTGGATCTACAATATTAAGTGTGTTCCAGATGTCAGCATAGAAAAGTACAAGGCTAGGTTCATGGCTAAGGGGTATGCTCAGAAAGAAGGAATAGATTATGAAGAAACCTTCACCCCTGTAGCTAGATATACCTCTATCAAATCCATTATATCCCTTGCAGTGCATATGGGATGGGAGATTCACCGAATGGATGTCAAGACTGCATTCTTGAACGGGGCGATAAAAGAAGAGGTCAACATCGAACAACCAGAAGGCTTCGAGACACATGAGAAAAAAATCATGTATGTAGATTAAAGAAAGCCCTGTATGGAATCAAACAGACACCGAGAGCATGGTATAGTTGAATTGATGGTTACTTGCAGTATATGGGATTTGTCTAGAGTGATGTTGATCCCAATTTCTACTATCTCACAGTAGAGAATGAGCCATTGATTTTGGTATTGTATGCAGATGATTTATTTTTGACAGGATCATCTAGGCTCATTAAAGACTGCAAGAGGAACCTGGTAGAGGAATTCAACATGAATGATTTGGGGCTGATGCACTATTTTTTAGGATTGGAATTTCGGCAGCAAAAAGAATAAATCTTCCTTGGGCAAGGAAGATATGCTACAAAGGTTCTAAAGACATTTAGAATGCATAATTAGAGACCCATGGCTACTCCAATGATCACCAATTAGAAGAAAATTGATGCATCTGGAGATAAATAAGTGGACCCCACCTTGTACAGATAGCTCATAGGATCTCTCATGTATTTGGTCAACACCAGGTCAGGCATTTGCTATGTTGTTAATTCCCTCTATCAACTCATGGTAGAACCAAAAAGGGCACACTGGGAAACATCTAAGCACATTCTCCAATATATCCAAGGAATAGTTGGATATGGATTAAAATACACCCAAGGCGATGAATCATTCTGCGTGGATTCACAGATGCAGATTGGGCATGAAGTTCGGTACATCGGAAAAGTACCATAGGGTATTGCTTCAACATTGGATCAAGTATGACTTCCTGCTACAGTAAGAATCAGAACTTCAAAGCACTGATCACAGCTGAATAAGAGTATATGGCAGCCAACACAGCTTCATGTGAGGCTATATAGCTTAAAAAAATGCTAGTGAATTTATTCACAAGGAAGATGGAGGTGACTAGTATTCTATGTGATAATAAGAGTTGCATCAAGCTCTCTGAGAATCCATTTTTTCATAATCAGTCGAAACATATCGACATCAAGTGTCATATTATCAGAGACTTTGTTCAACGGGTAGCAGTACAGATACTATACATTCCCACAGGAGAACAGGTAGTGTAAATTCTCACCAAGGCCCTAGGGAGAACAAGGTTTCTTTATTTCAAGGAAAATATATGGATGATTGAGAATCCGTTTCAGTAACGGATGAAGCAGCACTTAAGAGAGAGTGGTAGTATGAATGAAGCAACGGAAGTGTCAATGTCATGGGTAGCAGTATAGTAGCAGCAGTAGTGCAGTGGTTGATGTACAGGTTTTCAGCTGTCAACAGCGCAGAGGATGCTTCAGCATCAAAATAGTATGCAACAGGCACATTGTCATATCACTTTCCTTGCTAAGTAGGAGTGTTGAATTTTGGTACCATCTGAACTGCTCTAAGTCTAAAATTTTGTGGAGAGGCTTAGACACACGTAAAAAACCTACACTAGTTCTCAAGTGCAATTGTTGCTAAAGTTGTATGGAATCGCATCCAAGGCATAGGGCTCTGTACATAACTAATGTATCAAAAATGCATTCATCCCTCATCCATAATAGAATGGATTATACCACCAATCAAATCGTTCAAAAATGGATTAGTCATTTGGAAATTTATCATATAATATTTTCTCTTTATTGGAAACAGACTTATATGGAAAGTGGGGGGAAGCACAAACATTCCCATTAGCAAGAATTCATGGGTAAGGATCTATCAAAATAATATTCACTCATATTTCCTTGTGTTTTATTTCAATAATGATAGTATCCAAAATTTAAATTAATTTTTTGTAGGGGCTTCTGATTTTTCTCCACAACATTGGTCAAACTCAAAAGAATTAAATCTAGGAGAAGAACATATTTTGGAAGGGAAAGAACACATCAAATCTTTGAGGTAATCCCATGTCTTCCTCTCTAATAATGGGGATACTCTTGTTTGGGCTCATATTCCTTTTGGTTCATACTCTCCCATGTATGGTTACCTTAGCTTGGCTCATCGAGATCACCCTCTAGGTCCTCCATAGTGAGGGGGGGGCTTGGAAGCAGTTATGGAAGCTCGTTTTCCCTCCAAAATAAAATATCTTTATGTGGCTCCTTATTTGAAATAAATCTCCAACTTGGGATGTCCTCCAGAGAGGATCCTTCTTAGGCCTTGGTAGATTTTCCATATATCTCTCGGATATTGAAACTATCTCCCATTTTTTCATAGTGTACCCCTTCACTAAAATGGTTTAGAAAGAAATGAAAAAATTGGAAGGTCCAACAAAACAATATTAATTTAATATAATATCATCAGAAATTTATTATTATCTTTCTAAAATTATATTTAAATGTTTTAATCATTCAAAATAAATTTCCAATATTAAACCAATAGATTAATTGTTAAAATTAATATATTGCTAGAATGTGAGTCCTTAGACAATCACAAAGTATGAGAATACAATTGTCATTCTTATCTTGATGAGGTGTCATGATGATCCATTGATGAGTTGTCAGTGTGATCTAAGATCTAGATATAGAAGATCAATTGATGTATTATAAATTCACATGTTGAGATCAATATAGTACAACAAAGGGGTCTCAAGCCTTTTCTGCCATATTGCTTGTCTTGTCTCGCCCGTGTTAATTCTTAACATGATTTTAAAACTTCTTTAGTATTAAGGGCTTGATAATTCCATGATATATTTTCATGGAGGATTTTCAATTTGCATTTTATGCTTGAGAAGTTCTGCTAAGTTGAACATAAAGCCCTGGCTAGTAAATATATTCTCTAAATCAAAGAGAGGTTCATCAAATTCTCTTAAGTCCTAAGGGCCCTAGTTGTGTTTCGAGGTCTATGGACATGAAATGGATGTGAAGGTACCAAGATAACAAAATATGCTCAGTTGGGCTCTTTATGTTTAAAAGAATTTCTATGCTTCATTTTATGGTGAAATTGGTGCAGATCCACGATCATTAGCATTAGATCTAAATTTTTCTAAAGCTTTTAGCTTTCACAAGGCTTCTGATATACATGTTTTTGCCTTCATTTCTATTTTCAAAAGCTCCTCCTCTTCCTAATCATTTATTTCATACAGTTGCCAACAATCTGCTAGATCTGGTATGTAGACTTTCCAAACCCTATGAATGTAATAGTGTATCCATTTTGTCTCTATTGGAATTCTTAGGCCTCGACTTTTCATCTCTTTGCTTAAATATTCTACCTTCCCTCTGGAGATATGGAAAACACTCTACATTTCCACCAAAAACATATATATTTTCATAATCTATTATAAATGGGAGATCCTCATCATTTCCCTCCACATTTTTTCATTCCTTGAGGTGCTCCTCTTGTTTTTCTTTGGCTATTTGTTGGGGGGACTGGTCCAAAATAGTCACATTATTTATATCAACATGTTTTACTATACCCGATATAGTAAATCTAATGCCACCTCCAACATTTACAACAATCAAGTCTCTACTATAAATGTATGCAGGCCCAATGGCTTGACTGTCGTATCTGCCTACCAACGCAACTATAGCTAGTGTCGTCCCTACAATCAGTGGCATTTCCATTTCTGGTTTTAGGAAGATAAAATCAAAGGGATGGGCTACCACACCCACTTTCGATCATGGGAAAAAATATCACTCGTTGAGCATTTAAAAGAAAAAAGTGGAAAATTCTTCAAAGCGTTTTCATTGCTTTGAGGAGATAGGCCATCAAATTTTCATAGGGACACTTTACTACACATTTGTGGGGCCGAAAGTTGTAACATTGTATGATCATTAAAATTAGGCAAATCTAGTATATTCAATCTTCCAAGAAGCATAGTGATCGATATGATCATTAAAATTACTTAAACTATGATGATGATGATAGTTGTTTCAGGGCTAAGCTGTAGAATTGGATCAAACCCATGTCATATTCCTTTGGGATCATCAACATCGAACCTACAAACAACTAGTTTGTGTATGTTACAGAGATATATGTTCATTAATAATTTATTATGTAAGTTTGAATTGTGCCTTTGGTTGGGTAGTCTAGTTTTCTCATGTTGAGTTGGAATTGAATTAGTGAGTCAATGATTTATTTGTTCTATAAAAATATGCTAGCCATTTACCTACATCAAAGCAATAGGTACACTAGTAGTTTTTTTTCTAGTTATTGGATGTGGGCTCCTCCATTGCATCCAAGTATTTTTTGGGACTGAATGTGGGTTCCTGCACTGCAATTGGTGTTGTTTTTAGTTCCATAGGTGACCAATCGCAGCATTCGGGAGTGTTACTATATTGGAGTCCTAATACCATGGAAGAAGGAGAAAATTTGTGTGAAGGAAAATTATAGACCCCTTTGAAAAAATTGAAGCCTGTGCAAAATTATTGGCCGAGACTTGTTGTGTTATAAATAAATGTTGAAGGAGTAATGACATGGAGAGGAATCGTGTCACTATTCTAAAGGATAACCCATCAAAAGAAGCTTGATAAATTTGAGAAATAAATAGTGTGGTGTGAACTTCAATCAGTAAAATTGAGATTTTCAGATATTTTTACACTGAGGTTGATCCAAAAAAAAAACCACCCAATTTGAGTCTTAATTGTTTGTAGCATCTTCATCTATGGTTTGAAAGGTCACATTGTTTCCCCTATTATTTCTATCAGTGTTACATTTGATAAAAACTTTTTTTCTTGTTAATGTCCACATAAACTACAAGTGTTGAGAGATTCTGAAGAGGAAGTTTTATTTTTTATCAAGGTTTTAATATATTGAAAACCAAAGCCCAAGCGAGGCATCCCGACTGGAGATGGTCATGTGAGTGAGGACTTTGGTGCCTCGAGGTTTCAGGTTCAAGTCCTCCCTAGGTAAATAATGTAATAATATGTAAATATGTAAATATAATATATGGTTCAAGTCCTCCCTAGCTAAATAATGTAATAATATGTAAATATGTAAATATAATTTACTGGTTCAAGTCCTCCCTAGGTGAATAATGTAATAACATGTATCTATATATATATATATATATATATATATATATATATATATATATATATATATATATATATATATATAAGAAAAGCATCTTAAAGGAGGAAAAGAGTACTTTGTAAAAAGGCTTAGTCCATCGAAAAAAAAGGGGCCATTCTTTTAAGACCTTGATTTCACCTGAAATTTGAATGGGGGGATTCAAGGCTTCTTGTCTGATTTTAGTGCCATAAGAATTGTAATGTTATTTCTTGCTTTACTTAATTGTAAGAATATTTGTTGTAAAGTTACCTGCCTCAAATTTGAATAAGGAGGTCAAAATTCAAGTAATTTTTCATCATTAAATCATTGTAAAAGGCAGTCTAGGGTGCATGATCAGTAGTACCCAACAACTTAAGGTGACATAAAATCAAGGGAACGTCACAAACAGACATAAAATCAAGCGAATGTGACAGGTGAGTGAGTGAAGTGGAAAATGGGTAAAGGCAGAAAGCACCTACTAAATGCCTCACAAGAAATTAAAGGTTTTCAAAATTGCAGCCATGAATTGCATAATAAAATAAAAGTACTTGAGTGAAAATTAAAGTAAAATCAAACCTAAATTGATCAAATGGTTTACACACTAACATAGACAAAACATTGTAACTACCCTAGTCAAAATTCCATGTAATACAGTTAATAAAGGGAAAAATAAGACCAAGGTCGTGGGACACGTATTCCAAGTTGAATGTTGGGAAAAACATCTTAGCGAGTGTTAATTTGGTTTATTATGGCTAAGGGAAATTGGAAAAGGCTTTGGAAATGCAAGAGGCATTGTTTGGAATTTTATTTATGAAAATAATGGAAGTTAGGAGAAAATGAAGGTGAAAGGTCACAGGTTTCATGTGGGGAGGAAATTGAAGGAAAAATAATGGAAAATGAAGAAAATAGAGGCCTCATTGATAAAAAGGCTTATGAAGATTAGTTCATGGATTTTTCTCAGTATAACCTTTTTTAAGTTCAGTTTTGGATCTCTCTCTCTCTACTCTTTCTCTCTCACACACCCTAGGACACTTGAAGCATTCTTGGAGCACTCTAGGATTGGATCAAGGAAATTAAAAAGGACAATAAGCAAAAGGAAGAAAAGATTGAGCAAGGAAGAGCATAATCAAGTGGCTAAAATGAGATTACTTGCAGGTATCGATGTGCATGTGTGATTTCCTTGCTAGATGCGGCATTCATGGTACATGCATGTGTGTTCTTGGTTCTCTTGTTGTCATTGGCATGGTTTTGGTCACGTGTGGACAGTATTCTTCAGCATTTCATTTTCATTTCTGGATAGCCATTGTGTGGTGGGTTCACTTGTATTTGGTTGAGTTGGATTTTCGAATGGTATTGAAGCTTAGTAGGGTAGTCTCAAGATTATTCACAAGGCCTAGGAATCCCAGGATGGGATACACAGTAAAGCTTGGTTGTGAACACCTCGATTAAGCCTAGGAATCCTCAACCGGTGAATGGTGAGATACACGGTAAAGCTCAGAGGTGAATGCCCTTTATTGAGCCTAGTATTCCTCAATTGTGGTAGGATAAAAAGTAAATCTCATAAGGGAATACCCTTGATTGGGCCTAGGAATCCTTTAACTGGTGATGGCAAGATATATGGTAAATCCTGAAGGGTGGAGACCTCGTATGCCTAGGAATCCCTTGACTGGAAATGGTGGTGTACACGATAAATTCGAGAGGTTGAGACAGAAAAATTCCTCATGATTTAGGCAGAGAGATCTAGATTCATTCATGCTTATTTAGGGCCTAGTGATCTGGTGGGGATTGCGGTAAATTCAAGTTGTATTGATGAGGGTTTGTGCCTAATGATATGGGGGGATTACGGTATAGCCCGAGGAAGCCCTGGTTGGTTTTTTTGTGAGTTCCACATTCATGATTGGAATATGGCATGGGGGTTATTGGTTGAAAGAAATATTTGGTTCGACCCAATCTATGGTGGGGTGGTTCGTGGAAGTCTCAGAACTAGTTGGCTTATAAATTCATTAATAAGAGCTCCTACTCCTTGGTATTTCATGTGAAAATTTACTAGTTCATATGTGATTCTTATGGTTGTTATATCCTTGTTATTTTTGTTAGTTATATGTTGGTTATGAGTATGTTTTATGACAAACTTGAGGTATGTCTCTCATCATGTTTTGATTAGCAAATGAATGTACAATGAATATATGCCCTCGTAGATGATAATGCAACTATTTTGATAAGGCATCAATGCTTCTTTATGAATCTCAGATAAGTATGATACCTCTCTGCTCAGATTTGTTGTTATGACCTATAGATTACATATTTGTGACATAGTTGAAGAAATGTTTGTCATGGCTAGTAGGGGTCAGAGCAAGTACTTGTACCAATGATTGAATTAGTAGTCTTATTCCATTGTTATTTACAATTTCTGAAGGTTTCATGAAGTTCTAGGCAGTGGCCTGAGACATAGCCTTGAAAAAGTGGCTCATAATCGAGGGTCGCTAGCATAGAACTACTTGAAAAAGTCCACAGTCATTGGCATGCATTGTTGTAGGAGTTATTGGAAGGCCTCAGTCACATGCATGTCTTATCATGGGAGTGGATGAGGGTCCAAATCAATAAAATGTCAAGTTATATTAGGGTATAAGCACCTAGAAGGGTTGGTTGCCTCCTCAAGGGTTTGTAGCTCCCGAGGAAGGTCATATTCGTTTGGTTTTGTCGATTCCACTTCCTTAACTGTACATGGGGAGTTGAATCGTATCATATTATCCTCTCATCCCATGTTTACCCCGACAGATTGGTTTACAGGGTGGTATCAGAGCGGGTTTCATTCCCTTTGGGTGGTGTCTAGTTTTTGTTCTCCTTGTGTGATATCTGATACCACAGGGTGGTATAAAAGCATGGTTCAACGCTTGGATTGGATGGGTGGAATTTGTTGTCATGCATGCATGTTAATTTTTCTATGTGATTTTTATGTATTCATGATGTTGGTCATTGTTACAGTTGTGTTTTCATTTAGAAGTTGATGTTGTTGTTGTTGTTGTTGGATATGGTCGTCATGAGTGTATGTCAGTTATGATTGGTTATGCATGTCAGTGTCTATATGTTTTTATGCATGCATTGTAATGGTTAAGGTTTTTTTCCATGAGGTTTTTGTATGTATTTATGTCATCATGATGCTCTTGGTATGTTATGATGTTGACATGTTGGCTGAGATAGAGCAGGAGACGTAGATCATCAAAGCATGGTTGCAGAAGAGAACTTCGAGGTACGAGAATATCGTCGTATAGGTTCATATGGTGGGTATGAAGGTACATTGGTTAATGGTTGTTATAGGAATTAAGGTTATGTACATGTCCGTTAGTTTATGGTTTTTGTAGTTACAAGTATGATAGATGTTTGTTAACCAGTGCGATCACATGTACATGTGTCAGTTAGTTATGAAGGATAGTAACTTGTTGTTATATGCATTGTGGTCATATGCATGATCGTTATGGTCATTGCAACTAAGATCTTCATTTTATATGTATCGTGTTAATTTGGATGTGGTCAGTGCAGATGGTTATGTTTATGACATACATGTATGAGTTGATGTATTTGTGATATTTTGTAGCACTAATCAAGATTGATTTTGCATATGTGATTGTTATGCATGAATGACAATTTTTTATGAGTTTATGATGTGATCATGTTAGCTAGTTACTGTTATAGACATCATGACCTTATTTATGTTTGAGTTGATATGTTGTGAATTTATATCATGATAATCTAGATTGATTGTGCAGACAATATAGCCTCCCCTAAGATACATTAAGGTATGAGTTTGATTATGTCATCTACTTGGTGCTTCAATGTTTGATTATATCATCTATTTGGTATTTGAGTGTTTTGTGTCTATTATGTCGTCTATCTGTTGTTTGAATGTTAGATTAGTTGCATGATATGAGTTTGTATATATAAGATTGCATTAAGGAATTATTTTGTTTTGAGATGGTTTCTGTTATCCTCCTGTATTTTACAGATTTCACTAGATGAATTTGGATGTTCTACAAGCACCTAACGATAGCATTATTTGCCCATCAGCTATCTTTAGAGGTCTCACGACCTTCATCATCCTAAATTTGAATATTTCTCACTGAACTTTCCTATATTTTCTACCTCCTCAAAATTTCACCCCGCTGCTCTAAAGAAACTCCATTTTTTGGGACTTTTTACTGTCAGCCTTTGCAGCCTTCCTCCAGTGATCAAGCATGCTCTTACAAAGTGATTTTAAGGTTTCAAGGTCAAATTTTTTCATTTCATTGAGTCTTTAAGTAAAATTTGGTCACTAGGGATTAGGTCTAGGGTTTGCTTTCACTCCTTTCAAAATTGCCCAAATTTCGGTCCATGTCACCATTCAGCTGAGTGTACCATCATTCAGAGGGTTTTCATCATCATGCCAGATTCCAAAGGGTCATTTTACACCTTGTTCATGCTTCAGTGGTGCCTAGGTAAGGTTCATTTCCCTCTCCTAGGGTTTTGGAGGTAATTTCTCTTGGATGGTCAAATCATAATCAAAACTTGTATCCTGATGTTCATACACCTTCCCCTATCCTTAATGTACCTTATTAAACACTTCCCATCACTGAGATCCCCCAAATTCCTCATTTTCGCACAAACCCTGGTTTCCTACTACAACTTGGCAATTTTCTAGGCTAGGCCTGTGTTTTTCACTTTTGGACCCCTTCCCCTCTATAAATCTATGAAATTCCACTTTCCCCTGCTTCCTAACATCCCTCCCTTCTTCCCAAAATTTTCTCAAGAATTTAGAAGCCCCTTATCCCCATCATTTCGCTTCATTTCGACAAATCCCTTGTTCCACACATCGGGATAGGTTTTACTCAAATGATGTTTCCGAGCAATAAATTATGAATTTGGGAAAAATGAGAGTTTTTTTGTCCAAAATATTCCAAGGAGGAAAAACCTCCTTCACTTTTTACACAAGTGTCATGGTTTTAGAGAAATGTCAAAAATACAGTCGCCTCAGGAGAATTGATGCACCTCTGGCGTGACCTTGGGAAAATCAATATTTCTCTTATCTTGGTTGGAAAAATGACTTTCTTGATGAGTAAAATGATAACTAGACACAAATATATTTCCAATGAGCTATCATGAGCTCAATTTGGAGTTGAGGAAGACCTTCAAAAGTTGACTGCAACAGCACTCTGCCTTGAGGCAGCCTCATTTTGCACATTTTGACCAGTCTTGGGAGATTTGATTTTTGACAAGGAAAATGAACTCAAAATTGAAAAATTCCAGTTGGTTTGGAAAGTAGACTCAATAATATTTCCAAAAACCTATCCCACGCCCAATTTGGACACCGCGAAGGTCTCCAAAAGTCTCCTACAAAATGGCGTAACGCGTTGGGTTTATGGCGGGACGCATAGAGCTGCAAGCCCAATTTCACCACAAACTTCCCCAAAATTTCCAAATGTGCTCAAATATGTGGTGTGAAAGTAAGTTAAGAGTTTTTCCATTGCAAGTGAAGAGTGTTTCTCATAATTTATGGTGGTTTAGTGTGTAAAATCTCAAACCCTACCTCCTTCCAGATGTGCTCAATAGCAATGGCTTAGAGTTTGTCTTTGTGTTTTTGCTATCAAATCCACTCCATCACCCCCTCAATTTTTGACTCCTCCATTCGTTCTTCAATTTAAGCCATACATTCCCTGCAAGACAATCAAAAAGTACATCATTCAGTCAAAAATCCAAAAGGAAGCAAAACAGAGTTTCTTGAAAAGTGTCAAAGTTTGCAACATTACAAAGTGGGTTTTCAAATAGAAAATTAAAATCCTTGGTATAAATATCATTTTTATGTTCAAGAATCCATTTGAATGCCAAGAGACAGAAGTGAGAAAAGAAGAAGTTGTGAGGAGCGAAATAGGTAGTTTGACGGCAAACTATGTTGAAATTTCCGAGCGCGACGCGTTGGGTGACTGTTGCGACGCATTGGGCAGGCGCAGCACATTGGGCTGGCCTCCGCAGTGTAAAAAATACACTGGCACGACGCATCAGGGAGGCGCGGCCCATTGGGTTGGTTGCACAATGCACATGGCAGAAAGCTAATTTATTGCCATTTCTTCCAAATTTTCAAACTGGCTCGGTCCATCTTTGTCCAAGTAAGTCCATGCAACTTCCCCATTGCCCATGACATGTGTTTGGTGATGCTTATGAGGATTTAAATACCAAGAAAATCAAACCCTATTTGTTTGTGCAAGGATTGTTTCCTTAGGGTTTCAAAATTGGTTTTTTGTTTATCATTCCCACTTCCCCACCTTTTTTTTCCATCATCATTTTTAATCTTGTTACATCAATCCCATTTCCTTATTCCCTATCCCATTCCCATTACCTCACATCCCAATCATGAATTTCCCAAACCCCAATGTTATTCCAAGAAACCAAGTAACTGCTCCAAAAATCTTCAATTGAAAATTTTCACTTGGTAATAGTCCATCATTTCATCACCCTATCTCTCCATAGTCCCCCACTTGTTATCACATATTTGGCAACAAAACCAAGGACACCAAACTTTTCATTTTTCATCCAAGACAACATAGACCTTGGACATCATGGAGATAGATACCGATACATCTTATGACTGAGACAGTGATTCCACCACTGAACTACATGCACCTAGAAGGCCAACAAGGAAAAGAACATGTTAAGGCACATGAAGAATCATTATTGGGCAAGAAATCATGTTTGCAAGGCACGAATCAAGATCCTGAAGGCAAAGTTAAAGAGGGCATTAAAGCGTCGCAAAAGGCATGATAGACTCCAAATTTTGGCCGAAGCTTCCTTGGCCCAGCATAGCGCATGATGGAGGACACTCAGCCCAAATTTGAAATTCGGGACACATTTTGTCAATTTTGATTTTTTTTGGCCTAAACACAGATTTTTCTGCCCGACGCATCGCGCCACTTGGTGCACGCTTATGATTGGGAGCTCCTCTTGGGTAAAAAACACCCTAAAATTGACCTTTCTGCCCCTTTTTGGACACACGGGAAGCAGTATTGGGAAAACTAATTTTTGGAGGGGAAAATAGCAACCAAATTCAGAAATTATACTTGGGTTTGAAATTAGACAGGCAGAGCTTTCCAACAAGCTATCCTGCGCTCAATTTTGACACCAGTAAGGCCTTAAAAATCGGCTCCAAAGTGGCACGACGCATAGAGATTTCAGGCGCGACGCATTGGGGATTTTGGCTCAGTTTTGACTCAGTAACTCTGTTTTTCGCCTAGTTTTGGCCAGTTTGACTTTTTTATCTCCAAATGTAAATATCTTGATGTAATTTGAGGTAATTTCATGAATTTTTATGTAATTTTGACAAATTTTAACTCATGTAAGTAGATTCATTCATCAAAAGGTAAATTGTAACTAAATGAATCAGTTTCCTATCTTATAGAGGCAAGTTGTTCCACTGCCTATTTTCCAGTTCTTAGTTTAGATCTTGTTGAAACGGATCCTAAACTAGTGAGCTCGACCCCTAGAGGCATGGGGATGAGTTATGCTTGTCTATATCTTGTATTTTCTCAGTCATTTTCAAGGTTGGACACTTGGGATTGCTTGGAGCTTCATTGTACATTTCATATCTGCATTTTGGCAAAGGAATAGACCAGGTTTTGTAGCACTCCTTGGGATTCATGTGGCTCTTTTTTTTGATGATGTCTTTCTCTCTGTGATTGTAGGTTTATTGGTGCTTTATATATATCATCTCCCTCTTACTTCTACTTAAGTAAAACAAACAAGGATAAAGGTGGAATTCATTAGATTTGCAGTGCTCTACCTTGAAGTTTTGTTTAATTTTCTATGTTTTCAACTGTCTGAAGAGGATTCCTGAAAGCCTCTTTCCCTCTTCAACTCCTCACCAGTCTGAGCTATCCATTTCATTCAATTCGAAACATCAAAACAATTTCCTTTCTTGCCCCATTCATCTCTCTGCAAAACTGATCATTTCCCAGTACCAAAATCTGCCCTTCCCTTTGATCCAACAAACACCTGCAAAAATCAAATCCAACCTCCTTATATATATACCTAGCCTAAAATCAGCCTTTATTCAAGTCATCTCAAGCCTCACTGATTATTTTGTTGAGATTGACCAGGAGAGAGCCCTCTCCTGATCTGGTAGGGCTAGCTACCAGACTAAGCATGGTTTGATGTTATCCTAGACTCTTCCTTCTTCTGCCTGAGGTAGATTTAGGCAATAACATAGTGGCGACCATACTGGGGAAGAGAAAGTTTGTTGTTTGCTTTATAAACTACAGACGGAGCCTGAAGTTAGCCAAGTAGCCTTCGAAACACTCTTGCTTTGCATTAGCGAAAGTAGATGAATGCTGCTTCAGTCAATCTTCGATCTAGTTTATGAACTGAACATCTGGTTTCCTCAGTAAGATCTAATCAAGTTCAGATCTTATTGTTGATGGTGGACAATGATCAGACACCGCAAGGCTAAAATCATTCACCTAGCGACTCTAAATCAGTTTCGAGATCAGATCCAAGGACTCCACTTGAGGATGAACCTGACCAGCAGAAACATGAAAGGAAAGATCAGGTATTCAAGTTGGAATTTCATTCGAGACATTTTGTTCTTTGTCATAAATTATTTATTTTCTTTTCCCAAGAATGTCAAGAAGGCTTTGCAAAGAATATTGTATTTGAGAAAAGATCCTCGGCCTGCATTTGATTCCTTCCCTTTGAATATTGTGAATACCAAATACTTGCATGCTTTTGAGCTTGATCAAGACCCTTTTTCTGAATCTTGTGATGACCGTATTCAAACTGATGAACCTCAAGAGACCAAGACTGATTCTATACCTTCTGTACATACCCCTATACCTTGTAAAATTCCAGATCGTTACAAGCCTCTGATTTTACCTCCTATATCCCATGCTTTCCCTAAAAATCATGACCTATATCTACCAAGATTTGATGGTGAACGCGACAACATCACTGCTGAGAGACATGTTCTGAATTTTGAGTCTTTTCTTGACCTTTTTGAAGTTGATGAAGAGGATGTTAGTATTAGGCTTTTTGCTCTTTCTTTTCAAGGCCAAGTCAAGAGTTGGTTCAAAACCCTGCCTGATGCGAGCATCTCAGATTTCCACCAATTTGTCAAAGTTTTCCTCGACAGGTGGGTGGTCAGACAAAAC
This sequence comes from Pinus albicaulis, assembly GCA_034641835.2. NCBI lineage: Eukaryota > Viridiplantae > Streptophyta > Pinopsida > Pinales > Pinaceae > Pinus > Pinus albicaulis. The sequence continues at coordinate 751,338,556 of CM076575.1, read as the reverse complement.
CCTTTCTTGATTATAGAAGAGTATAACCAGCTGAAAAGACTGCCAGGGAAGACAGTACAACATTTTTTTGCCAGATTTAACCAAGTTTATTATTCGATGCCAGTTGATATAAGACCTCCTCCTGGATCTGCTCTATTGCACTACCCGGGTGCCTTTGATCTGGAAATGGAGTTTCAGGTGAGAGAAAGGAATCTTGAAACACTTGAAGAGATGCAGAACAGTGCAGTAGATGTAGAGGCTCATTTGCGGATCCGAAGGGCAAGGTTGAAGGAAGAAGAGATGAAAAACATAGATCCGGAGAAATCGACATCTCTAGAGGTAAAGCTTGACATTTTGGTAAGTGCAGTGGAAGAGATGATGCAAAAGATCACCATAAGGAATGAGTATAATGTTCAAGCCCATGGCTCGATGATTGAAGAAGAACAAGTTGCTGATCCAAAACATTTTGTTTCTTATCCCAGTTGTCATAGATCTGATAATGATTGTTTTGTAGATCATCTTGGAGAAGAGAGATCTGTTGATTTGACATGTATGCTTGATGATGTGTTTTATACCGATGATTTGCCTCAGTTTGATCAGTATGATGATGATTATGTTCTCCAAACAGAAGCTAATCTTGCAGACAAATCAGCAGCTAGTTTGTGGAAGGAGGAAGTTCACTTTCAGCAGCTTGAGTACAATGATCAACCGATGCATATCAGTTATGACAATGACGAGGAAAGTGCAGCAAATTTTTAATTAAGTGAAGGATCTTTGCCTTTTTGTTTTGATTCATTTCAGTTCATGAGAGACAACTTCCATGCAATCAGAAATCAACTGTCGACAAGTCTTGATCTGGACCATCTTGAGGGCAATGAAAACCTTGTTCAAGACTTCTCATATCCATATTTGCAGCCCTCGAATGCCATTGATTTTCAAGTTGTAGATGAGGACTTGGAAGCTAGCACATATGATCAAATGATGCAAGATGATTCTGTACCTTTCTATTTTGAATCATTTCAGTTTTTGAAGGGTAAATTGCATAGTAAATATTCAAATGAGCAGCCCGTAGGAAATCATGTAATCTCATCGAAACCAATAGAAAATGGGTTGCAACAGTCTTTTCATGTTTTTCACGATCCAATAGCTAATGAGTTGGATGATGTCTGCAGTCAAAATCCTTCTCCATTGACTATATGTGAGCCTGAAACGTGTACTAATACAAACATGATCCGGCAGCCAGTCTCTTTGTCATTTTTCGCAGGAGTCTCGTCACAAAGCTCATCACAAAGCTTAGATCAAAGTTTGCATTCATGGTATGAGGAGAAGAAAATTAATCCATTGGATGAGCTAAGTCCCAGTGTGCATGAACTTCAAGATCCTTATGCAATGTTTTTGGAGGCGGATAGAGAATCCATAGTATTCAACGAATTTGTTCACAAGTTTTAATGGGAGTTGCCTTTCAGTAGTTCTCTCTTGTTGTTCATAAGTGAGCACTTGCAGAGAATCCAAACAGCAGCTGGAATACTTACTTGGTTGCATTGGTTGTTTCATTTCACTTGATCAGGTGATGAATGGAACAACTAGAGTAGGTTGTATTGAATAAACTTCATATTGATAATATTTTCCAGTTTTTCGGTTGTATTTATGTATTGAGTCAGTTTTTATTTGAGTGAGAGTCAATTTGTGTCGTCAAGTCATCATTTTTCAGTCATGCATTTCAGCTTGAGTTTTTTACTCCATTGCCCAATGGATGAAGGCACTGTCTGCTTTCCAAAGATCTGTAGTTCTTGACACCTCCAAGGAGCGACCATCCCCATTGGAGCCAATGTTAGTGTCAGCCTTTTCAGCCTTCCTCCAGTGATCAAACATGCTCTTACAAAGTGATTTTAAGGTGTCAAGGTCAAATTTTGTCATTTCAGTGAGTCTTTAAGTAAAATTTGGTCACTAGGTATTAGGTCTAGGGTTTGCTTTCACTCCTTTAAAATTTGCCCAAATGTCGGTACATGTCACCATTCAGCTGAGTGTACCATCATTCAGAGGGTTTTCATCATCATGCCAGATTCCAAAGGGTCATTTTACACGTTGTTCATGCTTCAGTTGTTCCTAGGTAAGGTTCATTTCCCTCTCCTAGGGTTTTGGAGGTAATTTCTCTTGGATGGTCAAATCATCATCAAAACTTGTATCTTGATGTTCATATACCTTCCCCTATCCTTAATGTACCTTATTAAACACTTCCCATCACTGAGATCCCCAAAATTCCTCATTTTCGCACAAACCCTAGTTTCTTGCTACAACTTGGTAATTTTCTAGGCTAGGCCTGTGTTTTTCCCTTTTGGACCCCTTCCCCCCACTCAATCTCTGAAATTCCACTTTCCCCTGCTTTCTAACATCCCTCCCTTCTTCCCAAAATTTTCTCAAGAATTTAGAAGCCCCTTATCCCCTTCATTTCGCTTCATTTCGACAAATCCCTTGTTCCACACATCGGGATAGGTTTTACTCCAATGATGTTTCCAAGAAATAAAAGATGAATTTGGGAAAAATGAGAGCCTTTTTGTCCAAAATAGGCCAAGGAAGAAAAACCTCCTTCACTTTTTACACAGGTGTCATGGTTTTAGAGAAATGTCAAAAATACAATCGCCTCAAGAGAATTGATGCACCTCTGAAGTGACCTTGGGAAAATCAAGCTTTCTCCTAGCTTGGTTTGCCAAATGACTTTCTTGATGAGTCAAATGATAACTAGACACAAAGATATTTCCAATGAGCTATCATGAGCTCAATTTTGTGTTGAGGAAGACCTTCAAAAGTTGACTGCAACAACACTCTACCTTGAGGCAGCCTCATTTTGCACATTTTGACCAGTCTTGGGAGATTTGATTTTTGACAAGGAAAATGAACTCCAAATTGAAAAATTTCAGTTGGGTTGGAAATTAGACTCAATAATATTTCCAACGAGCTATCCCACGCCCAATTTTGACACCGGGAAGGTCTCCAAAAGTCTCCTGCAAAAGGGTGCGATGCATTGGGTTTGTGGCGCGGCGCATAGAGCTTCAAGCCCAATTTCACCATAAACTTCCCCAAAATTTCCAAATGTGCTAAAATATATGGTGTGAAAGTAAGTTAAGAGTTTTTCCATTGCAAGTGAAGAGTTTTTCTCAGAATTTATGGTGGTTTAGTGTGTAAAATCTCAAACCCTACCTCCTTCCAGATGTGCTAAAAAACAATGGCTTAGAGTTTGTCTTTGTGTTTTTGCTATCAAATCCACTCCATCACCCCCTCACTTTTTGACTCCTCCATTCGGTCTTCAATTTAAGCCATCCATTCCCTGCAAGACAATCATAAAGTACATCATTCAGTCAAAAATCCAAAAGGAAGCAAAACAGATTTTCTTGAAAAGTGTCAAAGTTTGCAACATTACAAAGTGGGTTTTCAAATAGAAAATTAAAATCCTTGGTATAAATATCATTTTTATGTTCAAGAATCCATTTGAATGCCAAGAGACAGCAGTGAGCAAAGAAGAAGTTGTGAGGAGAAAAACAGGTAGTTAGAGGGCAAACTGTGTTGGAATTTCCAAGCGCGACGTGTTGGGTGACTGTCGCGATGCATTGGGCAGGCGCGGCGCATTGGGCCGGCCTCCACAGTGTAAAAAATACACTGGCGCGATGCATCAGGGAGGCGCACCGCATTGGGTTGGTTGCACGACGCACATGGCAGAAAGCTAATTTATTGCCATTTCTTCCAAATTTTCAAACTGGCTCGGTCCATCTTTGTCCAAGTAAGTCCATGCAACTTCCCCATTGCCCATGACATGTGTTTGGTGATGCTTATGAGGATTTAAATACCAAAAAAATCAAACCATATTTTTTTGTGCAAGGATTGTTTCCTTAGGGTTTCAAAATTGGTTTTGTGTTTATCATTCGCACTTCCCCACCTTGTTTTTCCCTCATCATTTTTAATCTTGTTACATCAATCCCATTTCCTTATTCCCTATCCCATTCCCATTACCTCACATCCCAATCATGAATTTCCCAAACCCCAATTTTATTCCAAGAAACCAAGTAACTGCTCCAAAAATCTTCAATTGAAAATTTTCACTTGGTAATAGTCCATCATTTCATCACCCTATCTCTCCATAGTCCCCCGCTTGTTATCACATATTTGGCAACAAAACCAAGGACACCAAACTTTTCATTTTTCATCCAAGACAACATAGACCTCGGACATCATGGAGACAGATATCGATACATCTTATGACCAAGACAGTGATTCCACCACTGAACTACATGCACCTAGAATTCCAACAAGGAAAATAACATGTTAAGGCACATGAAGAATCATTATTGGGAAAGAAATCATGTTTGCAAGGCACGAATCAAGATCCTGAAGGCAAAGTTAAAGAGGGCATTAAAGCATCGCAAAAGGCATGATAAACTCCAAATTTTGGCCGAAGCTTCCTTGGCCCAGCATAGCGCATGATGGAGGACACTCAGCCCAAATTTGAAATTTGGGACACATTTTGTCAATTTTGATTTTTTTTGGCCTAAACACAGATTTTTCCGCCCGACGCGTCGCGCCACTTGGCGCACGCTTATGATTGGAAGCTCCTCTTGGGTAAAAATTTGCATTTTTGGATTTTTCATGAAAATTTATGCATGCCTACCCATTACCCAGATATTTTGACAAGTTTTGGGTTGTCGGAAGGGTCAAAAACACCCTAAAATTGACCTTTCTGCCCCTTTTTGGACACACAGGAAGAAGTGTTGGGAAAACTCATTTTTGGAGGGGCAAATGGAAACCAAATTCAGAAATTCCACTTGGGTTGAAAATTAGACAAGTAGAGATTTCCAACAAGCTATCCTTCACTCAATTTGGACACCAGGAAGGCCTTCAAAATCGGCTCCAAAGTGGCGCGATGCATTGGGGATTTTGGCTACGTTTTGACTCAGTAACTTTGTTTTTCGCCTAGTTTTGGCCAGTTTGACTTTTTTATCTCCAAATGTAAAGATATTGATGTAATTTCATGTAATTTCATGACTTTTTATGTAATTTTGACAAATTTTAACTCATGTAAGTATATTCATTCATCAAAAGGTAAATTGTAACTGAATGAATCAGTTTCCTATCTTATAGAGGCAAGCTATTCCACTGCCTATTTTCCAGTTCTTAGTTTAGATCTTGTTGAAACATCTCCTAAACTAGTGAGCTCGACCCCTAGAGGCATGGGGATGAGTTACGCTTGTCTATATCTTGTAGTTTCTTAGTCATTTTCAAGGTTGAACACTTGGGATTGCTTGGAGCTTCATTGTACATTTCATCTCTGCATTTTGGCAAAGGAATAGACCAGGGTTTGCAGCACTCCTTGGGATTCATGTGGTTCTTCATTTTGATGATGTATTTCTCTCTGTGATTTTAATTTTACTGGTGATTTATATATATCATCTCCCTCTTACTTCTTCTTAAGTTAAACAAACAAGGATAAAGGTGGAATTCATTAGATTTGCAGTGCTCTACCTTGAAGTTTTGTTTAATTTTCTATGTTTTCAACTGTCTGAAGAGGATTCCTGAAAGCCTCTTTCCCTCTTCAACTTCTCACCGGTCTGAGCTATCCATTTCATTCAATTCGAAACATCAAAACAATTTCCTTTCTTGCCTCATTCAGCTCTCTGCAAACTGATCATTTCCCAGACCCAAAATCTGCCCTTCCCTTTGATCCAACAAACTCCTGAAAAAATCAAATCCAACCTCCTTACATATATACCTAGCATAAAATCAGCCTTTATTCAAGTCATCTCAAGCCTCACTGATTATTTTGCTGAGATTGACCAGGAGAGAGCCCTCTCTTGATCTGTTAGGGCTAGCTACCAGATTAAGCGTGGTTTGATGTTACCCTAGACTTTGCCTTCTTCTTCCTGAGGTAGATTTAGGAAATAACATAGTGGCGACCATACTGGGGAAGAGAAAGTTTGTTGTTTGATTTATAAACTACAGACGAAGCCTGAAGTTAGCTAGGTAGCCTTCGAAACACTCTTGCTTTGCATTAGCTAAAGTAGATGAATGCTGCTTCAATCAATCTCCGGTCTAGTTTATGAACTGAACATCTGGTTTCCTTAGTAAGATCTAATCAAGTTCAGATTCGATTGTTGATGGTGGACAACTATTAGACACCGCAAGGTTGAATCATTCACCTAGTGACTCTAAATCAGTTTCGAGATCAGATCCAAGGACTCCACTGGAGGATGAACCTGACCAGCAGAAACATGAAAAGAAAGATTAGGTATTCAAGTTGGAATTTCATCCAAGACATTTTGTTCTTTGTCATAAATTATTTCTTTTCTTTTCCCAAGAATGTCAAGAAGGCTTTGCAAAGAATATTGTATTTGAGAAAATATCCTCGGCCTGCATTTGATTCCTTCCCTTTGAATATTGTGAATACCAAATATTTGCGTGCTTTTGAGCTTGATCAAGACCCTTTTTCTGAATCTTGTGATGACCGTCTTCAAACTGATGAACCTCAAGAGACCAAGACTGATTCTATACCTTTTGTACATACCCCTATACCTTGTAAAATTCCAGATCGTTACAAGCCTCTGATTTTACCTCCTATATCCCATGCTTTCCCTAAAAATCATGACCTATATCTACCAAGATTTGATGGTGAACGCGACAACATCACTGCTGAGAGACATGTTCTGAATTTTGAATCTTTTCTTTACCTTTTTGAAGTTGATGAAGAAGATGTCAGTATTAGGCTTTTTTCTCTTTCTTTGCAAGGCAAAGTCAAGAGTTGGTTCAAAACCCTGCCTGAGGCGAGCATCTCAGATTTCCAGCAATTCGTCAAAGTTTTCCTCGACAGGTGGGTGGTTAGACAGAACCCTTTCTTGATTATAGAAGAGTATAGCCAGCTGAAAAGACTGCCCGGAGAGACAGTACAACAGTTTTCTGCCAGATTTAACCAAGTTTATTATTCGATGCCAATTAATATAAGACCTCCTCCTCGATCTTCTCTCTTGCACTACCCGGGTGCCTTTGATCCAGAAATGGAGTTTCAGATGAGAGAAAGGAATCTTGCAACACTTGAAGAGATGCAGAACAGTGCAGTAGATGTAGAGGCTCATTTGTTGATCCGAAGGGCAAAGTTGAAGGAAGAAGAGATGAAAATCATAGATCCAGAGAAATCGACATCTCTAGGGGTAAAACTTGACATTTTGGTAAGTGCAGTGGAAGAGATGATGCAAAATATTACCACAAGGAATGAGTATAATGTTCAAGCCCATGGCTCGCTGATTGAAGAAGAACAAGTTGCTGATTTAAAACATTTTGTTTCTTATCCCAGTTGTCATAGATCTGATAATGATTTTTTTGTAGATCATCTTGGAGAAGAGAGATCTGTTGATATGACATGTATTCTTGATGATGTGTTTTATATTCATGATTTGCCTCAGTTTGATCAGTATGATGATGATTATGTTCTCCAAACAGAAGCTAATCTTGCAGACAAATCAGCAGCTAGTTTGTGGAAGGAGGAAGTTCACTTTCAGCAGCTTGAGTACAATGATCAACCGATGCATATCAGTTATGACAATGACGAGGAAAGTGCAGCAAATTTTTAATTAAGTGAAGGATCTTTGCCTTTTTGTTTTGATTCATTTCAGTTCATGAGAGACAACTTCCATGCAATCAGAAATCAACTGTCGACAAGTCTTGATCTGGACCATCTTGAGGGCAATGAAAACCTTGTTCAAGACTTCTCATATCCATATTTGCAGCCCTCGAATGCCATTGATTTTCAAGTTGTAGATGAGGACTTGGAAGCTAGCACATATGATCAAATGATGCAAGATGATTCTGTACCTTTCTATTTTGAATCATTTCAGTTTTTGAAGGGTAAATTGCATAGTAAATATTCAAATGAGCAGCCCGTAGGAAATCATGTAATCTCATCGAAACCAATAGAAAATGGGTTGCAACAGTCTTTTCATGTTTTTCACGATCCAATAGCTAATGAGTTGGATGATGTCTGCAGTCAAAATCCTTCTCCATTGACTATATGTGAGCCTGAAACGTGTACTAATACAAACATGATCCGGCAGCCAGTCTCTTTGTCATTTTTCGCAGGAGTCTCGTCACAAAGCTCATCACAAAGCTTAGATCAAAGTTTGCATTCATGGTATGAGGAGAAGAAAATTAATCCATTGGATGAGCTAAGTCCCAGTGTGCATGAACTTCAAGATCCTTATGCAATGTTTTTGGAGGCGGATAGAGAATCCATAGTATTTTATGGATCTGTTCACAAGTTTTTATGGGAGTTGCCTTTCAATAGTTCTCTCTTGTTGTTCATAAGGGAGCACTTGCAGAGAATCCAAACAGCAGCCGGAATACTTACTTGTTTGCATTGGTTGTTTCATTTCACTTGATCAGGTGATGAATGGAACAACTAGAGTAGGTTGTATTGAATAAGCTTCATATTGAGCATATTTTCCAATTTGTCAGTTGTATTTAAGTATGGAGTCAGTTTTTATTTGAGTGAGATTCAATTTGTGTCGTCAATTCATCAATTTTCAGTCATGCATTTCAGCTTGAGTTTTTGACACCATTGCCCAATGGATGAGGCACTGTCTGCTTTCCAAAGATCTATAGTTCTTGGCACCTCCAAGGAGCTACCATCCCCATTGGAGCCAATGTTAGTGTCAGCCTTTGCAGCCTTCCTCCAGTGATCAAACATGCTCTTACAAAGTGATTTTAAGGTGTCAAGGTCAAATTTTGTCATTTCAGTGAGTCTTTAAGTAAAATTAGGTCACTAGGTATTAGGTCTAGGGTTTGCTTTCACTCCTTTCAAAGTTTCCCAAATGTCGGTCCATGTCACCATTCAGCTGAGTGTACCATCATTCAGAGGGTTTTCATCATCATGCCAGATTCCAAAGGGTCATTTTACACCTTGTTCATGCTTCAGTTGTGCCTAGGTAAGGTTCATTTCCCTCTCCTAGGGTTTTGGAGGTAATTTCTCTTGGATGGTCAAATCATCATCAAAACTTGTATCCTGATGTTCATACACCTTCCCCTATCCTTAATGTACCTTATTAAACACTTCCCATCACTGAGATCCCCCAAATTCCTCATTTTCGCACAAACCCTAGTTTCTTGCTACAACCTGGCAATTTTCTAGGCTAGGCCTGTGTTTTTCCCTTTTGGACCCCTTCCCCCCACTCAATATCTTAAATTCCACTTTCCCCTGCTTTCTACCATCCCTCCCTTCTTCCCAAAATTTTCTCAAGAATTTAGAAGCCCCTCATCCCCTTCATTTCGCTTCATTTTGACAAATCCCTTGTTCCACACATCGGGATCGCTTTTACTCCAATGATGTTTCCGAGAAATAAAAGATGAATTTGAGAAAAATGAGAGAATTTTTGTCCAAAATAGGCCAAGGAAGAAAAACCTCCTTCACTTTTTACACAGGTGTCATGGTTTTAGAGAAATGTCAAAAATACAGTCGCCTCAAGAGAATTGATGCACCTCTGAAGTGACCTTGGGAAAATCAAGCTTTCTCCTAGCTTGGTTGGCCAAATGACTTTCTTGATGAGTCAAATTATAACTAGACACAAATATATTTCCAATGAGCTATCATGAGCTCAATTTGGTGTTGAGGAAGACCTTCAAAAGTTGACTGCAACAGCACTCTACCTTGAGGCAGCCTCATTTTGCACATTTTGACCAGTCTTGGGATATTTGATTTTTGACAAGGCAAATGAACTCCAAATTGAAAAATTATAGTTGGGTTGGAAATTATACTCAATAATATTTCCAACTAACTATCTCGTGCCCAATTTGGACACCGGGAAGGTCTCCAATAGTCTCCTGCAAAAGGGCGTGACGCGTTGGGTTTGTGGCGCGACGCATAGAGCTGCAAGCCTAATTTCACCACAAAATTCCCCAAAATTTCCAAATGTGCTCAAATATGTGGTGTGCAAGTAAGTTAAGAGTTTTTCCATTGCAAGTGAAGAGTTTTTCTCAGAATTTATGGTGGTTTAGTGTGTAAAAGCTCAAACCCTACCTCCTTCCAGATGTGCTCAAAAACAATGGCTTAGAGTTTGTCTTTGTGTTTTTGCTATCAAATCCACTCCATCACCCCCTCACTTTTCGACTCCTCCATTTGTTCTTCACTTTAAGCCATCCATTCCCAGCAATAAAATCAAAAAGTACATCATTCAGTCAAAAAGCCAAAAGGAAGCAAAACAGAGTTTCTTGAAAAGTGTCAAAGTTTGCAACATTACAAAGTGGGTTTTCAAATAGAAAATTAAAATCCTTGGTATAAATATCATTTTTATGTTCAAGAATCCACTTGAATGCCAAGAGACAGCAGTGAGCAAAGAAGAAGTTGTGAGGAGTGAAACAGTTAGTTTGAGGGCAAACTGTGTTGAAATTTCCAAGGCGACGCGTTGGGTGACTGTCGCGACGCATTGGGCAGGCGCGGCACATTAGGCCGGCCTCCACAGTGTAAAAAATATAGTGGCACGACGCATCAGGGAGGCGCAGCGTGTTGGTTTGGTTGCGCGATGCACATGGCAGAAACCTAATTTATTACCATTTCTTCCAAATTTTCAAACCGGCTCGATCCATCTTTGTCCAAGTAAGTCCATGCAACTTCCCCATTGCCCATGAAATGTGTTTGGTGATGCTTATGAGGATTTAAATACCAAAAAAACCAAACCCTATTTGTTTGTGCAAGGATTTTTTCCTTAGGGTTTCAAAATTGGTTTTGTGTTTATCATTCCCACTTCCCCACCTTGTTTTTCCCTCATCATTGTTAATCTTGTTACATCAATTCCATTTCCGTATTCCCTATCCCATTCCCATTACCTCACATCCCAATCATGAATTTCCCAAACCCCAATGTTGTTCCAAGAAACCAAGTAACTGCTCCAAAAATCTTCAATTGACAAATTTCACTTGGTAATATTCCATCATTTCATCACCCTATCTCTCCATAGTCCCTCGCTTGTTATCACATATTTGGCAACAAAACCAAGGACACCAAACTTTTCATTTTTCATCCAAGACAACATAGACCTCGGACATCATGGAGATAGATACCGATACATCTTATGATCGAGACAGTGATTCCACCACTGAACTACATGCACCTAGAAGGCCAACAAGGAAAAGAACATGTTAAGGCACATGAAGAATCATTATTGGGCAAGAAATCATGTTTGCAAGGCACGAATCAAAATCCTGAAGGCAAAGTTAAAGAGGGCATTAAAGTGTCGCAAAAGGCATGATAGACTCCAAATTTTGGCTGAAGCTTCCTTGTCCCAGCATAGCGCATGATGGAGGACACTCAACCCAAATTTGAAATTTGGGACACATTTTGTCAATTTTGATTTTTTTTGGCCTAAACACAGATTTTTCTGCCCGACGCGTCGCGCCACTTGGCGCGCGCTTATGATTGGGAGCTCCTCTTGGGTAAAACATTACCCAGAGATTTTGACAAGTTTTGGGTTGCCGGAAGGATCAAAAACACCCTAAAATTAAACTTTCTGCCCCTTTTTGGACACACAGGAAGCAGTGTTGGGAAAACTCATTTTTGGAGGGGAAAATAGAAGCCAAATTCAGAAATTCCACTTGGGTTGGAAATTAGACAGGCACATATTTCCAACGAGCTATCCTGCGCTCAATTTGGACACCAGGAAGGCCTTCCAAATCAGCTCCAAAGTGACGCGATGCATTGGGAATTTTGGCTCAGTTTTGACTCAATAACTCTATTTTTCGCCTAGTTTTGGCCAGTTTGACTTTTTTATCTCCAAATGTAAAGCTCTTGATGTAATTTGATGTAATTTCATGAATTTTCATGTAATTTTGACAAATTTTAACTCATGTAAGTAGATTCATTCATCAAAAGGTAAATTGTAACTGAATGAATTAGTTTCCTATCTTATAGAGGCAAGTTGTTCCACTGCATATTTTCCAGTTCTTAGTTTAGATCTTATTGAAACAGCTCCTAAAATAGTGAGCTCGACCCCTAGAGGCATGGGGATGAGTTATGCTTGTCTATATCTTGTATTTTCTCAGTCATTTTCAAGGTTGGACACTTGGGATTGCTTGGAGCTTCATTGTACATTTCATCTCTGCATTTTGGCAAAGGAATAGACCAGGGTTTGTAGCACTCCTTGGGATTCATGTGGCTCTTTTTTTTTATGATGTCTTTCTCTCTGTGATTTTAAGTTTACTGGTACTTTATATATATCATCTCCCTCTTACTTCTTCTTAAGTTAAACAAACAAGGATAAAGGTGGAATTCATTAGATTTGCAGTGCTCTACCTTGAAGTTTTGTTTAATTTTCTATGTTTTCAACTGTCTGAAGAGGATTTCTGAAAGCCTCTTGCCCTCTTCAACTCCTCACTTGTCTGAGCTATCCATTTCATTCAATTCAAAACATCAAAACAATTGCCTTTCTTGCCCCATTCAGCTCTCTGCAAAACTGATAATTTCCCAGACCCAAAATCTGCCCTTCCCTTTGATCCAAAAAACACCTAAAAAAATAAAATCCAACCTCCTTACATATATACCTAGCCTAAAATCAGCCTTTATTCAAGTCATATCAAGCCTCACTGATTATTTTGCTAAGATTGACCAGGAGAGAGCCCTCTCCCGATCTGGTAGGGCTAGCTATCAAATTAAGCGTGGTTTGATGTTACCCTAGACTCTACCTTCTTTAGCCTGAGGTAGATTTAGGCCATAACAGGAGTAATTCCCTCATTCATCCCTCCACTGACACCCTCATTTATGCATTTTCCCTCCTCAAAAACCCCTAAAAAATCCCCCCCCGATTCATCATTTTTGTCTAAAAACCCTTAAACAATGCAAAAACCCTCCTTACATAGTTTAAACTTTGATTTCTACCCTATCGGATCCTCTCAAAACCTTTCTAAACATTTTTTTTTTGTTAAAAACCCACCTTTTTGTGAGATGGGCCTTAAGCCCCTTCCCGCTTAAGCCCTAGCCCCTTCACTCCAATATGACCCTGACCTCCGCCAATTCCTAAGCCCCCTCCACCATGCAAATATGATTCCACCCCTTTTTTACCTCACCCCACCGCTTTACTTCTCCCAGATCATTTGGACCGTTGGTCAAAGGCCTTGGGCCCTGATCCAACAACCACCGCACTCCCATCCTTCATCCCGCATACAACCCGACCCCGCACTACCCGACAAAAAATCCCACGTCACCATCCCGGCCCCACCTTCCACTCAAAACCCGCGCTTCAATCACAGCCCGACACCTGTACTCCACTACCCACCCTACCAACCTGCACCCCATCCTCGGGCTCCACCCGCACCGTTGATCTCGCTCCTCGAGATCTGATGGTCTGAATCACATATCACACGGAATTTGATGTCAAGGTTTAATGACTCCAATCCGCTAAAAATGGGTGGTTTAACCCTGGAAACGTGGTAGTCACCCAGTGGTATCGCGCAACCCTGAGCCAAAACCACTTACCACCCATACCATGCGTGATAGACCACGATGGTTTCCCAAAACCACTTCTCCCATTCCCGCGCCAAAATTCATATTTTTTCACCCTCGTTTGAATTTCCTCAAGTTTTTCCTCCGGTCTCATGCCCCTATACTCCCTCCCCCTCTACAAATCGCTCCCTGATGCCTCAAAACCCTAAAAAACAGTTTTTCCCTTCCTGTGGGTTTTCAAATTAATGTTTGTTTGTGTTTGCAGGTTTAATGGTAGTAATGCCCACAGGGGTATTCCAAAGGTCAAAATCACCTCTGGATGATAATCCAGGAGGTAAATATGCATAAAAGCGGAGTAGGGGTTTACACGAAAGCTTAACCCTCGATGAATCATGATCATCGATGGATTATAAACCCTTATGCCATGAAGAAACCCTGCCTGCACACAAAGAACAGCTACTGTCAGAGAAGAAATGAAGAAAATGAAGGACAAGAAGTCAAAAGGGCTAATTACATATCAAAAAGATAAACAGAGGATTAGCCCTTTAAAAGGTGTTTAAAGATGAAAATTAAAAGGTTTAAAGAATAAAGGATAGATGAACAAAACAGTTATAAAGCAGAAACAGAGATAAAGGTAGTAAGACATAAAATTAAAGCCAAATCAAGGTTAAAGGCCTAATACAGGAGTTCAATTAATAAACAAAGGCATATTACCCAAAGACAGTTTCGAATAAATCAACAAAGAAGCAATTACTTTTCCAAAGACAAATTTTCCACCTACAACATTATTTCTTTCCATAAAGGCATTAAGCAGTTATTCCACAGTCAAAAATATTTTGAAGTAGCTCAAACAGTTATTACAAATTTATTACAAAGCCTTAAAATTCAAAAATTTCAGCTAAATTAACTTAGGAGTTAAGACACAAGTTATTATTCAGAGTAACTCTTTCAAATATTTTTGCCTTGGGCCTTGCATGGTCTCAAAGGTAAAAAATCATTAACTCTGTAATAAATAACATTTAAACACCCTAGTTTGGTAGCACCTCCTCATTTTTCATATAAATATTACATATGAGCCTCATTTTAAATGTTCGTTACTTGATGGTTATTGGAATGATTTATGCTACTGAAGCTAATTGAGGAATGCTAGACTAAACTAAAGAAAGCTCTGAGTTGCATAGAGACATTGTACCTGGAGTACTGTAACTGGTTTGATCATCAATAATACAAGCATGTTCATAGGATCCTTGAGCTATAACAATGGTGAAGTTTTCCTAAATTTTTATTGTTTCTCCTTATGTTTTCCATTATGTTCATCATTCTCTAATAAAGAAGCAGAAGTTTTAGATTAGGATTTGTTGTTTCAGTACCCTTTTTCTGTTTGTATTCTTTGTATGTGTGTTTTCTTCTGCAAGGTTTGATTGGAAGATTCTTAATTGCCTTCTAGTCATATCTAGCATGTTATCTTGAGAATGATTCAATATAGTGAAACAAAGGAAATTTGTGGTGAATCCATGTTCCTTTGAGTAAGACTTGAGATATTGTTTATAAGACCTTTCTTTAAAGTATACTTATTAGAGTCTAAACCAGTGAGGTTTATGGTATGCCCTGCCCACTGGACTGCCTTGAAATGTTGCTTTGAAGAGTCTTTTAAGAGTTTGTCAAAAGCAGATAGATTTTTTCTGTTTGATCTTAGACCACTCTTATTGTTATCTTACATTTTTTATTTATCTGAAAGTAATTCTTGAATTATTGGATTGTTGTCTTAGAGGTTTGCTGATTAAATTTTGTCCAAAGATATTTATGGTTTTCCCTGTCCTATAACTTGCTCCAAACAGTTACCTTAAAAGGCTTTTCTTATCTAAGTAGAGCTAGAAGATTCTTAACTGAACATAGCTTTGTTTCCTTCACAACTAATTAATGTTTCATATCACAACCTAATCTAAAGAATCCACTTTATATATTTAGCTTGCCCTATGAAAGCCCTTGCACAGTTGATGAAAAATTAAATCCTTTTATGAATCCATTTCCCAATGAGTTTATGTCTTCTCACAATCTATTTGTTCAGCTGAAACATTCTCTCAATCAGTCACACCATTGATCCTTCAATCTATCAATTAATCCAACCAAAACAAACAAGTCCTTATAACTTCATAACCAGCCTAAAATCTTAAACAAAGAGCACAAAGATATATCAATAAAAAACACCTTAACAGAGAGATCCCTCTATGAATCCAGGAATGCCTAGGTCCTAGGATTCCAAAGTGGTTCTGATGTGGCCCCTACAGTATTTTTTCTTGCCACTCTTGCAAATCACAGGGAACCAACATAGTGGCGACCATACTAGGGAACTACTAAGTAATAGATAATTCCAAAGACTCAGAAAATCTCATTAGTTTAAAATGAATCAAGTGTCAGCCAAGAATGGTTCCTAATGGACAAAAACTAGTCCTATAAGACAAGTAAAAATCCTCCACCTGGCGACTCCAATAATTTTCCATTGACTCCACTCAGGAACTTACCCTATCATCAAAACATTAAAAAATACCCAGTCAAGAATGCTTTGTGGATTAAGTATCTCTTTTACAGTTTGGTTTGTGTCCTAAAGACTGTTATACCTATAAAAACCTTTCTGGCCTGTTGGGTCCAAAATCCTGGCTTCTAGAAGGATCCATACTAGATCATATCCTGACCCAAATCCTCCTCCAATAGTTGACAATCTTGAAAGCATTATTAGGAATTCTCCTACATCTAAAAACCCAATTACTGACAGACTAATTCACAGAGAAATTTCTTTCCTTGAGAACCTTACTAACTTGGAAAATGTTCAAATTGACTTATTTCATACAAGAAGCCTATCTAGAGCTAAGTCACAAAGTGGTATAGACCAGATAAACCTTGAGCTTGTAGATTCACAACAAAGTAGTAGCAGGGAAGCCTCTCCATCCACTCCTCCTGATCTCCATTTTCTCCATAACTTTGGCTTCTCCCATCCTAAATCTACTCAACATCACTTAGCTGGTCCAAGTACTTCATCTACACCCACCCATACACCCACTTTTCAAACCACTCCACTTCATCACCTTCCTCCACTTGTTAATCCTCCATTGTTTCCACAAGTTCATATCATGGCGACATGGTATGCTCCCTTAGTCCTTCCTTTACCTCTAGTTGTTTTACCACAGGACTATCAGTCGAAGATTCCATTATATGATGCTAGCAGTTCTACTACAGCTCAACAACATGTGGACAGAATGAATGACTACTTTGACAGACAAGAAATAGATGATGAAATTGTTAAACTTAAAATGTCTGCTCAAATTTTAGTGGGAGAAGCAAGAAAATGGTTCAAAGGCTTAGCCCCTAATAGTATCAATGATCTCCCTGCTTTTCATCAACTATTTCTAAACAAATGGGAAGTCAAAAGAAATCCCCTCCAAATCATATCAGAATACAATGACCTTAAACGAAATGCTGGAGAGAGTGTCCAAGATTATTGCACTAGATTCAATAGTGTTTATAATGCACTCCCTCCACAAATGAAACCCCCACAAGGCTTAGCCTTAATGAAGTTTCCTGAGGGATTTGACCCAGACATATGTTATCAATTAAGAGAGAGAGAACCCCTCACATTAGAAGACATGTAGAAAGGGGCAGTAAGTGTAGAAGCTAACCTAAACGCCAGAAGGGCTAGATTGAAAGCAGAGAAAAAGGTTACCTACAAAGATGAAGCTGGACCCTCCACATCAGATTCCAAAATTGATAGTCTGGTCAAAACCATAGAAAGGATGATGGAGAGAATAAACATGAATGAGAGAGCTTATCCTAAAGAATACCAAACAGCTCCTCAAAATAAAAATCAAAATCAGAACCAAAACTTTAGAAGGAATCCCCCTCAAATTAGACAAAGAGGCCGTGATCAGCAGGTCAAACCTCCTTTCCAACAAAACTATACTGATGAAGATGAGGGAGTGATTGAGGAAACAAAGGAAGATCACATAAACTTATTGGGAGTAAACAATGAGGATACTTTTTTCCTCACTGAAGAAAAACAAGGCATATATACACCCTATGATGAGGAAAGCCCAGAATCTAAATATTGACAAACAAGGCTTTGAAAATGTTATAATGGAAGTACACAAACAATATGACCTTAGGAGTAAAAAGAATCCAGACACTCCCAAAAAGAAAACCTCTGAAATTTCTGTTAGAAACAATCATGCAAACATTTCTAAAAAGGCAGCAGAAAACAACAAAACAATGGCTGAAAGTTCTAATAAAAACAAAGGAAAAAGCACCCAAAGTTATGACAAACCTAGTGGTGACCAAAGTAGCACTAGCAACTCAGCTAATTCTCCTAGTAAAACTATTTTAACTGTTATCCATAATAAAAACCAGCAAGCTGATTTTGCTAAGAAAACAGTGACTAAGAAGGTTGATCTAAACATGTTAAAAAATCAGATACCTTTTAGCATAGAGAGTGAAATTGCCAAAATCAAGATCCATGTTCCTCTCACTGAATTAGTCACCCAATATGTATATAAAACCCAAATTTTGAGAGCTTTAAACATAGAAGAACAAACTAATTCTGTCAATGTGACTGATGACAAGCTTGAGCTTCTATTTTGACCAAAAGTAGAAGGGAAATTTCAAAAGGGTGGTGTTCCTCCTTTTTATGTCAGTCTAAACATCCATGATAATATTTTACACAATGCCATGCTTGACTCAGGAGCCTCCTACAACCTTATGCTTAAAGTAGTGGTGGAGAGACTAGGCCTTGAGATAACTAGACCTTACAAGGATTTATACCCTTTTGACTCCAGTAGAGTTAAATGTCTAGGCCTAATCAAATATTTATGTGTAAACTTAGCAAAAATACCAACCAAGAGCTTAGTGATGGACATTGTAGTGGCAAATATACCTCCTAAATATGGCATGCTCCTTTCAAGGTCATGGGGTGCTAAACTTCAGGGTACCTTGCAGATGGATATGACTTATGCAACCATCCCTGTCTTTAGTCAACCAAGAAGACTATATAGGGAAACACACATGAAATATATGGTTAGTAGTCAAGAAAAACAAGACAACTCCCCACTTTATTCTATTCACACATACCTTGACTCATTCATTCTTTATAATGATGAAAATCTTAATGAGCAAGAAGAAGTAGATGACCAACCAAAAATAGGAAAAGAGGGGAAAAAGGAGAAAAATCCAAAACAGTTTGCTAATTCAGAAAATGAAAGCAAAAACAAGGAAGATCCTAGGCAACAAATCAGTCACCAACATAGTGTTGACCATGAGAAACCAATGGAAAATCCTCAACACAGTGGAAATCATGAGGAACAAGACAAAACTAAACACAGTGCAAACACTAGAGAATAAGAGAGTGGAGGATATTACAAACAGAACAAAGAGGACAGAATTGATTTTAATAACAAATCTGAACATGAACCTATTTTGAGTATGAGTTTTGATGGGTCTTGTACCAAAACTGGTTCAAGAGTAGGACAATGGATACATAACACAGAAAATAGTCATGTTGAGGGCCATTCATACAAACTAAACTTTCAATGCACAAATAACATAGCCGAATATGAGGCTCTCCTCGTAGGACTACAATTATCGAGAAAACTAGGAGCCAAGAGGATAAATGTTCATGGAGACTCAGAACTTATTAATAAACAAGTAAATGGAGAATATACTGCCAAGCATCCAAGATTACAAGCATATAGAGATGATGTTGTTTACCTTTTGAAAACATTCACAGAATATAAGCTTAACTTTGACCCTAGAAATCAAAACATTCTTGCCAATGGTTTAGCATTTGCTTCTAGTACATGTCAGAAGCCTGATGAGAGCAAACAATACACAGTCCAAGTTAAATACAGACCAGCAGTCCCTGATAATAACAAATATTTGCAAGTCTTTGAAGGAGATAAATAGATAGACGATTTCCTACAGTCCAGAAATGGGTTTGAAATGACCAATTCAGACTTGGAGTATCAAGAAGACTATCCTACTGAGGAAAAATCGTATGAAGAAAAAACTCCTAACATTGCTGATATAAATTTGTTAGCTAAAGAACACCCACAGAAAATAGAACTGAGCACTGATTTAGAACAAGAAGATTTTGAAGTGATGCAGTCTCACACTGATAACTTGCCAAAGGGATTGGTGCCTCTAGAATAATTGTTTGACCTTAATGATGTTGCCAAAAAGCCAAAAATGGAACCCACTGAAACTGAAGAAGAAGAATGCAATATAGGCAGTAAATAAAATCCCAAAATGATTAAATTATCCAAAACACTGCCAGCTCATTTAAAACTGAAATATCTTGAGCTTTTTAGAGAATTTTCTGATGTTTTTTATTGGAGTTATGAGGACTTAAAATCATATGATACAGAGATAATCCAGCATAATATACCCCTTAAAGTAAACCAGAAACCTTTTAGACAAAAATTGCGTAGAATAAACCCTGTGCAAATACCCCTGGTTGAGAAAGAAATCAAAAAAATGTATGATGCTAGAATTATAGTCCCAGTGAGATACTCAGACTGGGTGTCCAATCTTGTATCTGTAAGGAAGAAAACATGAGAGATAAGGCTTTGCATAGACTTTAGAAACTTAAACAAAGCCTCTTTAAAGGAAAACTACCCCTTGCCCAAAATAGATCATATCTTACAAAGGGTAGTAGGTTCTAAAAGAATTTCTTTGCTAGATGGTTTTTTAGGATACAACCAAGTGCTGGTATATCCTGATGATCAACTTAAAACAGATTTCACTACACCTTGGGGCACGTTCATGTATGTGAAAATGCACTTTGGTTTAATGAATGCTGGTGCTACATTCCAAAGGGCCATGGATATTTCTTTTTCAGAAGAAATAGGCTTATTCATTGTGATATATTTATATGACATCACTATCTATTCCAAAACAGATGAAGAACACCTTACTCACTTAAGAAAAGTCTTTGAGAAATGCAAAAAATATGGTTTGTCCTTAAACCCCAAGAAAACTTTATTTGGCCTCCAAGAAGGTAAACTTCTAGGCCATATTATATCTGAAGAGGGAATAAAAATAGACCTCAAAAGGATTGCAGGCATATTTAAAATCAACCATCCTAGAAACATCAAAGAGCTACAATCTTTCATTGGAAATATCAGTTTCTTAAGAAGGTTCATACCAAACCTAGTTGAACTCCTTAGAAACATAAAAAAACATGCTAAAAAGGGAAACAAGAGTTAAATGGACCATTGAAGCAAAGCAATCCTTTGAACTAGTTAAACAAGCACTCACTCAAACACCAGTTCTCATTAGCCCTGATTTTAAAAAAGATTTCTTCATTTTCTCCTTTGCATCAGAACATACAATTGTTGTTTTCCTACTTCAGGAAAACATAAAAGGACAAGAGCAACCTATTGCATTTTTCAGCAAGGCTTTAAGAGATGCTCCTCTGAAATACAACATAATGGAAAAACAGGCTTTTGCCTTGATCAAAGCCTTGAAAGATTTCAGAGTTTATATTTTACACTCACACATCATTGCATTTGTCCCACACACAGTTGTGAAAGACATTTTAACACAAGATCCTGATGGAAAAAGAGGAAAGTGGATTGTTGTTATATTAGAGTATGACTTGGAAATTAGTTCTACCAAACTAATAAAAGGACAAGGACTTGAAAAACTTATGGCTGAATCAAACCTCAAAGCCTTAGATATGAATATAGTTGATGTTTTAGAAGAACAAGAAGAATGCACAGCCCCTCCTGTTGAACAAGTATTGTTGAATTCCCTTTGGTATGCTAATATTTTGTATGTGCTCTTCTATCTTAATGTTCCTCCTGGATTATCAAAGACAAAGGCAAGATTTTTAAAGTTAAAAGTTTTGAATTACTGCATTATAGATAAATGGTTATATTGGAAGATTGCTATTGGTATATTGCTTAAATGTTTTCCTGAGAATGATGCAGAGAAGATCAAGCATGAGTTTCATGAAGGGCAATGTGGAGGCCACCTCTATTGGAAAACAATTGTTAACAAAATCCTCAGAGTTGGTTACTATTGGCCCACCCTCTTCCAAGATATCCATAAATTGGTAATTTTCTACCACCAATGTCAAATCTTTGAAGGCAAAAGAAAACTCTTACCCTTACCTTTGCACACTATCATTGTTGAAGCTCCTTTTCAACAGTGGGGCCTAGAATTCATTGGGGAAATCCATCCTTATTCATCTGCCCAACATAAGTGGATCCGCACAGCAACTGATTACTTTACAAAATGGATAGAGGCCATCCCTTCTAAAACTGCCACTGATCTACTCATCATTAAATTCCTTGAAAACCATATTTTGTCTAGATTTGGTTGTCCTCAAAATATTATCACTAACAATGCAGTTGCCTTTAGATCCAAAAGGATGGTGGACTTTTGCCACAAATATCAAATCACATTGGGTCATTCCACAGCTTATTACCCTCAAGGTAATGGGTTGGTAGAATCCTCAAACAAAAGTTTAATAAACATCATCAAGAAGTTGCTGGAGGGAAATCAAAATTCATGGCACAGCAAGTTAGTACATGCATTATGGGCAAACAGGTTAACATGCAAGAAATCAGTTGGAATGTCTCCCTATCAGCTAGTTTATGGAGCAGATGCAATTTTTCCAACAAGCCTAGGAGTGCCAGTCATGAATTTGATCCAGGAGGTGCAGTTTGAAGAAAATGATATGATAAGAAGGATAAATCATACCATATAGTTGCAACAAACAAGAGAGGAAGTCCATAACAAAACACAGCAAGTACAAGAAAACATCAAGAAACTATTTGACAAAAGGACAAAAGCAAATGATTTCAACATTGGTGACAAAGTGCTCAAATGGGACTCAGGAAGAGAAGACAAGGGAAAGAACGGTAAGTTTGAAAATCTGTGGAAAGGTCCTTACATTATCCATTCTACCAGAGGCAACAATGTATTTTTCTTACATGAAAAGGATGGAACAGAACTTTTTGGAGGCCTTGTTAATGGCAGGATGCTCAAACATTATTTCCATTA
Organism: Pinus albicaulis; assembly: GCA_034641835.2. NCBI lineage: Eukaryota > Viridiplantae > Streptophyta > Pinopsida > Pinales > Pinaceae > Pinus > Pinus albicaulis. Next base: position 751,316,064 of record CM076575.1, on the reverse strand, counting down.
GTAATGCCAATTTTAAATATTTATCCATTGTATATAACATTGTTTAAATAAATATCAGAGAAAAAATGAATACAAAAGATAGAAAAACAAAGAAAAAGAGGGCAGAAAAATAAAGGTACAACCCCATACCAAAAAAGTGTTGGGAAAAATACTGAGAGGGGGGGGTGAATCAGTATTTAGTGCTGACTGAAAACTTTTTACTTTTCCTTTCTCTAAAACCCATACGCTACTTTACTGAACCCAAGTCGTGTATACACGCGGATATCCTTAATAAAACTTGTGTATTACCAGAAATCTTATTATGCAGATAATTCTTTACTTAGATCATTGTATCAATCATTCATCAGATGTTTAGTAAGTAGTAAACATGTGCAGTAAGACAGAGTAAATCATCACAAATAAGCAACACACATGAACACCAGGATTTAAGGTGGAAACCCAATTCGGGAGAAAACCATCAATGTCGTCGTCTCAGTCTTCAATATTTATTATAAAGAAAACTTCTTACAACCATGTACTGGCGCAGACTCATACCAGCACGCAGGCACCCACCTGCAAAAGGCTACAAACTTCTCTCGTTTACCAGCCTCTCCTGGAAGGGAGCTACAACCCCCTGCTCTCGTTTACCAGCCTCTCCTGGAAGGGAGCTACTACCCCTGCTCTCGTTTACCAACTACCACTAGAAGGGAGCTACTACCCCCTGCTCTCGTTTACCGGCTACCACTGGAAGGGAGCTACAACCCCCTCACTGAAGGCTTCGACCCTCAGCAACATCATGGACCACGTTTCATCAATTTTCATACTGGATCCATCAGCTTCCACACAACATTCTTTGTAGGCCACTTTTCATCAGATTTTCAGACTGGACCCACTCCATACATTCAAGCTCAACATACATCAAACTGAAACTTATAACCCCATCAATTCATTCATTGAATCATCAACCAATCAACCAAAAACTTGATCTTTAATCAACATAATCAGCAGCATAATCAACATTCAAAATACCCATATCTGTATGAATACATCATTGACAGATAGTAGTAAAACAGTAAAACTGATCAGACATTTCAATCCACATACTTCAGAAACACCCTAGATTCCATACGCGCTTTTACTTCACTGAACCTGCGTATATATGCGCTTTAATAGAGACAAACCTGCGTATACTTCTGCACATATTTCAGAATTGATCTCACATTCCATACGCGCTTTTGCTGAAGCCAACCTGCGTATATACGCGCTTTATTTGCCACGAACCTGCGTATAGATCTTCAAACTTTGTAGGGCTGCGCAACTCTTCAGAACAAATAAATAGCTCAGATCTTACCCTTCACTTCAGAAAATATTCGCCTCATCTCAGATCTAAACATTCCATAAACAGATCTAGAAAATACATAGTCATTTCAGATCTAGAGATCCCTCTTCAAAATTTTCTTCATAGATGCATTATTAATTCAGATCAATCAATAAATTGTTACCCTTCCATGCAGATATACTTCAAAGTGAAGTATTCATTTAAAACCCAGACTTATGCACACCCTTGCACTATGATCTTCTTCTCCTTATATAGATTTAGCCTTTGTCAATACCATGAGTCAAAACCACTCCACTACTAATGGTATTCCTGGACGGGATCAAATAGATAATCCAGCGCTCAATACTATAGGCCAATACCATGGTAAATTCCCTTGGTTTTATAAATTTAGAGCGCAAATAGGCATACGCTACTTTGCACATACTTTTCCGCGTACATACGCTACTTCGCCTTTACAAACCCACGTATTCTTTGTGACATACTATTTTCATCATTGTTCTGGCCCTTACAGGAATTCCTTTCTTCACTACATCTGATCTGCTCTGTAGATACATTAGATTTACATCATTAACAAATAGGACAAGTCAGTTTCCATCAAGGAAAACTTCATCAAGTAGGTTTCCATCAACTTTATCAAGTAGGTTTCCATCAAGGACAACACTCTGCATCATATTTCCAACAAAAAGAGTAAGTTCTGAAAGTGTGCAATTCTGAATGCCACTACTTCAGGAGAGAAGCCTTATTCAGTCATACAGCTTAACCACGACTGAGTAAAATTTAAATTTCTGCTGATAGGTTAATGAAGATTTTCCAAAATGTCTAAACTTGGCTTCTCAGTAGACTAGATTGGATTAGAAGAGAAAATTGGTTCCAAAACTCAAAATCCGAACCAAGAAAGAAGAGGGGGATAAAAAAAAAATTCTAAATTTAAGCCCTCAAAGTTTTGTGTTAAAAATTTCTGCAGAATAAATTATGTATGCAAATTTGTACAAAGTATCACTGCTCATAACAAATCAGACTGTCTAATCCTGATTTGGTTATGTTTTCAATTTTTTGTTTTAGATTAGAGAATAAAAATCTATCATATAGCTTAATCTTGACAGATAGTTAGATTAGGTAGAGAAATAAAAGAGTTCATCAGCTTAATCTAAACTCTTGATTGATATAAGTGAAGAATTTGTTTAGTTTCATGTTTTTCAAAAGAAATGATGTCAAGGGTTGGCTAATCCAAATGCACCCAATGAAGAAAAAATGTTAGAACAAGTATTATGGGTAGGTAGAAGTTGATTTGGAATTAATCATGTTATGATTCAGATGCTGAAAAATCACTTCTTCAAAGTAGCAAGTCATCAAGTTTAATGAAGGTTTGTCAAGGTGCAAATCAAGGCACTGGTATACTTCTTCCAAAGATCTATTTTCTGAGGTTCTTGACACCTCCTAAAAGAGCTGCCCTCCCTAGCTGGAGCCACTGTTATCCTCCTATATTTTACAGATTTCACTAGATGACTATGGATGTTCTACAAGCACCTAAAGAGAGCATTATTTTCCCATCAGCTATCTTTAGAGGTCTCACTGCCTTCCATCATCCTAAATTTGACTGTTTCTCACTGAACTTTCCTATCTTTTCTACCTCCTCAAAAGTTCACCCTGTTGTTCTAAAGAAACTCCATTTTTTGGGCCTAATTCCCTCATTCATCCCTCCACTGACACCCTCATTTATCCCTTTTCCCTCCTCAAAAACCCCTAAAAAATCCCCCCCATTCATCATTTTTGTCTAAAAACCCTTAAACAATGTAAAAATCCTCCTTACATTGTTTAAACTTTGATTTCTACCCTATCAGATCCTCTCAAAACCTTGCTAAACTCTGTTTTTGTGTTAAAAACCAACTTTTTTATCAAATAGGCCTTAAGCCCCTTCTCGTTTAAGCCCTAGTCGCTTCACTCCAATATGATCCCGACCGCTGCCTATTCCTAAGCCCCCTCCACCATGCAAATATGAATTTTCCCCTTTTTTACCTCAACCCGCTGCTTTATTTCTCTCGGATCATTTGGACCGTTGATTAAAGGCCTTGGGCCCTGATCCAATGGCCACTGCACTCCCATCCTTCATCCCGCATACAACCCGACCCTACGCTACTCGAAAAAAAATTCCACGTCACCACCCCATCCCCCCCTTCCACTCAAAACTCGCACTTCAATCACAGCCCAACACCTATACTCCACTACCCACCCTACCAACCTGCACCCCATCCTCAGGCTCCACCCGCACTGTTGATCTCGCTCCTTGAGATCTGACAGTCTTAATCGCATATCGTGCGGAATTTGATGTTGGGGTTTAACAGCTCCAATCTACGCAAAATGGGCGGTTTAGCCCTGGACACGCGGCAGATGCCCAGTGGTATCGTGCAACCCCAGGCCAAAACCATTTACTACCCATACCCTGCGCGATAAACCATGGTGCTTTCCCAAAACCACTTCTCCCATTCCTGCGCAAAAATTCATAGTTTTTCGCCCTTGTTTGAATTTCCTCAAGATTTTTCCTCCAGGATCATGCCCATGTACTCCCTCCCCCTCTACAAATCGCTCCCCGATACCTCAAAACCCTAAAAAGCAGTTTTTCCCTTCCCGTAGGTTTTCAAATTAATGTTTGTTTGTGTGTTTGCAGGTTTAATGGCAGTAATGCCCATAGGGGTATTCCAAAGGTCAAAATCACCTCTGGATGACGATCCCTGAGGTAAATATGCATAAAATCCGAGCAGGGGTTTACATGATAGCTTAACCCTCGATGAATCATGATCATCGATGGGTTATAAACCCTTATGCCATGAAGAAACCCTACCTGAACACAAAGAACAGCTACTGTCAGAGAAGAAATGAAGAAAATGAAGGACAGGAAGTCAAAAGGGCTAATTACAGATCAAAAAGATAAACAGAGGATTAGCCCTTTAAAAGGTGTTTAAAGATGAAAAGTCAAAGGTTTAAAGAATAAAGGATAGATGAACAAAACAGTTATAAAGCAGAAACAAAGATAAAGGCAGTAAGACATAAAATTAAAGCCAAATCAAGGTTAAAGGCCTAATACAAGAGTTCAATGATTAAACAAAGGCAGATTACCCAAAGACAGTTTCGAATAAATCAACAAAGAATCAATTACTTTTCCAAAGAAAAATTGCCACCTACAGCATTATTTCTTTCCATAAAGGCATCAGGCAGTTATTGCACAGTCAGAGATATTTTGAAGCAGCTCAAATAGTTATTACAAAGTTATTACAAAGCCTTAAAAGTCAAAAATTTCAGCTAAATTAACTTAGGAGTTAAGACACAAGTTATTATTCAGAGTAACTCTTTCAAATATTTTTTCCTTGGGCCTTGCATGGTCTCAAAGGTCAAAAATAATTAACTCTGTAATAAATAACATTTAAACACCCTAGTTTGGCAGCACCTCCTAATTTTGCATACAAATATTGCATATGAGCCTCATTTTAAATGTTGGTTACTTGATGGTTATTGGACTGATTTCTGCTGCTGAAGCTAATTGAGGAATGCTAGACTGAACTAAAGAAATCTCTGAGTTGCATAGAGACATTGTACCTAGAGTATTGTAACTGGTTTGATCATCAATAATACAAGCATGTTCATAGGATCCTTGAGCTGTATCAATGGTGAAGTTTTCCTAAATTGTTATTGTTTCTCCTTATGTTTTCCATTATCTTCATCTTTTCTGATAAAGAAGCAGAAGTTTTAGATTAGGATTTGTTGTTTCAGCACCCTTTTTCTGTCTGTATTCTTTGTATGTATGTTTTCTTCTGCAAGGTTTGATTGGAAGATTCTTAATTGCCTTCTAGTCATATCTAGCTTGTTATCTTGAGAATGATTCAATATAGTGAAACCAAGGAAATTTGTGGTGAATCCATGTTCCTTTGAGTAAGACTTGAGATATTGTTTTTAAGACCTTTATTTAAAGTATACTTATTAGAGTCTAAACCAGTGAGGTTTATGGTATGCCTTGCCCACTGGACTGCCTTGAAATTTTTCTTTGAAGAGTCTTCTAAGTGTTTGTCAAAATCAGTTAGATTTTTTATGTTTTATCTTAGACCACTCTTACTGTTATCTTACATGTTTTATTTATCTGAAAGTAGTTCTTGAATTACTGGATTGTTGTTTTAGAGGTTTGTTTATTAAATTTTGTCCAAAGAGATTTATGGTTTGCCCTATCCTTTAGCTTGCTCCAAACAGTTACCTTAAAATGCTTTTCTTGTCTAAGTAGAGCTATAATATTCTTAACGGGCCATAGCTTTGCTACCTTCACAACTAATTAATGTTTCATATCACAACGTAATCTAAATAATCCACTTTATATAGTTAGCTTGCCCTATGAAAGCCCTTGCAGAGTTGATGAACAATTAAATCATTTTATGACTCCATTGCCCAATGAGTTTATGTCTTCTCACTGTCTATTTGTTCAACTGAAACATTCTCTCAATCAGTCACACCATTGATCCTTCAATCTATCAATTAATCCAACCAAAACAAGCAAGTCCTTAGAACTTCATAACTAGCCTAAAATCTTAAACAAAGAGCACAAAGATATATCAATAAAAAACACCTTAATATAGAGATCCCTCTCTGAATCCAGGAATGGCTAGGTCCTAGGATTCCAAAGTGGTTATGATGTGGCCCCTGCAGTGTTTTTTCTTGCCACTCTTGCAAATCACAGGGAGCCAACATAGTGGCAACCATACTGGGAACTACTAAGTAATAGATAATTCCAAAGACTTATAAAACCTCATTAGTTTAAAGTGAATCAAGTGTCAGCCAAGAATGGTTCCTGATTTTTTATGGTGGACAACAACCAGTCCTATAAGACAAGTAAAAATCCTCCACCTGACGACTCCACTAATTTTCCATTGAATCCACTGGGGAACTTACCCTATCATCAAAACATTAAACAATACCCTATCAAGAATACTTTGTGGATTAAGTATCTCTTTTACAGTTTGGTTTGTGTCCTAAATACTATTATGCCTCTAAAAACCTTTTCTGACCTGTTGGGTCCAAAAACCTGGCTTCTAGAAGGATCCATACTAGATCCTATCCTGACCCAAATCCTCCTCCAATAGTTGACAATCCTGAAAGCATTCTTAGGAATTCTCCTACATCTAAAAACCCAACTATTGACAGACTAATCCACAGAGGAAGTTCTTTCCCTGAGAACCTTACTAACTTGCAAAATGCCCAAATTGACTTATTTCATACAAGAAGCCTATCTAGAGCTAAGTCACAAAGTGGTATAGACTAGATAAACCTTGAGCTTGTAGACTCACAACAAAGTATTAGCAGGGAAGCCTCTCCTTCCACTCCTCCTGATCTCCATTTTCTCCATAACTTTGGCTTCTCCCATCCTAAATCTACTCAACATCACCTAGCTGGTCCAAGTACTTCAGCTACACCCACCCATACACCCACTTTTCAAACCACTCCACTTCATCACCTTCCTCCACTTGTTAATCCTCCACTGTTTCCACAAGTTCATATCATGGCGACATGGTATGCTCCCTTAGTCCTTCCTTTTCCTCTAGTTTTTCTGCCACGGGACTATCATTCCAAGATTTCATTATATGATGCTAGTAGTTCTACTACAGCTCAACAACATGAGGACAGAATGAATGACTACTTTTACATACAAGAAATAGATGATGAAACTATTAAACTTAGAATGTTTGCTCAAAGTTTAGGGGGAGAAGCAAGAAAATGGTTCAAAGGCTTAGCCCCTAATAGTATCAATGATCTCCCTGCTTTTCATCAACTATTTCTAAACAAATGGGAAGTCAAGAGAAATCCCCTCCAAATCCTATCAGAATACAATGACCTTAAAAGAAATGTTGGAGAGAGTGTCCAAGATTATTGCACTAGATTCAATAGTGTTTATAATGCACTCCCTCCACAAATGAAACTCCCACAAGGCTTAGCCTTAATGAAGTTTCCTGAGGGATTTTACCCAGAAATATGCTATCAATTAAGAGAGAGAGAACCCCTCACATTAGAAGAAATGCAGAAAGGGGCAGTAAGTGTAGAAGCTAACCTAAACGCCAGAAGGGCTAGATTGAAAGCAGAGAAAAAGGTTACCTACAAAGATGAAGTTGGACCCTCCACATCAGATTCCAAAATTAATAGTCTGGTTAGAACCATGTAAATGATAATGGAGAGAATAAACATGAATGAGAGAGCTTGTCCTAAAGAAAACCAAACAGTTCCTCAAAATAAAAATCAAAATCAGAACCAAAACTTTGGAAAGAATCCCTCTCAAATTAGACAAAGAGGCCCTAATCAGCAGGTCAAACCTCCTTTCCAACAAAACTATGATGATGAAGATGAGGGAGTGATTGAGGAAACAGAGGAAGATCGCATAAAATTATTGGTAGTAAACAATGAGGATATTGTTTTCCTCACTGAAGAAAAACAAGGCATATATACACCCTATGATGAGGAAAGCCTAGAATCGGAAGATTAAAAACAAAGCTTTGAAAATGCTATAATGGAAGTACACAAACAATATGACCTTAGGAGTAAAAAGAATCTAGACACTCCCAAAAAGAAAACCTCTGAAATTTCTATTAGAAACAATCCTGCAAACATTTCTAAAAAGACAGCAGAAAACAACAAAACAATGGCTGAAAGTTCTGATAAAAACAAAGGAAAAAGCACCCAGATTTAGGACAAACCTAGTGGTGACCAAAGTAGCACTAGCAACTCAGCTAATGCTCCTAGTAAAACTATTTTAACTGTTTTCCATAATAAAAACTAGCAAGTTGATTTTGTTGAGAAAACAGTGACTAAGAAGGTTGATCTAAACATGTTAAAAAATCAGATACCTTTTAGCATAGAGAGTGAAATTGCCAAAATCAAGATCCCTGTTCCTCTCACTGAATTAGTCACCCAAGATGTATATAAATCCCAACTTTTGAAAGCTTTAAACATAGGATAACAAATTGATTCTGTCAATGTGACTGATGACAAGCCTGAGCTTCTATTTGGACCAGAAGTAGAAGGGAAATTTCAAGAGGGTGGTGTTCCTCCTTTTTATGTTAGTCTAAAAATCCATGATAAGATTTTTCAGAATGCCATGCTTGACTCAGGAGCCTCCCACAACCTTATGCCTAAAGTATTGATGGAGAGACTAGGCCTTGAGATAACTAGACCTTACAAGGATTTATACTCTTTTGACTCCAGTAGAGTCAAATGTCTAGGCCTAATCAAAGATTTATGTGTAAACTTAGCACAAATACCAGCCAAGAGCTTAGTGATGGACATTGCATTGGCTGATATACCTTTTAAATATGGCATTCTCCTTTCAAGGTCATGGGGTGCTAAACTCCAAGGTACTCTGTAGATGGATATGACTTATGCAACCATCCCTGTCTTTAGTCAACCAAGAAGACTATATAGGGAAACACACATGAAATATATGGTTAGTAGTCAAGAAAAACCAAACAACTCCCCACTTTATTCTATTCACACAGACCTTGACTCATTCATTATTTATAATGATGAAAATCCTAATGAGCAAGAAGAAGTAGCCTGACCAACCAAAAATAGGAAAAGAGGGGGAAAAGAAGAAAAATCAAATACAGTTTGCTAATTCAGAAAATTACAGCAAACACAAGGAAGATCCTAGGCAACAAATCAGTCACCAACATAGTTCTGACCATGAGAAACAAATAGAAAATCCTCAACACAGTGGAAACCATGAGGAACAAGACAAAACAAAACATAGTGCAAACACTAGAGAACAACATAGTGGTAGCTATTACAAATAGAACAAAGAGGACAGAAATGACTTTAATAACAAATCATAACATGAACCTCTTTGGAGTATGATTTTTGATGGGTCGTGTAGCAAAACTGGTTCAGGAGCAGGAATATGGATACATAACACAGAAAATAATCATGTTGAGGGCCATTCATACAAACTAAACTTTCAATGCACAAATAACATAGTTGAATATGAGGCTCTCCTCTTGGGACTACAATTATTGAGAAAACTAGGAGCCAAGAGGATAACCATTCATGGAGACTCAGAATTTATTTTTAAACAAGTAAATGGAGAATATACTGCCAAACATCCAAGATTGCAAGCATATAGAGATGATGTTGTTGACATTTTGAAAACATTCACAGAATATAAGCTTAACTTTGTCCCTAGAATCCAAAACATTCTTGCCAATGGTTTAGCCTTTGCTGCTAGTACATGTCAGAAGCCTGATGAGAGCAAACAATACACAGTCCAAGTTAAATATAGACCAGCAATCCATGTTAATATCAAATATTGGCAAGTCTTTGAAGGAGATAAACAGATAGACGATTTCCTACAGTCCATAAATGGGTTTGAAATGACCAATTCAGACTCAGAGTATGAATAATATTGTCCTACTGGGGAAAAATCTTATGAAGAAGAAACTCCTAATATTGCTGATATAAAAATTGCTGATATAAATCTGCTAGCTAAAGAACACCCACAGAAAACAGAACTGAGCACTAATTTAGAACAAAAATATTTTGAAGTGCCGCAGTCTCACACTGATAACTTGCCAAAGGGATTGGTGCCTCTAGAGAAATTGTTTGACCTTAATGATGTTGCCAAAAAGCCAAAAATGGAACCCACTGAAATTGAAGTAGAAGAGTGCAATATAGGCAGTAAAGAAAAGCCCAAAATTATTAAATTATCCAAAACACTGCCAGCTCATATAAAACTGAAATATCTTGAGCTTTTTAGTGAATTTTTTGATGTTTTTTCTTGGAGTTATGAGGACTTAAAATCATATGACACAAAGATAATCTAGCATAAGATACCCCTCAAATAAAACCAAAAACCTTTTAGACAAAAATTGCGCAGAATAAACCCTGTGCAATTACCTCTGGTTGAGAAAGAAATCAAGAAAATGTATGATGTTGGAATTATAGTCCCAGTGAGATACTCAGACTGGGTGTCCAATCTTGTATCTGTAAGGAAGAAAACAGGAGAGATAAGGCTTTGCATAGACTTTAGAAACTAAAACAAAGCCTCTTTAAAGGATAACTACCCCTTGCCCAAAATGGATCATATCTTACAAAGGGTAGTAGGTTCTAAAAGAATTTCTTTGCTAGATGGCTTTTCAGGATACAACCAAGTGCTAGTATATCCTGATGATCAACTTAAAACAACTTTCACTACACCTTGGGGCACTTTCATGTATGTGAAAATTCCCTTTGGTTTAATGAATGCTGGTGCTACATTCTAAATAGCCATGGATATTGATTTTTCGGAATAAATAGGCTTCTTCATTGTGATATATTTAGATGACATCACTGCCTATTCCAAAACAGATGAAGAACACCTTACTCACTTAAGAAAAGTCTTTTAGAAATGCAGAAAATATGGTCTGTCCTTAAACCCCAAGAAAACTTTATTTGGCCTCTAAGAAGGTAAACTTCTAGGTCATATTATATCTGAAGAGGGAATAAAAATATACCCCAAAAGGACTGAAGGCATATTTTAAATCAACCATCCTAGAAATATCAAAGAGCTACAATCTTTCATTGGAAAGATTAATTTCTTAAGAAGGTTCATACTAAACCTAGCTGAACTCCTTAGAAACATAAAAAACATGCTAAAAAGGGAAACGGGAGTTAAATGGACCATTGAAGCAAAGCAATCCTTTGAACTGGTTAAACAAGCACTCACTCAAACACCAGTTCTCATTAGCCCTGATTTTAAAAAAAAATTCTTCATTTTCTCCTTTGCATCAGAACATACAGTTGTTGTTGTCCTACTTTAGAAAAACATAAAAGGACAAGAGCAGCCTATTGCATTTTTCAGCAAGGCTTTAAGAGATGCTCCTCTGAAATACAACATAATGGAAAAATAGGCTTTTTCCTTGATAAAAGCCTTGAAAGATTTCAGAGTTTACATTTTACACTCACACATCATTGCATTTTTCCAACACACAGTTGTGAAAGAAATTTTAACACAAGATCCTGATGGAAAAAGAGGAAAGTGGATTGTTGTTATATTAGAGTATGACTTGGAAATTAGGCCTACCAAACTAATAAAAGGACAAGGACTTGAAAAACTTATGGTTGAATCAAACCTCAAAGCCTTAGATATGAATATGGTTGATGTTTTAGAAGAAAAAGAAGAATGCACAGCCCCTCCTGTTGAAGAAGTATTATTGAATTCCCTTTGGTATGTTGATATTTTGTATGTGCTCTTCTATCTTAATGTTCCTCCTAGATTATCAAAGACAAAGGAAAGATTTTTAAAGTTAAAAGCTGTGAATTACTGCATTATAGATAAATGGTTATATCGAAAGAATGCTAGTGGTCTATTTCTTAAATGTTTGCCTGAGAATGATGAAGAGAAGATCAAGCATGAGTTTCATGAAGGGGAATGTGGAGGCCACCTCTATTGGAAAACAACTATTAAAAAAATCCTCAAAGCTGGTTACTATTGGCCCACCCTCTTCCAAGATATCCATAAATTGGTAATTGCCTGCCACCAATGTCAAATCTTTGAAGGCAAAAGAAAACTCTTACCCTTACCTCTACACCCTATCACTGTTGAAGCTCCTTTTCAACAGTGGGGCCTAGACTTCATTGGGGAAATCCATCATTCTTCATCTGCCCAACATAAGTGGATCCTCACAGGAACTGATTACTTTACAAAATGGATAGAGGCCATCCCTTCTAGAACTGCCACTGATCTAGTCATCGTTAAATTCCTTGAAAACCATATTTTGTCTAGATTTGGTTGTCCTAGAGAGATTATCACTGACAATGCAGCTGCCTTTAGATCCAAAAGGATGGTGGACTTTTGCCACAAATATCAGATCACATTGGGTCATTCCACAGCTTATTACCCTCAAGGTAATGGGTTGGTAGAATCCTCAAACAAAAGTTTAATAAACATCATTAAGAAGTTGTTGGAGGGAAATCAAAATTCATGGCATAGCAAGTTAGTACATGCATTATGGGAAAACAGGTTAACATGCAAGAAATCAATTGGAATGTCTCCCTATCAGCTACTTTATGGAGCAAATGAAATTTTTTCAACAAGCCTAGGAGTTCCAGTCATGAAGCTGATCCAGGAGGTGTAGTCTAAAGAAAATGACATGATAAGAAGGATAAATCAGACCATACAGTTGCAACAAACAAGAGAGGAAGTCTATAACAAAACACAGCAAGTACATGAAAACATCAAGAAGCTATTTGACAAAAGGACAAAAGAAAATGATTTCAACATCGGTGACAAAGTGCTCAAATGGGACTCAAGAAGAGAAGACAAGGGAAAGAATGGTAAGTTTTAAAATATGTGGAAAGGTCCTTACATTATCCATTCTACCAAAGGCAACAATGTATTTTTCTTACATGAAATGGATGGAACAGAACTTTTTGGAGGTCCTGTCAATGGCAGGATGCTCAAACATTATTTCCATTAGTAATGCCATGTTTAAAGCTTTATCCATTGTATATAACATTGTTTAAAGAAAGATCAGAGAAAAAATGGATACAAAAGATAGAAAAACAAAGAAAAAGAGGGCAGAAAAAGAAAGGTACAACCCCATACCGAAAAAGAGTAAGTTCTAAAAGTCCGAATGCCACTACTTGAGGAGAGAAGCCTTATTCAATCATACAGCTTAACCATGACAGAGTAAAATTTAAATTTCTGCTAATAGATTAGTGAATGAAGATTTTCCAAACTGTCTAAACTTGGCTTATCAGTAGACTATATTGGATTAGAAGAGAAAATTGGTTCCAAAGCTCAAAATCCGAACCAAGAAAGAAGATAGGGATAAAAAGCAAATTCTAAATTTAAGCCCTCAAAGTTTTGTGTTAAAAAATTCTGTAAAATAAATTATGTATGCAAATTTGTACAAAGTATCACTACTCATAACAAATCAGACTGTCTAATCATGATTTGGTTATGTTTTCAATTTTCTGTTTTAGATTAGAGAATAAAAATCTGTCATACAGCTTAATCTTGACAGATAGTTAGATTAGGTAGAGAAATAAAAGAGTTCATCAGCTTAATCGGAACTCTTGGTTGATATAAGTGTAGAATTTGTTTAGTTTCTTGTTTTTCAAAAGAAATGATGTCAAGGTTTGGCTAATCCAAATGCACCCAGTGAAGAAAAAATGTTAGAACAAGTATGATGGGTAGGTAGAAGTTGAGTTGGAATTAATCATGTTATAATTCAGATGCTAAAAAATCACTTCTTCAAAGCAGCAAGTCATCAAGTTTAATGGAGGTCTGTCAAGGTGAAAATCAAGGCACTGGTCTACTTCTTCCACAGATCTATTTTCTGAGGTTCTTGACACCTCCTAAAAGAGTTTCCCTCCCCAGCTGGAGCCACTATTATCCTCTTGTATTTTACAAATTTCACTAGATGACTATGGATGTTCAACAAGCACCTAAAGATAGCATTATTTTCCCACCAACTATCTTTAGAGGTCTCACTGCCTTCATCATCCTAAATTTTACTATTTCTCACTGAAATTTCATATCTTTTCTACCTCCTCAAAATTTCACCCTACTGCTCTAAAGAAACTCCATTTTTTGGGCCTAATTCCCTCATTCATCCCTCCACTGACACCCTCATTTATCCCTTTTCCCTCCTCAAAAACCCCTAAAAAATCCCCCCCCATTCATCATTTTTGTCTAAAAACCCTTAAACAATGTAAAAACCATGCTTACATTGTTTAAACTTTGATTTATACCCTATTGGATCCTCTCAAAACCTTGCTAAACTCTGTTTTTGTGTTAAAAACCCACTTTTTTGTGATAGAAGCCTTTAGCCCCTTCCCGCTTAAGCCCTAGCCCCTTTACTCCAATATGACCCTGACCTCCGCCTATTCCTAAGCCCCCTCCACCATGAAAATATGCCTCCTCCCCTTTTTTACCTTACCCCGCCGCTTTATTTCTCCCAGATCATTTGGACCGTTGATCAAAGGCCTTGGGCCCTGATCCAACAGCCACTGCACTCCCATCCTTCATCCTGCATACAACCCGACCCTTCGCTACCCGACAAAAATGCCCACGTCACCACCCCGACCCCACCTTCCACTCAAAACCCACGCTTCGATCACATCCCGACACCTGTACTCCACTACCCACCCTACCAACCTGCACCCCATCCTCGGGCTCCACCCGCACCATCGATCTCTCTCCTCGAGATCTGACGGTCTGAATCACATATCGCGCGGAATTTTATGTCGAGGTTTAATGGCTCCAATCCGCGCAAAATGGACTGTTTAGCCCTGGACACGCGGCAGTCATCCAATAGTATCACGCAGCCCTGAGCCAAAACCACTTACCACCCATACCTTGCGTGATAAACCATGGTGGTTTCCCAAAACCACTTCTCCAATTCCCGTGCAAAAAATCATATCTTTTTGCCCTCTTTTGAACTTCCTCAATATTTCACCTCCGGGATCATGCCCCTATACTCCCTCCCCTCTACAAATCGCTCCCCGATGCCTCAAAACCCTAAAAAGCAGTTTTTCCCTTCCCGCGGGTTTTCAAATTAAAGTTTGTTTATGTTTTTGCAGGTTTAATGGAAGTAATGCCCATAGGGATATTCCAAAGGTCAAAATCACCTCTGGATGACGATCCAGGAGGTAAATATGCATAAAATCCGAGCAGGGGTTTACATGAAATCTTAACCCTCGATGAATCATGATAATCGATGGGTTATAAACCCTTATGCCATGAAGAAACCCTGCCTGCACACAAAGAACAGCTACTGTCAGAGAAGCAATGAAGAAAATGAAGGACAGAAATTCAAAAGGGCTAATAACAGATCAAAAAGATAAATAGAGGATTAGCCCTTTAAAAGGTGTTTAAAGATGAAAAGTCAAAGGTTTAAATAATAAAGGATAGATGAACAAAATAGTTATAAAGCAGAAACAAATATAAAGGCAGTAAGACATAAAATTAAATCTGAATCAAGGTTAAAGGCCTAATGTAGGAGTTCAATGATTAAAAAAAGACAGATTACCCAAAGACAGTTTCGAATAAATCAACAAAGAAGAAATTACTTTTCCAAAGACAAATCTTCCACCTACAGCATTATTTCTTTCCATAAAGGCAGCAGGCAGTTATTGCATAGTCAGAGATATTTTGAAGCAGCTCAAACAGTTATTACAAAGTTATTACAAAGCCTTAAAATTCGAAAATTTTAGCTAAATTAACTTAGGAGTTAAGGCAGAAGTTATTATTCAAAGTAACTCTTTCAGATATTTTTGCCTTGGGCCTTGCATGGTCTCAAAGGTCAAAAATCATTAACTAATATTGCATATGAGCCTCATTTTAAATGTTCGTTACTTGATGGTTATTGGACTAATTTATGTTGCTGAAGCTAATTGAGGAATGCTAGACTGAACTAAAGAAAGCTCTGAGTTGCATAGAGACATTGTACCTAGAGTATTGTAATTGTTTTGATAATCAATAATACAAGCATGTTCACAGGATCCTTGAGTTGTATCAATGGTGAAGTTTTCCTAAATTGTTATTGTTTCTCCTTATGTTTTCCATTATGTTCATCTTTCTCTAATAAAGAAGCAGAAGTTTTAGATTAGGATTTGTTGTTTCAGCACCCTTTTTCTGTCTGTATTCTTTGTATGTATGTTTTCTTCTGCAAGGTTTGATTGGAAGATTCTTAATTGCCTTCTAGTCATATCTAGCATGTTATCTTGAGAATGATTCAATAGAGTGAAACCAAGGAAATTTGTGGTGAATCCATGTTCCTTTGAGTAAGACTTGAGATATTGTTTTTAAGACCTTTCTTTAAAGTATACTTATTAGAGTCTAAACCAGTGAGGTTTATGGTATGCCCTTCCCACTGGACTGCTTTGAAATGTTGCTTTGAAGAGTCTTTTAAGAGTTTGTCAAAAGCAGATAGATTGTTTCGGTTTGATCTTAGACCACACTTACTGTTATATTACATGTTTTCTTTATCTGAAAGTAGTTCTTGAATTACTGGATTGTTGTCTTAGAGGTTTGCTGATTAAATTTTGTCCAAAGAGATTTATTGTTTTCCCTATCCTTTAGCTTGCTCCAAATAGTTACCTTAAAATGTTTTTCTTGTCTAAGTAGAGCTAGAAGATTCTTAACTGACCATAGCTTTGTTGCCTTCACAACTAATTAATGTTTCATGTCACAACCTAATCTAAAGAATCCACTTCATATAGTTAGCTTGCCCTATGAAAGCCCTTGCAGAGTTGATGAACAATTAAATCATTTTATGACTCCATTGCCCAATGAGTTTATGTCTTCTCACAGTCTATTTGTTCAGCTGAAACATTCTCTCAATCAATCACACCATTGATCCTTCAATCTATCAATTAATCTGACCAAAATAAACAAGTCCTTAGAACTTCATAACTAGCCTAAAATCTTAAACAAAGAGCACAAAGATATATCAATAAAAAACACCTTAACAGAGAGATCCCTCTCTAAATCCAGGAATGGCTAGGTACTAGGATTCCAAATTGGTTATGATGTGGCCCCTACAGTGTTTTTTCTTTCCACTCTTGCAAATCATAGGGAGCCAACGGTTTCACTAACACATATCTGCTAAGAACAATTGATATGTACTTGAGTGTAAGTGGGTGCTAGTTGTAGTATTCTGACTAGTGACTGTGAGTTGATTGTGATATGTTTGTTAGCCTTGGTAAAGGTTGATTTCAAATTAATAGATATGTTGTCTTTATCTTTGGAACATGTGGTTGACATGTGTAAACACTTGTAGGGAAACATGTTTGGTATTAGCATGACAAGGTAATAGTTAACTAGTTTATATAACTAATAGTTGTGTGATGTGATAGTACATAGTAAGACACAATTGGAGTAAGGAAAATGGTAAAAGAGAGGAATTGGATGAGAATTACTTTGGATATGTTTTGAAATATTTATTCTAAATGAATGATTTCTTTGCATGAAACGGGAAGTCTTCTTAACCTTGATTTCATCTAACATTACGTGGATATGTGTTATATTCATGAACATGTATTGGCAGGTATGTTAGCTAGTTTCTATTTACAATTGGATCCGTCAAGGGAATTGGAGTCTCTCGATAAATGGCATGGACGTGTTCAGTTATAAGGAAACTTGCTTGATACATCAAGGTAAGACAAGTGGTATATTTTTATATTTATTTATGCACTACCGGTTATGTGTTTATGGCAATCTGATGCAGGGGATCACATGGAAAAAAACACTACCATGAAATCTTGAAGAAGGATCAGGTTGAGATTTCCTTTGGAAGTACTAGGAACCATACGGATTAAGTCATGGTGTTTTTTTCTAGTCTTGTGCTTTTGGTATTTTGTGATTTTTTGTGCTTGACTTGCAGTCTTTATTGTGTTTAGTGCATGGCCATGGCACTTTGTTGTGGTTTCGTATTGCTATTGGTTTTCATGGTTTTCTTCTTGTTTGTTCTAGCTCTTGTCTTTTATGTTTTGAGGGCCTTGGGAAATAGGAAAATTAATGGAGTTCGAGAAGAGTTGAATGAAACCCAATAGGTAATGTAATACTTGGATGAAGTCGGTGCATGTATAAGGGAAGTTTAACGAAAGACTATGACAGTCAGTTGGAATGGTTAGGTCCATTGGGATAAATGGATAGTGGCAGGACAGTCATGAGAAAGGTAAATAGGAAAGGTAGTTTAAATGGGCTTAAGGTAACAAATGCATTGGCTATGTTGGGAACTTTTGTTCTCAATGTTGTGCATTTTGTGCATGTTGTGCATTTTGTGCATGTTGTGCATGGATCAAGGGAGTTCTCTTAACCTTAAACTTATGATATTTGGTAGTTATGTTGTGATTGTGATTATGATTATGTCTATATATGTATATATGTATGTCATTGTCTAACAGGGTTGTCAGGGATCATGACTTTCTTATGCTTATGTTTATATGTATATATGTATGTATGTATGATGTTATTTGACAGGGTCATCAGGATCATTCTTGTGTAGGAATGTTTGCTTACGCAGGTGAATGGCATGAAGAGGCTCCTGGTTTATGAGGAATCAAGTGAAAAGAGTAACCCTGACAGATCTAAGAGGTTAGTATCATGTGGATAGAATTGATATTATATGCTTGTATTATGTATATGTTTATGTTATGGACAGGCTATGCTGAGGGATACATAAGCGGAATGAAATCAGTGTGATCTATGACATGTTGGGACAAGCATGAATAGTGCAAGAAACTAGAAGAAAGGTTGCTTGGTAGAGTTAGTGTGTGGTCTATGGATGTGCAACACTATTGTTGTATATGTTGTACATGTTGTACCCATGATGTTGTGTATATGCAGTGTTGTGTACATGTTTTTTATGCAGTGTTGGTATCAAATAATGTTGTGCATATGTTGTTTATGCGGTGTTGTGCACATGTTGGATATGTGGCGTTGTGTACATATGGTGTTGTGCGCATGTTGGATATGCAGTGTTGTGTACATATAGTGCTTAGTGCATGTTGCATATGTGGTGCTCGGTACATATGGTGTGGTTTACATGTTGTACATATGGTTTTGTGTACATGTGGTGTTGTGTGCTTCAGTGTACATGCAGTGTTGTGTGCATATGGTGTCGTGTACATGTTGTACATGGGGTGTTGCGTGTAGGTGGTGTTGTGTACATGTCATGCATGTGGTGTTGTGTTCATGTCGTGCATGTGGTGTTGTGTACATGTGGTGTTGTGTACACAATGTACAGATGGTGTTGTGTACACATTGTTCAGGTGATGTTGTGTACATGTGGTATTGTGTATATGTTGTGCATGTGGTATTGTTGTACATGTGGCATTGGGTGCATGTTGTACATGTTGTGTTGTGCACATGTGGTATTGTGTGCATGTTGTACATGTTGTTTTGTGTGTGTGTGGTACTGTGTATGTGCATTGTGTAGTCGTGGTATTGTGACATGTGTATTTGTTGTGTTGTACTATGTGCATGTATATGTTTTTTGTTGTACACCGAGTGTAGGTGTATGTATTGTGTTGTGTTGTACACCGAGTGTAAGTTTATGTGTTGTGTCATACACCGGATGCAGGTGTATGTGTTGTTTTATATGTTGGGTGTAGGTGTATGTATTGTATGTCAGATGTAGGTGCATGTATTGTAGGGTGTTGTATGTCATGTGTGGCTATATGTGTTCGATGCACACTATGTGTATGTGTATGTGGTTGAAGAGAAGGAACTGGGTACTTTTGTTGGGTGTGGCAACTGATCTAGTGTGTGTATGGAAAGGATAAAGGTAGAAGCTAAGGATCGATTAAAGGATAAGTATTAGTATTTTATTTCAGTTTTAAATTATGCATGTGATTTATGATTCTAGTTTATGATGGTTTCATGGGATCTATGATTTTGATTATGATGGTTGCATTTTGAGCTAAATAGATGTGATATGTTTATACATGGTGATTTGATTAAGCAACTAGTTTGATTTGGTGTGATAGGAAGGGAACAGAATTGCAAGTGTACCTTATTGACAGGCCACCGATGAGGTATGATTTAAATTTATTATAATTTGTTTTGAATCTAATGGAAATTATGTGCTCGGTACAAGAAAGCATGAAAATGCCTGGTTTGGGGTGGTTGGAACTGATTGCAATAATTAGTAGCAACAACGAAAGGAATTGGAACAGGTAGAAATACAATGGTAAAACATTTTAGGAGCAGGACCAATATGGGACACTACTACCCAATAGTGTCCATTGATTTCCATGAGCATGTTATGACTGGTATGATGGTTTGAGGCAAGTATATGCCTTGGTTTTTGGACCTTCTGATGCGAGGAAGCCTTGCCAAGGGATGAATCGCCTGGGATAGGGGATGTTGGGGAACTTGGAAGGTGAGTGACTGCATGGAAGGGGGTGGCCAGATTTCTAGAGGGATTGTGTAGTAGAGAAGGGAAGGTCGAGGAATGGATTTTTTTTTTCATTATCATTTCTATATGGAATCATATGCACATTGGGAGTGTGCACTGGAACAATGAGTAGGTAATTTTTCACTAAGAGGACAAGTGGCATAGGATCGTAGCGCTGTACATTGGATGAAACTTTGACTTTGGAAGTGGATTTGGACTTCCTGGAAAGGAAGTGAATACTAGTACTAATTTTGAGGGTGGAGGTGTGAGCCTCTGGATTCCCTTGTTGTTGATATAGGCATCGTATCCTTTTATTTTTTGGTTGAGAAAATGTGCATGTGTATATTATTGTAAATATTGTATCAAGTTGGATTTATAAAGCTCCATAGACATTATGGTTATTTGTTATTTGAAGAAATGTGCATAAGTATATGTGGTTGTTATTGTAAATATCATAATTAATTGTTTTATAAAGCTCCAGTAAACAGTATAAATTTTATGTTTTTAGCAGTGGTCATTGTAAATATTGCAACAAGCTATCTTATAAAGTTGGAATTACATTTTCGTTTTCAGCGGTTTAGTTGGTTATAGGTGTCATTGAACATCAAGGACGATGTTCCCCCAAGGGGGAGGTTTTTGTAACAGCCCTAGACAAAATTCAATGTAATAAATTTAATAAAGGCCAAAATAAGACCAAGTTCATGGGACACGTATTCCAAGCTGAATGTTGGGGAAAACATCCTAGCGAGTGTTCATTTGGTTTATTATGGCTAAGGTAAATTGGCAAAGGAAATGGAAAAGGCTTTGAAAAGGCAAGAGGAATTAATTGACATTTTATTTATGAAAATAAGGGAAATTAGGATAAAAGGAAGGTGAAAGGTCATAGGTTGCATGTGAGGAGGAAATTGAAGGAAAAATAATGGAAAATGAAGAAAATAGAGGCCTTATTGATAAAAAAAATCTTCTGAGGATGAGTTTAGGGATTTTTTGGATTTTTTTCAATATAATATTTTTTCAGTTCAGTTTTGGATCTCTCTCTGTCACTATTGGACACTCAGAACATTCTTACAGCACTCTAGCATTAGATTGAGAAAATCAAAGGAAGTTCAAAGAAGGCTAAGGGAAGAAAATATCGATCAAGGAAGATCATAATCAAGAGGCTATAGCAAGATTACTTGCAGGTATTGATGTGCATGTTTGATTTCCTTTCTAGATGTGGCATGCATGGTACATGCATGTGTGTTCTTGATTCTCTCGTTGTCTTTGGCATGGGTTTCGCCAAGTGTGACCCTGTTCTTCACCCTTTCCTTTCCATTTTTGGATATCCATGGTGTGGTGGGTTTTCTTGTATTTGGTTGAGCTAGATTTTTGAATGGTGTCGAATTTGAGTGGGTTGGTATCAGGATTATTCATAAGTTCTAGGAATCCGAAGATAGGATACACGGTAAAGCCTAGTTGTGAACACCTCTATTGAGCCTAGGAATCCTTGATCGGTGAATGGCAGGATAAACAGTAAATATCAGAGGGAAATACCCCTAATTGGGCCTAGGAATCCCTTTACTGGTGATGGTCGGATACATGGTAAAACCCAGAGGGAGGAGACCTCATAGGCCTAGGAAACCCTTGACCAGTAATGGCAGGATACATGATAAATCCTAGACATGCAGACGGACATGGTTTAGGTGGAGAGATCCAGAGTAATTCATGCTTGTTTAGGGCCTAGTGATCCGGTGGCGATTGTGGTAAATCCTAGTTGTATTGATGAGGGTTCAAGCCTAGTAATCCAATAGGGATTGCAGTAAAGCTTGAGGAAAACCTAGTTTTTTTTTGTGAGTACCACATTCATGCTTGGAATATGGCACGGGGGTGATTGGCTTAAAGAAATATTTGGCTCAACGTAATCTATGTTCGAGTATTTCGTGGAAGTCCCATACCTGGTTGGCTTATGCATTCATTAATAAGGGCTCCTTCTCCTTGGTATTTCATGTGTAAATGTATTGGTTCATATGTGATTCTTATGCCTATTATATCCTTGTTATTTTTGTTAGTTATATGTTGGCTATGAGTATGTTTTATGACAGACTTGAGGTATGGATCTCACCATGTTTTGATTAGAAAATGAATGTACAATGAATATATTCCCTAATATAAGATAATGCAGCTATTGTGGTAAGGCATCAATGCTTCTTTACGAATCTCAGATACGTATGAGACCTCTATGTTCAAATCTATTGTTATGACATGTAGATTACATATTTGTGACATGTTTGATGAAATGCATGTCATGGCTAGTAGGGGTCATATCAAGTACTTGTACTAATGATTGCATTAGTAGCCTTATTCCATTGTTATTTATAATTTCTTAAGGTTTCATGAAGTTCTTGGCAGTGGCTTGATACCTAGCCCTGAAAAAGTGGCTCTGAATCTGGGGTCGTCGGCACAGAACTGCCTTGAAAATTCCACAGTCGTTTGCATGCCTTGTTGTGGGAGTGACTAGAAGGCCTCAGTCACATGCATGGCTTGTCATGGGAGAGGATAAGGGTCCATATCGATCAAATTTCAATTTGTCTCAAGGGTTAAGCACCTGAAAGGGTTGGTTTCCTCCTGAAGGGTCTATATCTCCTTAGGAAGGTCAAATTGGTTTGGTTTTGTCAGTTCCACTTCCTTAATAGTATATGGGGAGTTGAATCACTTCATAGCAGCATCTCATCACATTTTTACCCCAGTAGACCGGTTAACTTGGGTAAATATGGGAGGAGGGCGTTACAAACATATTCAAAAGGAAATATATATGAAAGAACAAATGATTGATATACTTCAGATAAAATTGATGCAAAAAGAAAGATCTACTTGATGATATGATTGATGCAAGATATACAAAAAATATAGATGAAATCTGTGACACAGAATATCTCATCTAAATAGTGAATGCAATTTGTGAAATATATGAACTCATCTAGCAGGTTGATAAAACTTGTGACATGGTGTAGCTACTACGAATGAAACAAGTTGTACAGACCTAATCCAATTTTTTGATTCAACATGTGATATACTTGAAATAGTATCAAAAGTTGATGTAACTTGTGATACTCGAGACTTAATACAAGTGATTGATGCATAGTGTGATATAGATGACTTAATAGAATCAATGAATCAACAACATAATTTCAACAACAATAGCAATTGTGAAGAAGAAAAAGAACAAGAAAATGGTCTTTCCAAGATGGTTAGCCAACCTTGGGAAAAAATATCATTCAACAAAAATCAAAATGGATTGGGATACATGAAAGAAAACAACTTTAATATTTCATATTTCTATAAACTAGCTCAATTTGTGAGTGTAATATTTCTTAATGAAGTTAACAGTATTGATAAAAAAAATGCCAACAATGTCAAAGAAATGGTCATATGGAGAGTTATTATTTTGATCTCCATCCTTATCTTCATTGTGGGAAGACAAATCACTTATCAGCAAAATGTCGAAAGTAGAAGAAGGCTAAATTTGTTGAGATTCAAAAATAAATTTTTTGACACCCATGATCCTAGTGAAAATTAAGCACCTACACTAGGTGGGGCCCACAGGATATTTTTAGGTGCATGTCTATTTTTTATTATCCTTTAATTTAGATGGACATTAAAATGTAATATTCTCAATGTGGACTTGAAATAGTTAACTTAAGTGGAAAAATCAGTTAGCTAAGTGAATTTGAAGATAGATTTTGGTTGGTGGGACATGCAAAGTAATTCTAGTTGTAACAGAGTGATTCTAGTTGTAACAGAGTTCGAAGTGTAGTGGTGCATGAGTTTGTCCAAGTTGTAAATAGTTTAACGCAGTTAAGTGATTTAAACTCACTTGTGCTAGTTGTAACTAAATATACAAGTAGTGAGAGATCAAGTGAACTAAATATTAATTAATTCACATGCAGTGATCTCACATGCAGCTGAGGATTTACTAATATTAAATGCATGCATGTCATATCCAGTGGAGACCCAGTTGAGTTATAGGTGAAAGGGAATTTAACTATCAGTTGTGACATTATCCGCTTGCACACATGAAAGCAAACACAAATTGGATGTGCCCATTATACTTGCGCAGTCAAGGCAGGTAGGATTGCATCAATTCAGGGATTGCATTCAATAGGGATTGCGTAGTGAAGCCAGGCTGTCTGAAGGCAGTAAATTGGCTAAGGGATTTGCCAATTTTTGTATGACATTGTGATACAATTATTTGATGTACTGAGGGCTCTTGTGAGAAGAGTTTTTTATGTAATTGTTTCATGATCCATGATATAATATACAATAGAATATAGTGGGATTTTCAGCTGTAAGCTTTCCCCGAGAAATTATCTATGTTGTGTGTGATTGATGCTGCCAATCTTGATGCATGGGATTTTTAGCTATAAGCTAGATGTTGTAGATGTTGCCAATCTTGATGCATGGAAAAAGAAAATGGCAAAGGCGAGGAGGATCCTGTTGGAGGGAGTACTATAACACATTGTCCCAAGCCTCCATGTGAAAGCCACACCATATGATATGTGGAAAGCTTTGACGGATCTATTCCAAAGCAGCAGCG
The DNA here is from genome assembly GCA_034641835.2 of Pinus albicaulis. Lineage (NCBI taxonomy): Eukaryota > Viridiplantae > Streptophyta > Pinopsida > Pinales > Pinaceae > Pinus > Pinus albicaulis. The sequence continues at coordinate 751,291,268 of CM076575.1, read as the reverse complement.
ACCATAGGAAATTTGCGCTCAAAGATAAACTCAAGAAGATCAAGATGGAAAAGGGCGACATCATTCCAAAGTATCTCACAAAGTTTTTCCAATGTCAGGATGAATTGAGGAGTGTGGGAATAACAGTCGTTGATGATGATTTGGTGAGTTTGGCTCTCCTAAGACTTCCTAAGAGTTGGCACAGTTATGAAGACTCTGTCAATTGACGGGAAAAATTTCCGGATTGGGAACAACTGTGGTCGGATCTGGTGCAGGAGGAGTTCAAGCGGAACACCAGAGATGGCTCTTCATCAAAGCATGATGATTGAGAGGATTATGCTTTATTTTCCAAGGCGAAGAAGGGGAAGGGGAAGAAATTCCATTCTAAATCTGAGCCTAAAGGCAAGAAGCAAGACATGTCCAATGTGAAGTGTTTTCATTGTCACGAACATGGGAATTTTGCTACTAACTATCCACAAAATAAGAAGAACAACAAGGTTGTTGGATCTACAGCTGGTGAGGCCCTTGCCTTGCAATTTTATCTTGACTTCTCCTTTAGTTCATGCATTGTGTCAAGTTCATTGGGATCAGTGTGGTATTTGGATAGTGGCGCTTCCTTTCACATGACGAGAGACAAGGAACTTTTCAATGACTTGGAGGAGAAAGATCTCCATATGCACATTGAGATGGGCAACGACGGGCAGTAAAATGCTACCGATATTGGTACCATTACATTTTAGAGGGAGTTAGGTAAACCATTTCAATTAAAATATGTAATGCATGTATCAGGTCTGAAGAAAAATTTGGTCTCAGTCGCAATGTTGGAGGACATAGGCTATGATGTTGTTTTTAGTGATGGAAAATCCTTACTGCGACATAAAACGATGGGTCAAGACAAGAGGATAGGGATTCAAGTTAAGAACATCTACAAGCTGTAGGTAGATGGTTGCGTTGCCATGATGGGAAAGGCAGAAAAAGTGGTGAGACTGGATGAGGGAAAATTATGGCACAGGAGATTAGGTCATCTTCATCATGGAGCCTTAAAAGTCATGCAGCAAATATCTACTGGACTTCCAATGGGAACACTTTCTAAGTTAGATCGGTGCAAGGGTTGCACCATGGGGAAGTATGTAAATTCCACCTTTCATGAGAAGGAGAACTGAGCTTTAGGGATCCTTGAGAGAGTTCACACAAACTTGTGTGGACCATTCTCGGTTACTTCAACAGCAAAACATAAGTATTATGTAATCTATGTTGATGAATTTTCTCATAAATGGTGGATCTTCTTCATGTAGAAGAAAGATCAAACATTCTGTAAGTTGGTGTAGAAAGAGTCGGGGAAGCAAGTGAAGGGTATTAGAGCGATAATGGTGGAGAAAACATCTCTATCGAATTCAAGAACTTCTGCAACAAAGAAGGAATTCGAAGAGAACTCATAGAGCCTCATAACCCACAACAAAATGGGGTCGTGGAGAGGAAGAACAAAATGATCATGGGTTCAGCATGAGTGATGTTGCATGATCAGGGCCTACCAATGCATTTGTGGGAGGAAGCATGCAACAATGTGTTTTATGTGTAGAACTGTTGTCCTCATAGAGTACTTGGCATGAGTACACCTGAAGAGGCTTTCACTGGTAAGAAACCTGATGTTTCACACTTTAAGATTTTTGGCTCATCTATTTATGTGCATGTGACCAAGGACGCCAGGAAGAAGCTGGAACCGACTGCTGAAGTTGGGATTTTTGTGGGGTACACATAAACACCCCATAATTATCGTGTGTATTTTCCAAACAACAGAATGACCGTTGTGCGACGGGATATAAAATTTGATGAGGGGAAAGCCATGCGGTTGTCCCTTGAGAGGGAGCTGGACTTGCATGTAGAGGAGGAATTGTTGGTTCCAAAATATGAGTCTCACGATGTGGATCAGCCACATGAGGAGGTTCATGGAGTGGATGAATCCACTCATGCAGAGCCATCCATTAGAAATAGCAGAAGGCACACCACGGAATCTGATAGGTTGAGACTTGATGGTGCACAGAATGTAGGAGCCCCTACTTCACAGTGTAGACAAAGACAGTCTCCTGACCGATTTACTGGATACATGGCTCTCATGAGAAAATTTAATGTGATTGAACCATCTTCCTTTCAGGATGTAGTGTTGCAGCCTACTTGGGTTGATGCAATGGTGGAGGAGTATGACTCCATTGTCAAAAACAGTGCATGGGAAATTGTCCCAAGACCAATTGACAAATCAGTGGTAGGTTCGAGATGGATCTACAAGGTAAAGCAAGTTGTTGATGGGAGTGTGGAGAAATACAAGGCCAGATTTGTGGCTTGGGGCTTCTCACAAATCGAGGGGATAGATTATGATGAGACCTTTGCACCTTTCGCAAGGTACTCTTCCATAAGGACCATCCTTGCACTCTCAACGCAGATGGCCTGGAGCATTCATCAGATGAATGTGAAAAATGTGTTTCTCAATGGGATCATTGAGGAAGAGGTGTACATAGAGTAGCCTGAAGGTTTTTAGATCTTAAATAACAAGTCGCATGTGTGCCGACTCAAAAGAGCGTTGTATGGGCTTAAGCAAGCACCCCGTGCTTGGTACACTCAGATAGAAAGTTGTTTCACCAAACTAGAATTCACCAAAAGTGAAGCAGATGCAAACCTGTACCAGATTGTGGTTGAGGGTAAGTTATTGATCATTTTTCTTTATGTTGATGTTTTAATTTTGACTGGTGATGAGCAGCTGATACACTCATGCAAGGAGGATCTTGCAAGGGAGTTCAAAATGCAGGATATGGGCCTCCTTCATTATTTCCTTGGATTGGAAATATGGCAGCAGGATGGTGAACGTTTTGTGTCTTAAGGAAAGTATGCAAAGGAGATACTAGATAAGCTTAACATGGAGAGCTGCAAACCCATGGATACTCCTCTTCCAGGAAACTGGAGGAAATAGGATGCTACTTCTGGAGAGGTAGTGGATGCTACTGTCTATTGAAAGTTAGTAGGTTCACTAATGTATCTAGTGAACACGAGACCGGACATTTTTTATGCAATTAACCAACTGATTCAAACTATGGTTAAGCCTACCAAGCTCTTTTGGAAGGCGGGGAAACATGTTTTTAGATACTTGAGGGGCACATCAGAGTATGGTATATGGTACAGATAGACGAATGGAGTGAATTTACATGGCTTCACCGATGCATATTGGGCTTGAATTCCATCGAACAGAAAGAGAACATCAGGAGGGATCTTTAGCATTAGACCTACAGTTGTTTCTTGGTACAACAGGAAGTAAAGATCTATGGCACTCAGTTCAGTGGAAGCGGAATACATGGCAGCAATTCAAGCTTCATGTGAAGCTATCTAGATTAGAAAGATCTTGGTTGGTTTGTTTGGTTCTCAGATGGATCTAACAGTGATTCATTGTGATAATCAGAGTTGCATTAAACTCTCGATTAATCATGTGTTTCATGATAGGTCCAAGCATATAGACATCTGGTACCATCATCTCAGAGATTGTGTGTAGAGGAGAATCATGTTGCTTTAGTACATTCCCATAGAAGATCAGGATGCAGATATTGTGACGAAGGTGCTCACCATGAGCAGATTCGAATACTATAGAGACAGGATAGAGGTGAAGGATAATACCTTTCTTGTTGAGAGGGAGTGTTTCGATTCAACAAGAAATTTTTTGACACCCATGGTCCTAGTGAAAATTAAGCACCTACACTAGGGTGGGGCCCACAGGCTATTTTTAGGTGCGTGTCTATTTTTTATTATCTCTTAATTTAGATGGACATTAAATTGTAATTTATTCTCAATGTGGACTTGAAATAGTTAACTGAAGTAGAAAAATAAGTTAGCTAAGTGAATTTCGAGTTAGAGGTTGGTTGGTGGGACATGCAGAGTAATTATAGTTGTAACAGAGTGATTCTAGTTGTTACATAGTTTGAAGTGCAGTGTTGCATGCTTTTGTGCAAGTTGTAAATAGTTTAACTCAGTTGTGCTAGTTGTAACTGAAGATATAAGTAGTGAGAGAAATATTAATTAATTCACATGTAGTGATCTCACATGCAACTAAGGATTTACTAATATTAGTTGCATGCATGTCAGATCCAATGGATACCCAGCTGAGTTGTAACATTGTAACATTGAAAATGCATGCATGTATTGTAACATTGAACGAAATATAATAAAAAATCAATCTGTTTTTCTCAATTTTGGGTTCTGCGATAAAATCTTTATGTTTATTTTTATGTTCTTGCCATTGTATATCTTTCTATTTCTAAGAATTCGTTTGCAGGTAATTTCTATACAAGGTCAAAACCTGTATTATCACCTTGCACTTGATAGGGGGAACATCAAATATCCAACTTCAAGTTTCAAAGTCTTATTATTCAAATCAACAATTGGGAATTCCAACATAGAAAACAGTATTTTCAGCAATCATTTCAATGAAAATGTTCAGACATAGCAACTTATCACTTCCATAAATTTAAATCTTAGCGGTTTTCCGAGCATATCTTCATTGAAACTCAGTTCAACAATTTCATATTGAAGATAACAAAGGTTATTGGTTCAATTATTCAAACTTGTGAATGATGGGGGGTATTTTAGACTATGAGTCCTTAGATAATCAAAAATTCTGAGAATATAATTATCATTATTACCTTGATGAGGTTTCATGATGGTCCATTGATCAGTTTTCATTGTGGTCTGGATCTAGATCTAGAATTTCAATTCATGTATTACCAGTATAGATCTATCTTAACTTTGGATCTACCAAGCACTAAGAGGTATATATCAAGTTAAGATGGATTTAGGTTGGTTTTTAAAAACACACTAATAAAATGTTTTAACTATAATATTTTTTATTTTTTTAAGTAATGTGAGTCCTGAGATGACTGGCATGCCTAACCTAGGGGCATCTAAGCCATCAAAATCACTCGGGTATTGCACTCATCTTGGGTCATACTAGCCCTTAGCATGGCTAGATTTTTTCCCACAAGGTTTCGAACTCGTGTCCTTTTCACCACAGAGTGCCTTAATAGAACATCATGTCACCATTTATTATATGCCCCATGGGAAACTGTTAAGATGGATTTATGCTACTTTTGAACAACACATTAATAAAATATTTTAACTATAAGAGATTTTTCTTGTTAGGTAATGCGAGTCCTGAAATGATTGGCATGCCTAACCTGTGTTTTGAGTAGCCACGACCTAGGGGAATCTAAGCCATCAAATTCACTCGAGGATCGAACTCAGCTTGGGACACACTAGTCCTTAACATGGCTAGATTCTGGCCACATTTTTTCGAATTGGGGACCTTTTAACTACAAAGTGCCTTAATAGAACATCATATCATAGTCTATTCTATGCCCCATGCGCAACTATAAGAAATTTTTAATTTCTACTTGTTTTGTAAATACATAAAATTATTTTTGTTATTAATAACTCTCTCTCTCTCTCTCTCTCTCTCTCTCTCTCTCTCTCTCTCTCTCTCTCTCTGTATATATATATATATATATATATATATATATATATATATACTTGTCAACTCCATATTAAACATTATACTTTTAAGGAATTACTCAATTAGAAAGAACTGATTAATGGAATCATAAAATGCATACTCTCTCTTTATTTTAAATATTATATATGAACTCCATATTAAGAATGGAATAAATTACACATCTCCTTCACAATAGAAAGTGAAAACATAAGAAAAGCTTTAATAATATAAATATTATATATATATATATATATATATAAAGTTGATATAAATTTATGTTATTTATAAAAAAAAAAAATTGTTATTAATATATTTGTGTTCTAAATGTTACATGTCAATTGAATATAGAACAATATTTTTGTTTAAATGTTACATGTCAACTAAACATAAAATAACCTTCGATGGGGGTGTATCTCATGAAAGTTAGGTGGTTGGGGGGCCGTGCCCACCACCCTAGAGATGAAATGAGTTTTAATGTTGGGGGTGGTATGGCCACCCCCTCGCCTGCATAAGCATGCAACTACAAATCAATTCTTGTATAATTCATCCAAACTGAGAGACGTAGAGCGAGGGAGGACAGGAGTTGGGAATCCATCCAGGTTGGCAAAGGCTTATTTGTATTTCATAAGAGGGATTGAAGGGACAAATATTGCATAAAAACCAGTCTCTGGAGGGGGAATTTGGAAAGGAATACTAAGACCATTGTCCTGAATATCGCATGGAGGGTTGACTAGAGGAAACAACTAGAAAAGTGGACAAATGGAGTAGATAATAAGAGACAAGGAGGCTTTCCTAGTCAGGTTGAGTCTACATTCCTGGTTGAGGACAAATTGAAGCGACGAGAGTATCACCTAATCATTAAGAAAGGAAGTGCCCTCAACATTGTTGGTTTCCAATAAATTGTCAAACTTTTCCTCTAAAATTTTTTTGGTATTTGGTTGGGAAAATTATTAGTGGTCTGAGTCCTCCTTTCTTACATGATAATTTGTATGTATATGTTGTGAATGAGTTGGAAACCATTAGTTGTACCACAAGTTGGGTATCCTTAGGCCACCAGTTGTTGTTATGTGTCGTTACATTGGATCTCTCTGTGTTGCATGGGTTCCCTCTGTGTTGTACCATTGGTGTACAGATTTCTTGTTTATGGAATGTTAGAGGTAAAAGTGGGTGAAGCTTTGTAGTTTGTGTCCAACCTAGGTGGTCGTTGAATCATGGACTCACTCTGAGACCCGTGATAATTGAGAACAAATTATCCTTTAATTCATTGCTCTTGTTTTTATACTTGAACCCGAGTCTTTGTTTTATTGAATGGTTTGCAATTAGGGGCATAAATTTTCACAAGGATGATAATTGCACTCTATGCCTTAAGATGGGCAGTTGTAAACATCATTCATGAATGTTATTATAACCAACAAAGTATGGAAAGATAGAGGATGTGTAGTAGGCATAGGGGAGGGGGTTGTAGACTGCAAGGAATAAATAGATCCCATTAGCAAGCTCAGTAATTTGTTGAAAACTACCATTCAATAGTCCCTTTAAATACTCATAATGAAATCCAAAACTTGGAATCTCGTGTTGTGAATGAGTGTCAGGTCTTTTTTGACTTAGAAATCATGGATGATATAGCCACATGGATTCTTGAACTGAGGAACACCCGGGGTCAAAGGAAGCACTACTTTCGAGCACTAACTTCGTATTGTAAAATGAATACCCTACTAGGCAGGATTCTCATGGACAAGTAGGTCGAGAGATACCATGTATTTGTAGGTTTGGAGGATATTAAGATATACCAGAATAACCATAATTACAACCTAGACATAATCAAAATAGGTTGACCCATATTGAACTTCGCCTTCAATGTAAACCAACTTCTTAGGATTCTCATGGATCGAGTGCTTAGGATAATGCTCTTTATACCTCTTCAGACACTTAAATCAACGTGATTATATTCAATTTTTAATTTTACAGTTCAGGCATCGATAGTTTAGTCAAGTTATAAATACTAATACTTCTTGAATATTCGACTAATTATTCCATTGGTAGGTAGTCAAAAACATGTGATTTCTTGTTGAGCATATTGACACCACCAACAAGAAGACCTATGACTTGATGAAGCATGATGGATGTATGTGGTTTGCATGATTTTTTAAGGCAGTGCAACTTAAACGTACAAATAAAGAACTAAACATAAAATAAATTACACATCATGTAATATCAATAATATTAATTTAACATGTCATTTGTCAACTCCATATTAAGTAGCGAAGGAATTAAATATCTTCATCATAATAAAAAGTAAGTTAAATTGTTTTAACCTTTAGTTACTTTTATCTTTTCATATAAAGTTTGATATAAAATTTAGGTGGAAATTGAAGTATTCTATTTATGACCGACGTTGATTTTTTTTTGTTATTAGTTTTTTTTTTGTCAGCTTGGTAGGTCCTTCCTTCTTCATTTATATATAAAAGAAAGTTATATCCACATGCAAATCTTTAGGTGGCCTCAACTTGCCCAAAGGGAAAACAAGTATGTTGGCCACCTAATAGTGTGATAAGCCATCTAGTAGCAAAAAATAATGAGTCTATCCAACCAAGCTAGATATGTTTGATTGTCTTTAAACTGCCTATATTCTATATACCTAAAAACATAACTATCAGTATACTAAAATTTAAAGTCTTCTTGCATACAGAAAATGAAAAACTAAGGACATGTCTATTGAACTAATCAGCATCATCAGCAGACACATACTACATTGGATTCGGGTCCTTAGCAATGGAACCCGGGAGCTCTGTCTATGGAATAATACAAAGGATATGCTCTTCAATGTGCCATATCTTGTCATCCTGCTTTTGCAGTTGGAACTAAAGCTTCTAAAATTATTTGTGGTAATCAAGAAATTCATGCCCTATTGTTTCCATACCCACTAATATTTTTTCCAAATCTTTCGCTAGAATACTTTTCATTAACCAATACAAGAAAATGATTTTTTAAATTGTGTGGTTTGATCGCGGGTGTGCCCTAGATCCAGCACCATAACTTGCCAACCCTCCACATCTATTTCCATCGTTATTGCCTGCCTGTTAAGGTCCTCTTCCCATTCTTCCATTAACTGTCAAATATCTTCAGACATTCCCTCATGATAAGTTGTAGTTAAACATTTATGATGCTTGAAACTAGCTTGTAGCCTTGAGTTATGCCCCCAGAGTAGTTGGGTTGACAGGGCGTCAGAGACCCTGTGGTCCTTTTGCCACGGCCCCTTGAGCTTGGGCCACTTTTCCTCTTCATTGTCGCTAACCGATCCATCTTCCTGTACCTGCACTTTACGAGATAGACTTAAACCAAACTTATAACTGGCGTAGGTGGTAGCCCAAGCCCAGAAGCACCCGCCTTCCATGAAGCACTACCACACTACACACCTACCTGAGAAGATACGTTAGCCAGAGATTGTCGGAATGAAACCCAAGGGATCATCCCACTCCTTATCCATTGCAAACTTCCAATACAAACCAACCATAACAGAGATACAATCCCCATTAACCTAGTCGTGCCCCTCATCCTCGCTAGGATTCGGAATACAATACTATCGACTAACACAACCTCTTGGTTCGACCACAAGGATGCAATAATTGGGCCAAAAACCCTCAGAAACATTATCAGGTTGCACAAATGGGGCATAGAGAAACCAAAGAGGTGTAACCCATAGAAATTTAACCCAGTCACATACCAAACATGTAGACCACATAGACGGAAACTAGAGAATCCACAGAGATTTAACCCAATCCCATACTCCCAACATAATAACCCAAGCCTTGAAAAATGAATATTCATAGAGACATAACCCAAAAACAAGGTCGTAATAGAGAATACTCATAACTCTTTCAGAATAAGGTCGTGACAAAGAATAATCATGGAGACATAACCCAGAAACAAATCCCAACAACATAACCCCATTCTTGAGAGAAAAATTACACACATAGATAAAATATAATACTTTAATACATGCTTTGAGTCCCATACAAACACATGCAAATGCATCTAGCCCATCCTCCTCTGAAACCTCGAAGGTTCAAAACCAGACAAGCCCGAGTCAAGCAAATGATATGACCAATGCATGGGCGAATTATAAAGAGAGTAGGCCACATACCCATTTACCAATGCGAGGAGAAGCTAAGACTGAAGCCACTTCTCGAGCCTCTTTCCCAGCTACACCTCTGGCAACCCACAGAGCCCAGCACCAACACACCTCGACAGGAAACTCACATTCACCAGAAGATTTCCAACCTCACACCCATAAAATCTCATAAAATTCCCAAAATGACTGCTTCTTCCACCTTCAGCATTAGACTTCACTCATCGCATGCATGGAGCCACCGCTCCATATTCCTCGAGCATGTGGAGGGTGGCGGGGAGGTGCCTCGAAAAGACCCCCATTCAACAACCATAATGGTATTTCCATCCAGCTCACACCCTAATAAGGGGGTTATTAGTATGTAATATTCCCAAATGGGAAAACTCAGCAATACATGCACAGAAAATGCATTTTTCAGAAATATAAGCATTAACAGAAAAATGTAGCCCATGAATCCATTATATCTGATATTATAGCAACTAGATCTGAGAGGAAATCAGAAACAAATGACTTTTGCCTAGTTAAACAGACCTCCCATACTCAAAAAAGCCCAAAAACACTAAAAACCCAAGCTTTATTACAACATAGAAATACTGCATAAAGTGATAGCACAGTTTATAGAGGGTTTATGCTCAGAAATGTGAGAGACAAATAGATATTCTTTTATATTAATCAATGAGGCCCAAAAAACAGAGATCTAGCCTCTTTTACAGAAATCCAAGATGACCCGGCAAGGGTTTCTTGATAAACATGAAATACAAGAAGAATCTGCTGCAGATCTATGGCTGAATCATGTTGTATAGCTTAAGCTCTGCATGGATGAAAATGCAAATAAATGGTTTTAGACTCTCCTACTAGCTTTCCGGGAAAAAGGTTGATCCTCCTCCTAGGAAATTAGCTCATAAAAGTGGGGTTTTAACCCCTCCACTACAATACCTTAAGAAATAACGTAGTTTCTCCAAGGGACTGCACTGTTGCTAAAGGTGACTACTTGGCCTAACACCAGATTGTGGAAAATATAGCACAAGATGCTCTTCTCAGATTTCTTGAACAAGATCTCCAAGCAAGAGTGGGGAATTCCCACATGAGAAAACCCTTGCACTAAATAGTGTATAAAACTTAGCTAAACAGCCAAAGGATGCAGAAAGTCTAAACAACCCACATACAAAATATAATCTTCAATCATGCCCCATATGGTTGCCATTCCCTCCATTATATAGTTGATGAGCTTCCTCACCAAGGGTCCCACCTAATTATGAGGTTGCTTCCATGCAAAGGCTCCTCCACCAAAATTATGTTGTCTCCATTAGTCCCACTCATCTTTTTACAGTGTTTTTTTATATAGTCAGCCTTGACTTGATCTATATGCATTGTCCCTTTTCACACCCAAGATGTCTTCATTTTGACTAGCTAGATTGATCTTCATTCACACTTAGTTGTCTTTATTTATGATCCACTCATCATAAAATAATGTTGTTGACTTGGTCAAAATTGACTTTGTCCACACATTTTAGACCCTGTTTACACATGAGGATGTTTTATCTAGTTATTATCAAGATCCATTTTCACATTATGAGGGATTTTATGCCTACTTAAGAAACTTATGAGCCTCTTTGTCCATTTATTCATTCAACTAGATATTACAAGCAAAATTGATATTCCTATTAGCTGCATGGTAAATTAGGAATATTATAGTATTCCCCTCCAAAATGTTGCTTGTCCTCAAGCAACTGCAAGGGTGTGGAAAAATATCCCCTCCTCCTCTTGTGGCCTCCTCATCCAACAGTCTCGACCATTGCCTCATATTTTCTGCAATAATTTTGTCTCCCAATGGTTCCTCCCAAGTGTGTAAGTTGGCCTTTGGTCGATAACCCAAATGGCTCTCATCATGAAATAATGGAAGGTCTATATGGAAACCTTCTTGCTGATCAATGGCCTCCTCAAGATAGAAGTGATGACAATAATGGAGAATTTTATCATTAATGAAGAACTCCCATCTCCATGTTATCATCCAAATGAAATGAATCACCTCCCAGCTTGGTAATTCATAGAAAATCTCCTCCCAATTGCTCATGAGAGGAATTTCCCAAGTGCCCCAATCAATCATATGGCCCACCTCATAAAGAAACAAGTGGTCTACTATAGTGGCCATAGAGTTCCCCATGCTCCCCTTGAAACATGTAGTGCAAAAAGTGCAGGAAATTTCTTCCCCCAAGGACACATCCAACCAATGTGTCTTCCTCCCAACCATGTTCCCAACAAATATAAGAACATATTCAGCATATGGAATCATAATCAGAGTCATGCTAGCTGCCATATGCAACAATGGAGAAGGACAATGGTCCCTCAAGTGCAACCAGCATAGTTTTATTCCTAACTGCCATAGAATAGGACATGACAAGTGTTTTTCCCAACACTTGTTTACTTCCCCATCCTTCTTGCATGTTTGGAGAAGGTGTATGATGGTTGGTGTTAATGAATCACACCATGAAGATTACATCATCTCTCCAAGATCTTCCAAGGAATGGTCAACATCACCATTTTTCATGGCCCAAAGTGGCCTATGAAGCCCATAAGTAAAAGTGCCCCCTCTTGGAGCAATGCCTTGTACATGAGTCTTAAGAAAATACAAGCACATAGTAGATACATCATGATGTTCAGAAATACAATTTTTACCATATACTTGATTTGAATCAGTGAGGTAGCTCATGGATGAGCTCCTTCTCACACCCAATGAATAAGGAGGTGGCAATGATAACTCCTCCCAAGATCTATGTTCCTCCTCACCCAGCAATTGATCTATGCACTTATTCATGTGATAGTGCATCTCCTTTTTGAAATATTCCCACATGAATCCCTCTAAGATAGTACGATGCGTTCTAATGAAATCAGTGGGTTTAGAAAGCAAGATCTCATAGGTTGCATTAAGTAGTTTATCCTTGAGCTTGGAGTCTTTAATTAAATAGATTTGATCATGAGAATAAATGACCCCATCAACTACCTTATACTTCCCATCCATCACTTGCCCATCAAGAACCTTACATGTGAAGAGGTTCTTGGAATATTCCATCAGGAGTTGGGACTCCCAATATGGATCTAGGCTTCCCAACAATGACAGTGTTGTAGAAATCTGAATTGCAGCCCCTGTCATAACATGGATCTCCTCTTTGACATGCTTGATGCCAAAGTCACATGTTGGAGTACTACCAACAATATTTTGTTGCCTCTCTTGCAGCTTATCTTGCTCAAGACAAGATTGAAGTTCATGGAAGTCAACCTCCTTTTGAAAGGTTTCTTTCTTCCAAAACTTCCATAGTTTTTCCCATGCATACAAGAGTGGTAATACCCTCTTTTCATATTCAGAAATCTTCATTATGTATAGAAGTATCCTCTGCTACTCCAAGGCTATGGAGTGGCCTTTTAATACCATGCACATGTTGACACTGAATTCTGAATTATTCTTTTCCAGCGCAAATAGCTGAGTGGAAGATAGCAAAGTCAATTTCAGAAAATTGCTCAACTCTCCTTGGAACCCATCAATGGTTCTCAACATTGTGGTAGCTTCTCTCAAGGCTCCGTCCTTAGCCAAATATGTCACTGATGTACATAGTTGAGAGAACACTTTAGTCTTCCTCCAATCAGGGATTCTCCCTGGTGGAATTTCTCCATGCAAAGAGACATCAAGGCATAAAGCAGGATGTATATGTGTGTGGACAGATTTTTCCTTACCTTCATTGCACAGATCCTCCTGCCTCCTTTGTGTATCAACCTTCTGAAATAAAGAGGGGTGTATACTCCTCATCATATGATGCTTGCCCTCCCCTTTATCTTCTTATTTATTCAAGATCTCGCCATTTGATCATGATTGCACATGCTGCACATGGATTGTGCCATGATCTCTATGTGTGAGATTCTTTGGAACTCCTTGCAAGAGTGCAAGATTTTCTTTCCTTGGAGCAAGTGCTCTATCTTCGTCTTCATGAGGTACTAGATGTGCTCTTGATATAACTGTGTTGTTATCTCCAGTCTTCACTTCCTCCTCATCGATAGTTGAAAATGCCTCAACAACAATAAGAGACCTTAGATCTTGGTCTTCTTTTGGAGGAGGAATCTTCATGTCTTCCTCTTGAGAATAAAGCTCATCATGAAATGGGGAATTTTCCCTTGGCAAGATATACAAGTTTTCATCCCCTTCAATGGTTTTTTGAAATGGAGCTGAGTGTATGGATCCTTCCAACCCATGCAAAAGTTTTGTTTGATATGGTTTGATAGACTCCATAGAAGGTGTTTCATAAGATTTTTCATCAAACCTTTCCACTATTATTCTAATGAATTTTGCATAAGTAGATGTATTTGCATTCTTTAAGGAAAAATATTCAAAAAACCACCAAGCATAAGCCTTACCCTCAAGATGCAGCGCTACTACTTTGATGGCTTCATTTTCTGAAACTTGATGTTGTTGCACATAGGTGTCTAGCTCCTTCACCCAAACCCTAGCTGGACATTTAGGTGACCCATCAAAAGTAGATAGAAATAATATACTCACACCATGTTGCTTGCTCCTTGTGCTTCTTTCCTCCTTGATCTTGCAAAACCCTTGGAAGTTCAAGTGATCTTTGATCCCCTTAGATTGAGCTTCATACTCTTGCAAATAATCACCAAAGTCTCCTTCTTTGGAACATCTCCTTTCTCCATATTCTTTGTCATGAACAAGTGGCTAATAGAGCATTGTAAATCTGATGATGTGTCTGAATTCTCACACCCATAAGTTGAGGAACTGGATCTTTCCTCATGTATAGATATTGTTGAGGGATCTTCAGGTTTTTCCCTCCTCATTTCTTTGATGTCTTTGCATATACCCTATAGAGTTTGAAGAAGAAGTTTTGAGAACCTCTTTCCTCCAGACAATAAGGGTTTTCTTTGATCTCTCTTGCAAATCTTATCCTTCCCATGAGGAGACTCCATAATGGTTGAAGAACACAGGCTGAGCCAAGATTAGGGCTCTGATACCACTGTAATATTCCCAAATGGGAAAACTCAGCAATACATGCACAGAAAACGCATTTTTCATAAATATAAGAATTAACAGAAAAATGCAGCCCATGTATCCATTAGATCTGATATTATAGCAACTAGATCTAAGAGGAAATCAGAAACAAATGACTTTTACCTAGTTAAACAGGCCTCCCATGCTCAAAACAGCCCAAAAACACTGAAAACCTAAGATTTACTGCAACATAGAAATACTGCATAAAGTGACAGCGCAGTTTATAGAGGTTTTATGCTCAAAAATATGAGAGACAAATAGATCTACTTTTATATTAATCAATGAGGCCCAAAAAACAGAGATCTAGGCTCTTTTACAGGAATCCAAGATGACCCGGCAAGGGTTTCTTAATAAACATGAAGTACAAGAAGAATCTACTACAGATCTATGGTTGAATCACACTATATATCTAAAGCTCTACATAAAAATGGTTGAACATGCAAAGAAATGGTTGTAGACTCTCCTACTAGCTTTCCGGGAAAAAGGTTGATCCTCTTCCTGGGAAACT
This sequence comes from Pinus albicaulis, assembly GCA_034641835.2. Classification (NCBI taxonomy): domain Eukaryota; kingdom Viridiplantae; phylum Streptophyta; class Pinopsida; order Pinales; family Pinaceae; genus Pinus; species Pinus albicaulis. Next base: position 751,276,081 of record CM076575.1, on the reverse strand, counting down.
AGCTCATAAAAGTGGGGTTTTAACCCCTCCACTGCAATACCTTAAGAAATAAAACATTTTCTCCAAGGGATTGTGTTTTTTCTGAAGGTGACTGCTTGGCCTAACACCAGATTGTGGAAAATATAGCTGAGGATGCTCTTCTCAGATTTCTTGAACAAGATCTCCAAGCAAGAGTGGGGAATTCCCGCATGAGAAAACCCTTGCACTAAACAGTGCATCAAACTTAGCTAAACAGCAAAAGGATGCAGAAATTATAAACAGACCACATACAAAATATAATCTTCAATCATGCCCCATATGGTTTCCATTCCCTCCATTATATAGTTGATGAGTTTCCTCACCAAGGGTCCCACCTAATTATGAAGTTGCTTCCATGCAAAGGCTCCTCCCGCAAAATTACGCTGTCTCCATTAGTCCCACTCATATTTTTATAGTGTTGTTTGATTTAGTCAACCTTGACTTGATCTCCATGCATTGTCCCTTTTCACACCTAAGGTGTCTTCATTTTGACTAGCTAGATTGATCTTTATTCACACTTAGCTGTCTTTGTTTATTATCCACTCCTCATAAAATAATGTTGTTGACTTGGTCAAACTTGACTTTGTCCACACATTTTAGACCCTGTTTAAACATGAGGATGTTTGATCTAGTTATTATCAAGATCCCTTTTCACATTATGAGGGATTTTATGCCTACTTAAGCAACTTATGAGCATCTTTGCCCATTTATTCATTCAACTAGATATTACAAGAAAAATTAATATTCATGTTAGCTGCATGTTAAATTAGGAATATTACATAGTATTATTTTTAATTTGTTAATGTAAGTATTATTTTATTATTTTTAAGTGTAATGTTACATGACAACATCTTCCTCATACTGGGTTGTACGGAACCTCTTAATGCACTAAATTTACATGTTGAGATCAATACAATACAACATAGAGTCTTTAGGCCTTTTCCATCATCTTGTTTTTCTTGTCTCACCCATATTAATTCTTAACATATATGTTGAGTGCTTGAGATTGAGTGAATAATAGACATTAATTTTGTTATTAATGTTATAAAGATATAATACATGTGCCTTTACAGTATAGTGATCGATTCAAAGGGAAATTATTTGATTTTCAAATAGCTATGATGATTTAGAATTGTAGGATTATAATATTTTCTTTAATAGTGGGAAAACCTATCAAAACTCAGTTGTCAAACTAGTAATGGGGACAACCATAATTGGTCGATATCTGCGAGTGCAAACTAACTCATCATAATTATTCAAGGAGTAATGGGGACAACCATAATTAGTCGCTATCCGCAAGTGCAGACTAACTCAACATTATTATTCAAGGAAAACCACGCCACTTGGAATTACTTGTTGGTGGTTCGTGCCATGTGCCTCTCGATCTTATGTCGTTAACATTTTTCCTTAAGTTCGAGGAAAACGAGTTCTTAACCAAGTAGAAGCAGTTTTAGAGAATAATCCAGGCCCACATATTATAGAATTTATTTGTGATAATTTATGTTTATATTATTTAGATTTATTATTATTTTTGAATTTCGTAAGTAGTTAAAGAAATGAAAATGTCTTTTTTTTAAGTTTGAATTAATATAAATTTTAGATTATTTATTTTTTATATTAAAAATAATATATATATTTTTTTTTAATGTCGCACCTTATATTCATAAAAAGTTTCTATTATTTATATTTTTAAAATATAATAATATATTTATTAATATTATGTATTATAGCAATACTGCTACACAATATATTAATGTTGAATATATTAATACAAATTCATTATACCTGCCAGAGGCATGGTATTACACATTCAATTTTGCTTTGAATGTCTATTAGTTTGTCTTTGACCTTTTAAAGGAGAGAGCATATGAACACAACATGATGGTTCCAAAAGTGTTTAGTGTTCTTCAATAGGAGAAGGGGTTTATTGTGCATCGAATTCCACGTTTTTCTTTGCTCCAAACTTATTTTAGAATATGTAGTGGATTAGTTGTATGAAGGCCAATCTATGGTCTTCAAGAGTCATAATCATATCAAATTTAGAGCATAGATGGTGGTGGATCCATAGTTTCTTTTGGTGGAAGATCTTATGTGGCCATGTGACTCCTTATATTTCATAATAGGTTGGAGTGAGTATAATTTTAGGTGTTATTACTTGGACTTTAAAGCAGCATATCTAGATCCAAGAGTCTCACTGGAATTTATGCCTTGAGGTAAAAATATCAATAGTCCTTTTCCCGAGCTATAAAGTTTTGTTTAAGTATGGGTTAAGCTATCAAGTATTCAACGAAAAAGGGATCCTAAGTGGGTAGTTATCATTACTGCTAGTAAGTTGTGCAGTAATAATGGCACAAAGCTTTAACCCAGTGGTATTTTCCTATGTTATTTCCTTAAGCATAGGAGGTGGTTTTTCCCTCAATTTCTCAAGGGAAAACATGGCCTCAAATTGACCCATCGTAGGTCATTCAGATATGGTTGGGGGTTAGCAAGAACAAATATTGTGTGTGAATTTCCTAAGGGGTGATAAGAGGGAGGTGGAGGTTTAGTTTCAAAGGAAGCATGGACAAAGAAACAAACAAGAAAGTTCCTGAAACTAAAGAAGAATCAAATGAAGCTTATTTTGGTCAATAATGTTAAGCTCCATGAGGTCATATAAATGGATTCTAAGATTTTATTTGTAATTTTTATTGGCACGAAAGTGGGTGACAGGGAACTCAATTCTTGGATAAAATATTATTGACTTCTAGGTTTAGGTTACAGTCCAAAATTTTACATACATTTGCATGGGTGGATCGATTTTCACTTAAGCATAAACTAAGATGTTAAAAAACTCATGGCTAGGTATTGAAGGTGTGTGTTGTTGTCATCAGGTTTGAAACATTGGTCACTTTTTCCAATTCCCACTCAAAAAGGTCGTTGTGACCCATGTACAAAGGATACCCCTTAAATTTTAAATAGAGGAGTTTCTTACATAGATTGGGAATGTTGAAGATTGCAACAAGAAATAGTGAAGGAGGCATCTTGAAACATCATTCCTGATCCTAGTTGGAAAATAATAACCTAAACTAGGTGGGGCCCACACAGGTGATTTTTGGCGCAAAGTCTATTTTTAGACTATGTATATTTTTAGACATGTCGATCATATTCTATGAGTTGCAGGATTTTATTTGTGGATGGTTGGTAAAGTTGGAAAAATAGATGGATTTCTATTTTTAGACACATTAGGCGAAGTCTATTTTTAGACTGCCAGTCTAAAAATAGATATGTCGAATATTATTAGCTCTTAATAATATTTGGACTCTAAACATTATCTTATTCTCTTGGAGCACTTCAGTTAAGTGCACAGATGTGGCACAATAGCTAACAGAAGGAATTACACTATTCCTAAGGTTTTAGTGGAGCTATTGCATGGAGGACTTCAGTTAGAACTCATGTGACAGAGTTTGGTGGAGTTGTAGAAGTAGTTGGTGGAGTTGTGTTCAGTTTAACTCAGTTAGACACAGTTGAGCTAGTTGTATCTAGTCTAACTGATTGATACACTAGTGAGAGTGGTGAATTAATTAATAATTAATTCACTAAATATTAAATCATTAATCAACTGAAGAATACATCAGTTAACTACAGTGCATGGATAGTTTTAGTGGCGACCAGTGGAGAGGTAGGTGAAAGAGCAAGTGTGACTATCAATTGTGACTATAGTGTTGCATTGTTTGCACCACAAATTTAGTAGAGATGCCTATAAGGATTGTGTGAGCAAGGCTGGGGAAATTTGAGTTCATCCAGAGCCATTCTTCAGCAGGGATTGCGCAGTAGAGGCAGGCTAGAGGCTGGCAAAGATCGATGCATGGATTTGCAAGATCGGGCCTGATTAGTGTGTAGCGATTGTATTGTACTGATAGCTTGATATCATAAGCTTTGTATGAGGATTGTTACATGATATCTATGACATATATTATATACATATAGTTGGGGTTTTTAGCTTTAGGCTTTCCCATTAAAACACTGTGTTAATGTGTGTGAATTTTTATGGTTTCAATGTGTGCATGCAATTGATTTAATTTCCGCATGTGATGATCAATGGTGGAATAGATTATGTATTGTGCATGAAGTTAAAATAGTGTGTGATCAGGAGAATCTTGGACATATGCATGCATAGTGCATATAATTTCTACATGGTATCGGAACGATATTGATCAGAGAAATTGCAATTATTGAAGCAGTTGAGTTTTGTGCTGGTGGAATTCGAATTTGCTGCAGTGTTTTCTTGGTGTCAAAGTTGAGCATTCATTGAAATGTCTTTCAACGGATTGCGATTTGGAGTATGCCCTTGAGGGTAGCTCAAATTATATCGCATGGAAGGACAAGATGGAGGTGGTGCTGGAGAATAATGGGTTGAAGGAGTTCATAGATGTTGATATTCCTAAACCAAGTTCTAGCGATGCAGCCACACTTGACGCATGGCAAAAGAAGGTAGCAAGGTGTCGAAGGATTCTGTTGGAAGGTGTGAAGGATCACATAGTGTCCAGCCTTCATGGTAAAGCCACTCCATTCTTGATGTGGAAGGCTTTGACAGAATTGTTCCAAAGCAGAAGTGACCAGAGGAAGTTGGCGCTTAAAGACAAGCTCAGGAAAATAAAAATGGAGAAGAATGACACTATTCCGGTATACTTGACAAAGTTTGTCCACTGCAGGGATGAGCTTGGGAGTGTAGGAGTTAGTGTGGATGAAGAATACTTGGTGAGCTTGGATCTCCTTGGGCTTCCGAAGAGTTGGCATTCCTATGAGGATTCTGTCAATGGTCAGGAGAAATTGCCAGGATGGGAGCGACTTTGGTCGGATCTTGTGCAAGAGGAGATAAGGCGGAGTACCAGGGATGGATCTTCATCAAAGGCATCTGATGAAGAAGTTTGCGCTTTGGCTGCCAAAGCAAGGAAGGGGAAGGGAAAGAATAATGCTTCTCAATCTGGTGCGGATGGTAAAGAGCGTGACATGTCCAAAGTGAAGTGTTTTCACTGTCACGATCATGGACATTACGCCACGAATTGTCCACAGAAGAAGAAGAACAAGCAGGCTGCTGGAGCTTCAGCTGGTGAGGCTCTTGCCTCGCAATTTGAGCTGGACTTCTCATTGATCACATGCATGGTGTCTAGTGCATTGGGATCGGGGTGATATTTTGATAGTGGCGCTTCCTTTCACATGACGGGAGATGTGAATCTTTTCAGTGACTTGGTGGAGAAAGATCTCTAGTTGCATGTTGAGTTGGGTGACAATGGACGATACAATGCGACTGGCATTGGTACCATAACCTTTCAGAGGGAGTCAGGTAAACTCATTCTTTTACAAGATGTAGTGCATGTTCCAAGTTTAAAGAAGAATTTGATCTCAGTTGCAATGTTAGAGGATAAAGGGTATGAAGTTGTCTTCAGTGAAGGAAAAGTTTTCCTTCGGCACAAGGCAACAGGACAAGTCAAGAAGGTTGGGATTCGAGCAAAGAATCTCTACAAACTTGAAGTAGATGGGATGTCTATGGAGCTTCCTACTGTTGGGAAGTGCAAGAAAGACATGCAATTGATGCTTGAGAGGGAGCAAGTTTTGCATGCAGGTAATAGTGAACCTCGGGATGTGGAGCAACCACAAGATGAGGATCATGGAGTGGAAGAAACCACTCATGCAGAGAAATTTCGTGCCAGATGGGCAGAGGGAGTGCATGTAGCTATACCACCAGGTGAGAGGTGGGGCGACATGCATGATTAATCCCAAGAGGAGATTTCTGGGCAGGATTCATGAGATGGTGTGGATCTCATGGATTGAACCTGGCTACGAGGTGCCCATAGCGCAGCAGTAGCAAGATCAGTTGGAGTGATGCAGGCAGATCAAAGTGACAGTGTCGGATACTGGAGCGCGGATCAGAGTTGACAGCAAGTGCAAGAGTGCATGGGTGCAAGAGTTCAACAGTGCAGTAGTTCCTGATGACATGTGCAGTTGGTACCAGCAGAAGTCAAAGACTTTGATGATAGATGCTAGATGCATCAAGACTGATTGAGTTGTTTGGAGCCTATTCAGTTTCAGAGGAGTTGCAGAGCATATGCATGGAGTTGCATGGCGCTTGTGAAGGTTGCAGGGCGAATGCATGGAGTTGCATGTCGCATGCAAAGATAGTCCTTTCTTGTTGAGAGGGAGTGTTGAAGATTGCAACAAGAAACAGTGAAGGAGGTATCCTGAAACATCATTCCTGATCCTAGTTGGAAAGTGATCACCTAAACTAGGTGGGGCCCACACAGGTGATTTTTGTCGCAAAGTCTATTTTTAGACTATGTCTATTTTTAGACATGTCGATCATATTCTATGAGTTGCAGGATGCTATTTGTGGATAGTTGGTCAAGTTGGAAAAATAGATGGACTTCTATTTTTAGACATATTGGGCGGAATCTATTTTTAGATTGCCAGTCTAAAAATAGATATGTCGAATATTATTAGCTCTTAATAATATTTGGACTATAAACATTATCTTATTCTCTTGGAGCACTTCGGTTAAGTGCACAGATGTGACACAGGAGCTGACAGAAGTAATTACACTATTCCTAAGGGTTAAGTGGAGCTATTGCATGGAGACTTTAGTTAGAACTCATGTGATCGAGTTTGGTGGAGTTATAGAAGTAGTTGGTGGAGTTGTGTTCAGTTTAACTCAGTTAGACACAGTTGAGCTAGTTGTATCTAGTCTAACTGATTGATACACTAGTGAGAGTGGTGTGAATTAATTCACTAAATATTAACTCATTAATCAACTGAAAAATACATCAGTTAACTACAGTGCATGGACAGTTTCAGTGGAGACCAATGGAGAGATGGGTGAAAGAGCAAGTGTGACTATAGTGTTGCATTGTTTGCACCATAAATTTAGTAGAGATGCCTTTAAGGATTGCGTGAGCAAGGCTGGAGAAATTCGAGTTCATCCAGAGCCATTCTTCAGCAGGGATTGCGCAGTAGAGGCAGGCTAGCAGGTGGCAGAGATCAGTGCATGGATTTGCTAGATCAGGCCTGATTAGTGTGTAGCGATTGGATTGTACTAAGAGCTTGTGATAATCTTTGTATGAGGATTGTTACATGATCTCTATGACATATATTATATACAGATAGTTGGGGTTTTTAGCTTCAGGCTTTCCCGTTAAAACAATTGTATTAATGTGTGTGAATTTTTTTGGTTTCATGTGTGCATTGCAATTGATTTAATTTCCGCATGTGATGATCAATGGTGGAATAGATTCTGTATTGTGCATGAAGTTAAAATAGTGTGTGATCAGGAGAATCTTGGACATATGCATGCATAGTGCATATAATTTCTACAGGGAATTTCATAAAGGGGGTTCTATGAAGCAAATTTAGGGTTTTTGGAAATTGGTCAAATGTTTGTAGCATGAGTTCTTATAAGATTTGGATCTACAAATAGTACAGCAAAGAGGGAACCACTTTTTTACTCATATCGTTGATTAGTGTAGAATTCATTTTAGATGTGCATGATGCCATGTGTATGGCCATGTGGTGAGGCACTGATCTTTTTCCTTTCATCAAAATTTGTAAGATATAAAATTTAATAAGTAGGTTAATGTTGAATGGGTAGCTCCTCAATTAGATGCAATGTCTCCAAAACAAGGTCGAGTAGAAGGAATTGAAGGGGTGAAAACTAAAAAATTTGGTGAACATACCTGAAGGTGGGGATATTGAGCCAGAGAAAGAATTGGAAAATAGAAATAAATATTTAGAAGATTTGGGAGCTCCTATGGATAACCCCACCTCTCATTCAGAGCCTCAATTGTTGGTTCCTTTAAGGAATGTTTTTCCTATTATTAAATGTTGGGAGTATTTGATGATTATCGCATAAAATATTGGAATAGGATTGGTGGGCATGTGGTATTTTGACCCTAATTCTTTAGTATCTGAGAATATTTCGGGTGTTTTGGAATGACTGGGGATAATAAAAAAAACTAAAATTTACCTACTACCTTTAGTGTAAAGCTAGAAAAAATTAACCTTATGTAGGAAGGAATAGTCATTGATGAAAACCGTAGGTATTCTTTTAGGTCTCATAAGGAGGGTCTATATGATTTATAAGGTGGTGTAATAAGATTTCTAATATTTTTTATGGGAAAGGGAAGAATTATAAATTAGGGGGACAAATTCCCATAAAATCCTAGCTCGAGAGAAGGCTAATTCCAAGTTTGAGACAAGTAAACAAAACTCTCTAGAATGGGTGCTTAGAGAAATCAAAACCCTAGGATTTTTTCCTTAATTATTTGTTGTCATTAAATTGTATGGGTTTGAGCCATCCATAATAATAAAATTCCCTTGAATTTTTGTTTGACTCTCATAAAGCTAACATGCTTTTAACTTGCAAGTAAATGGAATTTGGGAAAAAAAACATACAAGGAATTAGGGAATCTCCTATCAAGGTGGGAGTTTATGAATTCATATGTTATAGTTAGATATAGAGGTTTAATTTCAGGGTGGAGAATATGAGCTTCCAATGTTCTAACAACTAGACATTTGACACGAGTCTTTTTATTATTCTCTACTCTTAGAAACTAGGATTGTAAGTCTTCTGGACTATAGCTAGATATAATTCCCTTTTGGGACAATTCTTTCACCTTGAGCCTGTTAGATCATGGTCAAGTCGTAGTGGAGGTTTGGGTGGGAAAATTTGTTGTGGATAGACTCTCTAATTATTTTGTTTATAAACTTGATGAGAATGGAGTATTTGGTGTAGCACCAATGAAACTCATATTCACTTAGTGGAAAAAGGGCTAGTTTGAAAAGGATTTCAAAATGCCTATATAGTTTTCTTGTGATTGAGGGATTGATGAATTACTTGTGGAGGTTAAGATCATGGGTTGGGATTGGAGGGGATTAATACCACTTTCCCATTTTCTTGGAAATCATTCAGCGAAAATTCACCCATCCCTTTTAAATTCAACCAATAATGGTTGGAGGACTTTAATTTTGTTAAGTCTCATTGAGCTCCTTACAATAGGGAGCTAAGAGAGCAAGAAAAAATACAGTTTGAGTCTAATTTGGAAGCATAAATAAAGTTGCCTCAAAATGGGCTTATGAGAGAAGTGTATAGGAATAAAATGGGTTAAAGGAGGTCAAATAAAAACTGCAAGGGTTGTGTGTCAAGATCTCATTGGCTTCTCTTTGGAGGAACACCAAACCCAAATTTTGGAGATCAAAAAAAAGGAAAAGGACGTTACTAGACATAAAGGAAGCTTCCTTGAGGATGAAAATTAGAACCTTATGGTTGCAAAAGGGCAAGGAGAGAATTAAAGTTTTCCATCAATTCTTAAACCACATGAAAATTGTTGATACCATTTGGAAGAAGAAAAAATAATGAGTGAAATTACATATCAAACTCCAAAGGTAGGAGTGGATTATTTCAAAGATCTTGTTTAGGAAGAAAATAGGGCATTTATAGCTAAATTTGTAAAAATGGTTGCTTTTTGGACCTAGATTTGTCTTGGATGAAAAAAAAAAAAATTACATTTATGGCATAAATATCCAAATATGGGCTCTAGGTATTATTGCACTCTTTTCAAAAAGATATAATTCCTAGGCCAAATGAGTGGTTGGTAGAAATTTTTTAGGGTTCTATGATTTTCTAGTGATCCAAGATCTTTTGCTTAAATATGTATAAAGAATTACATATGGCAGAGCATCTTAACCAGGAAAAATAAAAGCACATAAAATGAAGGGAAAAGAACATAGCAAGCATGAGATCACGACACAAGAATTTGATTACGAAGTTCACCGAATGTGGGCTACATCTTCGATCCCTACTCAACCGTGGGGGAGGCCTTCTTTCATTAAGTGGCAGCTAAGAGAATAAGTACAAGCAAAAATTACATAAAGACCCTTATACCTCCTAGTTGGAATATGGCTAAAAAATGGAGAGCCTAGCTATTGAAAATGGTGTTTCCACTTAATTTTTGGCAAGAAAACATGTGAAAACGACTATCAATTCATCAAAATCTGACAAAGTCACCTTATTCACCTCAATGAATCTTTTGATACCCCCAATATTCCCTTGGGAAAGGTTTCGCTCCCCCTGGAAGTTCAAGGTTCTGCCCTAGTTGCTCCGGAGGATTGCTGCTCTCCCCGTGCAAATGAAATGCTAAGTTTTTTTATAGTTCCGGGTCAGCGGACTTACCAATGTTGGCTTGGTTGGCACGTTGGTTTCATCATGAATATTGAGGCGTCGAGGTCGAGGGTTTCAACCCTGCCAACCTCCCATTCCTGGAAAAAAAAATTAACAATTTTTAAATATGGTTCTTTGTGTAATGATTGTTGGTAATATGATATCCCATCGTTGTAATGTTTTGGGCCAGCCACATCGAGGTCGGTCACGTGGGTCGGGTGGGTTCAAGAATCGTCAGTCTCAGCCCTTTGTTTTCTGCTAAGAGGTATATATGGTGGGCAGGGTCCACACCACACATCCCCGACCCAATATATGATATTTATGTTATAAAAAAATAGCGAGGGTGGTGGCCCTCCCCCCTTTTTTATTTTTTATTTTTTTTGTTTTTTTTAGGTCGTTAATTAAAATTATTCGATCAGAAAATAAGGGATATAGGAAAAATTAAATGTCCTACAATTTCGCCCGTCCTCAGAAGCTGTATTTTGTGTGTCGGCCTCGGTCAAATTGTGGTCTCCTTAAGCCTGCCACTTGTCCTTTTTGAACAGAACTTTGACCAACCCTATCTCATCCATATGAACTCGGATTTGAGTGTCGTTCACACTGTTGGAATGAAGGTGACGAGCACCTTTATATGGTTCTGGTTTTGCAACTATCTAACCACTTTTATTTTGGAGCTATTTTTAAAGCCACTTGTAATTTGAGATACTCCTTGATCAGTTAGAGGAAGACTTATTGAGATTTACAGAAGATTCAAGGGTGTCTATGAGAATCTTAACATCCTATTATACAACTTTCATTTTTCGTATTCCTAAAGCAAAAAATCCATTTAGATATGAGGAATAAAGATATATTTTCTTGTGAAATTGCATCTATAAAATTATACCAATATTGATTACAAGAAGAATAAAGGACCTCTTATTTTTAAAAAAAAAATATCAAGAATAATTTGAGAAGGTAGATGCATGAAATTGTTGGAGTTGCTCAAGAGGCCTTTTATTCAATCAAGGTCAAAAAATTATTTGTTATTATTTCAAAATTGGATCTATCAAAGACTTGTGATAGAGTATGTCAATTATATTCTATGCAAGAGCTTGTTGGAGTTTCTCAAGAGGCCTTCCATTCAAACAAGGTCAAAAAATTATCTAATGTGGTTTTAAAAGTAGATCTATTAAAATCTTGTTATAGAGTATGCTAGTCAGTACTTTGTAAGTTTTATAACTTTAAAGAAAGCATTTCATATACAAATACTTTATAAATAGAACAGTAAATGATGGAAATCAGACATAACACTCATAGATTTACCTTGAAAACTCTTAACGAGGAAAAGTAGCAAAAGGTTTAGAGTTGCACCTCTAATTTTAATCACAAATCAACTTCATTGTTTATAATACAATATAAGGATCGTGTGGCATCCAAAACTGATAATCCATTGACCCGAATTAGGTTACAACCTTAATTCCTTAACTAGAATTAGAAAACCATGGGTTGAAAAATCATGAGCCACAAAATTTCCAAAAACAAACATTTTGCGTTGAAAACAACCAAAAAATGGATGCAAAAAATTGCCCAATTGTTTTTCTTCTAAGGGCTCCACTCCCCTTCTGTTCCCAATGCATAAAAATCTCACATGGGGCTAATTATGAAAAGAATATAATACATACACAAAATAATTATGACATGTGTTATTTTTCTTGGGATTAATTCTAAATTTTGTTAACTGGGTAATGAACTATGTTACTTCAATTTCCTTTGTAATTCTAGTCAATGGTTTCACATCATAATTTTTTAGACCCAATAACGGTCTAAAGTAGGTATGTCCCCACTCCCCATTGTTTTTTTATTGGTGGAAAAAGGATTGTGTAGTTTTATGGTAGAAGATAAAAAATTTAAGGCTTTAAAAGGATTCAAATTAGGGAGAGATATATTTATTACACATATTTTATTTATTAATGATAACTTGCACTTTTGTAATGGTTCCAAAAATGATGCTTTTGAGCTAAAAGAAATTATGGATCTATATTATTTTAGCAATAGAGATGGTTGTAGATATGAACCAACATAGATCCATCTTAACCACGGATATAGCATGAGTCGAGAGGGATCAAATTTCCTCACATGAAAACTTATTTTAGAGTGTGTTAGTGTCTATCAGTCACTAGTGATAAAATGTACCCTTTCCAGGTTAATTGATAGGTTCCTAGGTCAAATTTTATAGTTTCAAATAAGTTTTCAAATAAAATTTTATCATTGATTCTTATCTATGTCATGCTACTCCCTCCATTTTCTCAAGGTTATCAACACACATCATGGTCATGACATCATTCAGGTGTCTTGGGTCATTGAACAGTTAATATGTCTTCAATTAGGTCATGGTCTAGGGTTTCTCTTTACTTGTCATTTTATTGTCATAAAAGGCAAAAATATTCATGTCCATCACTTGAGTCACCATTAAAGGGAGTTAGCAACTTAGGGAAAAAAAGCAATAAAGGTAAAGGTAATATTTTCATTTCAAAAAGATTGACTATGTTGTAGTACCATCATTCAGTTGGCTAGAGGACATCCAGGGCTACCTTATCGAACCTTCATATTAGCAAAAAGATGCATAAAAACAACCTCAAAAGCCCCTCCAGGTGTGTGCTACACTTTTGTCAAAGCACGCTACATTTCTGTCGGACACGCTACGTTTCTATGTAGAAGGCTTTCTGGACACGTGTTAGTCAAAAAAGGTCAAATATTCGAGGTAACAGTTGTCTCATGAGTTGTTTCATGGTTCATGAAGTCTATTTATGCTCCTCATTTTTTAGGTATCTTTTAATTAATCAAGGAGACAAAGACTCCTACTTGTTAGTTAAAATAGGGGAGATTGTTTCTAACTTCCCTAAAAACTAGGCAATGACTCATTAGGTGCATTAATTAGTTGTTTTGGATCAGGTTTCGACCCATTGAGGTGGAACCTTGTCTATTTTTCTATATGTACTCAAACTCAAGTCATTTTATAGTTTGGATATTTGATATTGCAGTGTGGAGATTATGTACATCTTTTTACAGTGAAATCAAAGACATGTTGCAGCAATAATTTTGGGACTCCAGTGGTATGCTTATTGGCATTGTTTTTTCTCAGTGTTACCATCAAATTGAATGTTTATGCCTTCTTGCAATCACATGTATGCTTTCATATGATGATCTTATGAGTCTTTAAGCAAAATTATTACTTTTGTGCTCTGTTTAATGAGATTTTCATAAATTTGTTCTACTTCCTCTGATGAATGAACTCGTGTGTTATATGCTCATTTTGATTCTCCATTTTTCAAACCATATACCACAATGACAATATAAATGTGTTTCTAAGTATACCTACGTGACATCATTTTCATCTCTAAAGTTGTTCATTTGAAATCTAACCTTGAAACCTAGACCTAGTTCCTAGACTGCCACTTCCTATCGAGCAAAATTCAAAACAAAACTCTAATCAAAATCATTGAGCTTATATCTAGTCTAATATATTTTCCTTTCCAGTCCCCTAATTGACTGTGAAATTGACATCGAGAGAGCCCTCTCTTGTTTGGTAGGGCTAGCTACCAAATATAAATATTGGTTTGAGGTTACCTCCTTCAGTCTCCTTTCTCAGCCTTGGGAAACGGAGGGAGTGATAAAAGAGTGAAAAAACAATGTGTATTTTTTTATTGTTTAAATTGTATTTTTGAATGTTATAGAGATTACATAACATGTGCATTGAGTCATTTTATCAGCACTCATTAAACTGATTTTTTTGTTATTAATGTATTTGTAAGTATACTTCAACATTATTTCATTAAAATATTATATACAACATTAAAATATTTTCTTATAAGATTTTTTCTATATATGGATATATATGGCATTGATATCATGTGTTAAAATATTTTTGAAAATTATAAGGTTTAAATATATTATATTTTTTTTTTACTTCTAATTACTTTACATGAAATTATATTAGGTCATATGGACAACTAATTAAATATGCAAAGCATAGCGGACATTGCTATTCTATTTTGAGAATATTTTATTTTTATTTCAAGAGGGATGAACATACTTACACATCGCCTTCACATTGGGTTGTCGAAAGAGCCTCTCAACTCAATAATTCTACCATATCCTTATGGGAGGAAATGAGGAGGATGTGATGGATCTCTTACAAATGTCACCCTTGAAGGAAGTTGATTTTCTTTTAAGTATAAAGTATTTAAGGTTATATTTAAAAAGAATTGATTACTCGAAAAAAGTGTTGGGGTCGATCATCTCAAAAGTATAAATGGAACTTTCTCTCTGGTGCAATAATGGCTCTAACATGGAGTGAGGCTAGTGCTAGCCAAATCAATATTGGAAACAATTCTATTGTATTAGGAAATATCCGTTGGAAGAAGATTATTGTTGGGTTTCTCTAAAAATAATTGTTGGTTTTTTTAATAGCTAGAAAAATTCCTCCACCAAAAAGGGAGAACCACCTAATGGCAATTCCCAATTAGACTTGCTCTCATTTGGTATAATGATTACTAACAATATATGGGCTTAGTTGTTACCTAAAGTGTTGGAATCGACTTAATATCAATTCAATTTCAAATCATGCTTGAAACCTAACTATATATATTATATATGCTATCTACAATAAATATTATATCTAATTATTTACCATAACTAGGAGCACATTAGTTGATATTAGACACAAGAAAAATAATTAATTATTAAATTAAATGAAAGAATTCATAAAATCAACAAACTATTAAGTATATATACATATGTCAATATTTTTCAAATAAATATGTATGTGAAAAATTCACAAACACACTCTTGTATCTAGTATAAAATATCAATTGAAGAAATAAACAAATTGTGAAAAAAAATCGAAAATAAGAATGACTATGAAAATTTGCACAACTTACCAAAATGCAAATTATACAACAACGCATTCACACAAACAACTTCCTCAAAGATATCAAACCTTTGAATTTCCCAAAAAAAAAAAAAAAAAAAAAAAAAAAAGTGATAAAAATACACAAACTTCAGAAGTCTATATTCTCTAGCCCTTTCTCTATCGAGAGAACTTCCTTTTTAAATTTTTGCTTTATCACAATACATTGAATGTCCTCTTACTTTTGTTAGAACAACTTTTCTTTTCCTACTCATCTTTAGATATTATTTTGTAAAATCATTGGATCAAACTATACAAATATTCCTTTCAAGCAATGATGTTAATATAGGTTTCCCAACGATACTTGTTGTACTACATCTAATTGTGTTTGATTTGGGATCTTGAATGTGTACTATACTTCTTCTTTTTTAAAGAGATGTATTTCTCTTTATTTCTTTATCATTATAATTATTCTTCTTTCATAAAAAGTCGTCATATGTACAAAAAATTATAGTTAGTACACTTATATGCAAATAAATTTATGCAACTACTGCAAACAAGTAACTTGATTTAATAAAATTGTTTTGTTTAATCCATTCCCCTAAATCTTAGGATCACTTCAACAAAAGATATGAAAATCAGATTGCTAGTTATTATTGTGAGTGTTTTAACATTTAATATATGGAAATATTAATCCCACATTAAGGTAAAATATTTATGAGGGATTTCTAAGTTATATATGATTTAATATAATTGTTGCACATTTTAGTATATAATAATGGATTCTAAGTATTATTTTAATCTCAAGTATACAATAAAATATATAGAAAAATCCAAAATATGGAGATCATAAGGAATAGAAAAAATTGAATAATTTGGACCGAGATGACACATCATAAAATACATGTTAACACTTAGTAGATACCACACAAGATCATCCCTAACAACCAATAGGTCCACAAATCAATAGGTTTGATGTGATATGGAGAACAACTCAAAACAATCTGGATATGAAAAATAAATCTAGATAAATAGATATCTAGAAGACTTGGAAAAGTCTTATAAGAATTTATCTGAATCTAGATATCTAAGATAAAACCCTTGATTTTGATACAATAAATTCGAGAAGAGTAAAGTGAGAAAAAA
This sequence comes from Pinus albicaulis, assembly GCA_034641835.2. Classification (NCBI taxonomy): domain Eukaryota; kingdom Viridiplantae; phylum Streptophyta; class Pinopsida; order Pinales; family Pinaceae; genus Pinus; species Pinus albicaulis. The sequence goes on along the minus strand of CM076575.1, from coordinate 751,259,843 downwards.
TAAGTTATTCACTTGATCTAGAGACAACGAAGTCATGAAGAGTAAAGTGATTTGGATTTGAAGACATTTGAATGCATGTAAAGAAAATCCAAAACCACTAACCTAGGTACTCAAGACAAAAAAAAATGGATCTTAAATCAAAAGCATTGCAAAAATAGCCATCAAGTGTTATCTTGATCCGAATACAATGAATTTCAAGATATCTAAATACTTGTGAAACCTATGTGAAATTGTCATGTATATATGACATCACGCCAAGTAAAATATTGAATAAAAAATCAACTAGTATTATTAATAAAATCAATTAGTATGACATCACTAATGATTTGTGATGGCATGTAATGGAAATTTGGATATGTCATGACATGTATGGAAATTTGGAAATGTTAATAATGCGAGGATGACCACGGTCGTGAGGTAGTGGATGCCACTGTTTATCGACAGTTGGTGGGGTCGCTTATGTATCTGGTCAATACACGACCCGATATATGCTATGCTATTAACTAGCTTTCAAAAGCTATGGTTAAGCCAACCAAGCTCTTCTGGAAGGAAGGCAAGCATGTATTGCGTTATCTCAGAGGCACATCGGGATATGGATTGTGGTACAGACAGGAGGATGAGGTGAGGCTATGTGGCTTCACGGATGCAGATTGGGCAGGGAGCCCAACGGACAGAAAGAGCACATCTGGAGGGATTTTCAGTATCGGGTCGACAACAGTTTCTTGGTACAGCAGGAAGCAGAGATCCGTGGCACTCAGTTCAGCAGAGGTCGAGTATATGGCAGCGAGTTTGGCTGCATGCGAGGCTATATGGATGAGGAAGATCCTGGTCGGGTTGTTCGGTTCACACTTAGAGCCTACTGTGATTTATTGTGATAATCATAGTTGCATCAAACTCTCGGTTAATCCAGTATTTCATGATAGATCTAAACACATTGACATCCGGTATCATCATATCAGAGATTGTGTGCAGCGGAAGGTCATGTTACTTTCATACATTCCTACGAAGGATCAGGATGCTGATATCTTGACGAAGGCGCTCACCAGGAGAAAATTCGAATACCACAGAGGCAGGATAGGGGTTGCAGATAATCCATATCTTGTTGAGAGGGAGTGTTGAGAATGCAACAAGATGATGAGCTTAGTGGAAAGAAATCGCCTTCACTAAGTGGGCCCGCAGGCTATTTTTGGCGCAAAGTCTATTTTTAGACTATGTCTATTTTTAGACATATGGATCATGTTCTATGAGTTGCAGGATGCTATTTTTGGATGGTTGGTCAAGTCGGAAAAAATAGATGGACTTCTATTTTAGACATATTGGGCGGAATCTATTTTTAGATTGCCAGTCTAAAAATAGATATGTCGAATATTATTAGCTCTTAATAATATTTGGACTCTAAACATTATCTTATCCTCTTGGAGCACTTCAGTTCGAGTCACGGATGTGGAACATGCAGCTGACAGAAGGAATTACGCTATTCCTAGGGTTTAGTGGAGCTATTGCATGGTTGACTTCAGTTAGAACTCATGTGACAGAGTTTGGTGGAGTTGATGAGACAGTTAATGGAGTTGTGTTCAGTTTAACTTAGTTGAGCTAGTTGTATCTAGTCTAACCGATTGATACAATTAGTGAGAGTGGTGTGAATTAATTATTAATTAATTCACTAATTATTAACTCATAAATAAACTAAAGAATACATCAGTTAACTGCAGTGCATGGACAGTTTCAGTGGAGACCAGTGGAGAGGTAGGTGAAAGAGCAAGTGTGACTATCAGTTGTGACTATATTGGTGCATGAGATTTGCACACACATTGATGGAGAAGCCAATGAGGATTGCGCAGTACATACTGGTGGGATTTGAACCTTGATCTCATGATTATCCATATTGGATTGCGCAGTAGAGGCTGGCTAACAGGTGGAGCAGATTGGAGCATGTGTTTTGTATGATCTGAGCTTGTGTAGTGTGTAACAATTGGAGATTGTACTGAGAGCTTGTGAGGAGTTTGTACAATGATTGCTACATGATCTCTATCATTATAATATACAGATAGTTGGGGGTTTTCAGCTTTAAGCTTTCCCATAAATACTGTGTTTATATGTGTGATTGTTTATGGTTTTAATGTGCGCATGCGATTGTTTAATTTTCGCAAATTGATGATCAATGGTAGAAGAGATTATATATTATGCATGAAGCTCAAATAGTGTGTGATCGTGATAATCTCGTGAATAATTTACCGTTTATTCAAATTTCTACATCAAAAGAAATGGGTCTTCCTTCGATTAAAATAAGACCAATTCCATTTTTTGAGGTGCATCACATTCCACAACAAAGGTTTTTGTGAAGTCCGGCATAGCTAATACCGGTGCTAGGAACATTGCCTCTTTAAGATGTTCAAAGGCTTTAGTTGCTTCATAAGTCCATGAAAATGTATCTTTTTTCAATAATGTTGTTATAAGTGTTTCTATTCTCCCATAATTCTTGACAAACTTATGATAATACCTCGTTAACTCGAGAAATCCTGGCAACTACTTTATGGTTGTGGGGAATTTCCATTCCTTAATGGATTTATCTTTGTTAAGGTCTACCTTAACACGCTCGTGAGATAAAATATGACCCAGATATTCCACCTCTTGTACTCCAAAGAAACATTTGGATGTTTTTTCATATAATTGTTTCTCCTCCAATAGTTTGAGCACACTGTCAACATGCTGAACATGATCCTTCCAAGATCTGCTGCAGATTAGTATGTCATCAAAAAATACTAGCACAAATTTTCTAAGGAAGGGTTTGAAAATGGAATTCATTAACTCTTGAAATGTAGAGGTGTATCGGTAATGCCAAAAGGCATGACCAAAAATTCATAATGACCCTCATGAGTTCGAAATGGTGTTTTCTAATATCTTCAATCTTCATTCTAATTTGATGATATCCCGAATCTTAGAGATCCAACCTCGTAAAATAAATTGCTCCATGTAATTCATCCAATAATTCATCAATCACAGGAATGGGAAATTTATCTTTAATAGTGAGCTTATTGAGCTCCCTATAATATGGACACATGCACCATGATCCATCCTTCTTGTGCACCAATACTACTGGAGTAGAGAAAGAACTTTGACTAGGTTGAATTATACCAGCCTCTGACATTTCTGCAATCATATGTTTAATTTCGCTCATTTGGACATAAGGATATCTATAAGGCCTAATGTTTGGAGGAACATTTCCTGGAATCAAATGAATAGCATGATCATGAATAGGTGGGAGTCCTTTGGGAGTTTCAAACACCTTGGAATGATTTTCCAAAACTTTTCGGAGATTTGGAGAAATATATGATTTGATGTTGGAACTTCTAGTGAGCATAATTGTGCAATTACGCCTCATTGTTCTTTCTTTAGAAGCTTTGTCATGACATTATAATTATTATCTTTCACGGCTTCCTTGCGATACCCCATAATTTGACTTCCTTTCCTTTTGAATATATATATATATATAAATAAATAAAAAAATAAAAAAATTCAAGAAAAGTTCTTGAAAATTAAAAGCTACCGTCCCCAAAGATTGTAGCTATTGTACTCCTAGTACAACATCAGCACCTCCCATTGGAATGGAAAGCATTGGACTATTCAATACATATTCCCCCATGGTTAGCTTGATATTATGGCATTTTCCAGAGAAATTTATAGTTCGTCCATTTGCAACCATCACTTGACATTCTGGTGTTAGGTATAGGAAACAATTCAATTACTTAGCTACCTTACAATGAATAAAACTATGGGTACTACCTGAATCAATCAACACTATTACCTTTTTATTCCTAATATGTCCTTCTATATTAAGAGTTTGAGGAATGGTAATTCCTACCAATACATTACACGATATGGTCGGACTTGTTTCTTCTTCTTCTAGGGTTGGTTCCTGGTGTATATCCTCTTATTTTGAAGATTCTTGTTCATTTTTTCCTCCTCTTCACAATCTATGTAAAATAATTTATTCTCAGCACACTTATGACCTTTAGTGTATTTTCTATCATAACTGTAGCAAATCCCTTTTGGTCTTTTTTCTTCCAATTTTTGTGGTGTCAACCTTATATGTTGTGGAAGTCTAGGAGTAGCAACACTTCCATATTTATAGATTTGAGTGGTAGGCTTCCTTGTCGCCATAATTTTACATTCAATTTTTCTTGCTAGCCTAAATGCCTTCTCCAATGAATTAGGTCCCCAAACACAAACCTTGTGCTGCATGTTATCCTTTAAAGTCCATATGAAGACATCAATCATGTGTTCCTCTGGAATATCAGTTACCCTAATATTTGATTTTTGAAATTCCTCAATGTGCTCCACCACTGAACCCTTTTGTTTGATATTTATCAATTGGCTAAAAAAGGTGTTGCTCTTTGTATCCTCATAATGTGCTATCATTTCCTCCGTAAAAATTGACCAAGTGACAATTTTTTTACGGGAGAAAAGCCATTGATACCATACAAATGTATTTTGTTCTAAATATAAAGTTTCAATCCGTACCTTTTGTGTGTTTTTCACATTATTGAGATCAAAATATTACTCCATCTGTAGTATCCATGTTACAGGATCCTTACCATCAAAATTCCTCATATCGATCTTTGGAATATGGTGGGTCTTCAATCCTACATTAGAGTTTATGAAATCACGATTAACATTTATTTTGTTCTCATCGTGAGTTTCCTCTATTATCTTTCCGCCATTAGGAATCATTTCTTTTATCAACCTTTTCAAACCTTCCTTCAAGCCTTCCATGTATGCTTTTAGATCAGTCTTCATGTCTTCCATGTTCTATTTCATTTTTTCACTGATCTTAGCTTCCATGTCATCCATCTTAGCTTCCATGCCAGCTTCCATGCCATCCATCTTAGCTTCCACGTCTTTCTTCAAACCATCCATCTTAGTTTCCACACCTTTCTTCAAAACTTCCATTTCATTTTTTGTTGCTCTTTGCGAGAGAAAAATTTGGTGCATTTGCTGTTGTAATTTTGATATGTCATGTTGCACTTCTTCATCTTCATGAGTCATAGTAGAGCCTTCTAAAGGCTATTTGGGTGTTGAATTATTTTTAGGGGGCATTTTAGAACCCAATACTGATATCTATTCTACAATATGCCCTTGGAATCAATTCAAATTGATTCATCAAACAAGACTTATGCAATTCGGAAATAAATAAATAAATAAAATTAAAAAATTAAAAATAAATAAATAAATACACACATTTTTCTTTCTTTTGAGGAGCTCGATATTGAAACTAAATTATCTCTACTATTTTGGGATCTTCAATATCTAAAATTCGATCTTGTATTTTCCCTTTGAATCTTCTTTCGAATGCCGCGGTTTTGACCTAATTTGGATTCTTCAAGACAAAGTTATGCCCAATCTCCCACAATGTCCTAATTATGGACTGGTTCAGTAGAGTGAAATTGTACAGTGTGACACGTCTCACTGTTTCCTCCTTCGGCTATGAAATTGATACACAGGAAACTACGGTCCATGTACTTGCGGCCACTTTTTACAAATTTCCAATCTGATGCTTAGAGAGAGAGTTATGATGGTCTTAACACGGTCACATCTTTGAGATGAAAAATAGGAGCCTGAAAAAACCCTAACTTCCACAGATCATATCTCCGAAATATTGCGAACCAAGATCTGAAATTTTTACACGACATTCCTTAGGATTTCAGCTTCGCTCTGTAACAATTTCTTCTTCTGAAACTTTGTAGAAAAAAATTTATAGCGAAAATTCCATGATGACCTACTTAGGTCGTTTTCGAGAGCCTGAAAAAACCCTAACTTCCATAGATCATATCTCCGAACATATTGTGAACCAAGATCTAAAATTTTTACACGAAATTCCTCAGGATTTCGGCTTCACGCTGTAAAAAATCATGCTTCTGAACCTTCGTAGAAAACAATTTATAGCGCAAATTCCACAATGACCTATTTGGAGCAGCGAAACCCTAGAATCCAAGGCTGTGATACCAAATGTGATGAAACCAACTCCGAAAATAGAAAAAAAGAGAGATCAACGCCTTATAAATCAGCCACTTCAAGGTGGAAAACTCCAATACATTACATAAATGAACAATTCTTGGATGATACAAATGAAAAAACCTCCTTCTTTATATAGGATTCCATGGGGCTGCAATATAATCCTAGCCGACCTAACAATAATAATGTAAGGGCACAATAATAACAATATTGGGGTTACAGGTGCCCAGATATGCGTCGATTTGGATCTAGAAGTGGGATTTACGAAGGCAATAAAAATCAATGTAGGCAGCTGGACGCATGTGAAAAAGCTAGACTATGAGCAACTTCCATTCAAGTGTCGGAAATGCCATGTCTATGGTCACTTTTCCAAAGGTTGCCCAAGCATGGAGAATTTGAGAAAGGCAAGGAGGAGGGTTGGAATCAGGTCAAGCAGTCAAAGACCTCCCATAAAGCCCCCAAATCTGGAGTCCCAACTGGTAAAGGCCCCCTGCTGTCTTCCGCCCAGCAAGTCCCTCCCTTGAATGGCCAGGAAAACAAGTTTGCATCCTTAAGCTCAGCGTCAGAGGAAGTGCATGAGGTTGAAATGAAAAAGAAAGCCTCCCCTGACAAAGGAGCTACCTCAAGCTCGAGGCAAGGATATAATGCCTCAGAAATGCCTAAAGAAAGACATGCAGAATTAGATGAGGAGGAATAAGACATGGAGGAATCAAAGGAGGAAGGAGAAATAAGGGAGTCTCAAATTTCGGCTAGAATATTGACAAGAGGTCGAAATTCTGCCTATGAAAAGAGAGAGCAGGAAACCTACAAGGATAATCTCCAGGGTAGTCAGCCTACCCTTGAGAAACTCCTTGCTAAAACTCCAAAGATGACGAGAAACCAGATCCAGGGCTCCAAGGGAGCTCTTCATTCTCAAAAAATTAAATGATGAAGATCGTCTCCTGGAATTGCAGAGGTATGCAGAGAAAAGTGAAAGAAGAAGCCCTAAGAAGTATTCAAAGGATATAAACCCCAGACATTCTATTAATCCAGGAGACAAAAATGGAGGACAAAGACTTCCTCCAAATAAGCAAGAAATTTTGGAATAAAGGGAATGGACAGGCAGTCTCTGCTCGAGGAGCCTCAGGTGGATTGGGATCTCTTTGGAATAGCAGCAAGTTCTTGAAGGTCACTGAGATTCTAAATTCTCACTGGATGTTCCTAAAACTCCAACATCTCGACACAAAGGAGGTCCTCTCTCTCTTCAATGTGCATGTCCCTGTGAACGCAGGGGAAAGGAAGGCATGTTGGGACTCTATCAGAAACCTGGAAGAATTAGAGAACCTGGAAAACACTATTATTTCTGGAGACCTAAATCCCACCTTGAATTCTTTAGAAAAGCAAGGAGGCAGCATCATAGGGGATCTGGCAAGTGAATGGGTGGAGGACCTCATGAAAGATTGGGACTTGCTTGACATCAAGCCCTCCTCCGGTAAGTTTACTTGGTCAAACAAAAGATTCAGTCTGGGACACATTGTTGCAAGGCTTGATATATTTTTGGTACATAACTCATTTCTTCTTTTAGGACTTGAAGCTAGAATGCATATTCTCCCTTGTAGTGTATCTGATCATAAGCCTATTAAATTAGAGCTACTTCCCCAAAAGGGTCATGGCCCTATTCCATTCAGATTCAACCCTCTATGGATTAAGGACCCTGTATTCCTGAATAAGGTCAAGTAATGTTGGCGGACGCCTGTCAAGGGCTCCCCATTCTTCGTTTGGGAAGAAAAACTCAGAAGAGTCAAGGTTGTTCTAAAATGTTGGGCCAAATCCCTTCAAAATCCAGCCTTCGTAAGAAATCAAGCTCAAATCAATCTTGAACTCCATCAATGTCAAACTGAAGAAGCTGAAATAACTAAAGAAGTCCTAAACAGAGAGGCAAAATTACAACACAAGTTTCATAAGGCATGTCTGTCGGAGGAAGAATACTAGAGACAAAAATCTCGTAGCCTTTGGCTTAAAGCGGGAGATAGAAATTCCTCCTTCTTCCACAAACAAGCCCAAGCGAGAAGAAGCTTCAACTCCATCTCAGAAATCAAAGAAGAGGACAAAATACACAAGGACTTCAATAACATCAAAAGAGCAGCGTTTACTCATTTTAAAATTCTCTTCAGTCAAGATGGGCGAAAGGATAGTAACTCAAATATTTTAGATGAGGTTCCTTCAAATATCACCGCTAGGATGAACCAGTTCCTTGAAGCTAAAGTCACCAAATAGGAAATAAAGGTGGCCCTTTTTTCCATGGAGCCTGAAAAAACGCCCGGTCCGGATGGATTCACTGTCATATTTTTGCAAGTCTGTTGGCAGATAGTTGAAAATGATCTGCATAAAATTATCTTGAAATCCCAAGCCTGCCAGAAAATTGGGGGCAGCACCAATTCTGCCTTTCTGGCACTCATCCCTAAGGAAAGGGTGGCAATGTCCTCAGCAGATTTTGCCCAATTTTGCTTTGTAACATAGGCTACAAGTTGATTACCAAGGTGATTACCAATAGAATGAAAAGTATCCTTCCATCCATCATCCCGGAGAACCAAGGGGGATTTGTTCATGGAAGGCAACTTGTGGACAATTTCATCTTAGTCCAAGATGCAATCCATTCAAGCCTGCAGCGTAAAGAAAAGTGCATGGTTGTCAAATTTGACCTAGAAAATTCCTTTGATCGTGTTAGGCACAGCTTTCTCTTAGAGGTAATGCACAAGTTTGGGTTCAGGTCTAACTTTATTAATTGGATCCGAACTTGTATTTTTGAGCCTTGGATTGCCCCACTGGTGAATGGAAGAGCTACAGAATTCTTCAAAGAAATAAGAGGGCTTCGTCAGGGGTGTCCTCTCTCCCCTCTCCTCTTCATAATCCAAGCTTTTGTTCTAAGCTTCTACTTGGACAAGAAGCAGTCAAATCAAGAGATCATGGGCCTTAACATTGCAACAGGGGTCAAAAGCATAAATCATGCTCTTTTTGTTGATGATTCTATTTTTCTGGGGGTTGCCTCTGTCCTTACGGCATCATGATTCAAATAGGTGTTGGAGGACTTCTGTGAAACCACTGGCAGCATTCTAAACAAGGGAAAATGCCACATTTACTACTGGAACACTTCTATCAATGTTCTCTGTGCTATCTCAAGATGTATGGGCTTTGCTGCATCGCCAAATTGGACATCATTCAAGTATCTGGGCCTCCCAATATTCCAACGAAGCACCTTTAGCAAAGACTGGCTCCCTCTGGTCGAAATATTCAAGCTTAGGATCTAGGCTTGGGGCTTCTCATGGCTCAATCTCACAGGTAAGTCAGTTATTATTAAAGCAGTTCTCAGCAACCTGCCTATTTTTCGATTCTCTGCTATGCTCGCCCCCTCATGTATCCTCAGAAAAATGGAGGAGTTTATCCAAAAGTTCTTCTGGAAAGGTGGAAGACATAATGAAAACAGAATTCATTTGGTAAGCTGGGACAAAGTCACCAAGCCTTTGTTGGAAGGTGGTCTAATTTTTAAAGATCTATGCACACAAAACGTGGCCATGGGAGCTAAATTCATATGGCGTCTTATAGCTCCCAATCCTGGTTGGGCCTAAAAGGCCTTGTGGAATAAATACATTCACGGTTCCAGAAAACGATGCCTTGACAGTCCTAGCACAAAATCTGGTTCGCAACTTTCCAAGCTTTGGGTTAAATCCACCCCTCTGATAAATCTTAATGCATTCTAGATCCCAGGCAATGGAAAGCAAACAAAAATCTGGGAGGATCGAATCATGGATAACCCGGCCCTTACGAAATCAAATTCCCTTCATGCGTTACGTATCTGGATGACTAACGTAGGTTACAAAACTCTTTGGGACATTTCGACATGGAAAGAAAATCATTGGCACAGTTGGAAGTGGATCCAAGTCCCATTGGAGATGATACATGATTTGGATGAATTGTTGAAGTTACTCAAAGGAAAAGCTCTGATCCACGAGAGGAGAGCTGAAAAACGTGGCTGGGGTCCTCAATCGAGCTCATACACAGTGGCGTTGGACTATAAAAAACTGAAGGAGCTGCCTTACGTTCCTCCAAACCCAGCAACGTGGAAAGGACTCTAGATACACAAGTCCATCCCAAAAATTGATTTTTTTTTGTTGGCTAATCTGCTATTCCAAAATTCTGACAGAGGATAGATTAAAGACTAGAGGCTTCCAGGGGCCTTCCAAATGTCGTTTATGTAGTGAGAATGAGGAAGACGTTGGTCATCTCCTGTTGAATTGCAAGTTCGCAGAGGAAATCTGGCAGGACATTCTGAGTCCTTGGAAAAATAATATTAATTTCCCCTCCTCAATCTCTGATTTATTTTCTAATTGGCTGCATATTTTTCCAAGGGATCTTCCAAAGAACGAAAGCTTCAAAGCTGCCTGGCTCACCTTACCAAAGATCATTTGCTGGCAAATTTGGCTGGAGAGAAACATGAGAATTTTTATAGATAAATGATAGGATGTGAATATTATCATTGTCAAAATTAAATTTCAATTGAAAGCAATTTTGGGGGATCAACTTGAGGATACTAATCTAAGTCAGCAAGAGCTAGATTGGGGTGCCATGATGGGCCTCAAGTTTTCCGAAAGTGTAAGACAAAGCAAGCCAACCATTTAATGGAAAATCAGAAGCAATGAGAAAGACTTCTCAACATGGTCCAGCAAGCAATCTCAACCTTCTCTTTTCTTTGACGGGGCAGCCAAAGGCAACCCTAGTCTAGCTGGTGCTAGAGGAGTAATCAAGAACATTGAAGGCAGAAGCGACCACAGTTTTTCCTGGGGATTGGGCCACAACACAAGCATACAAGCATAAGCATTAGCTCTATTCCAAGGCCTCAAGCAAGCCAAGGCCTTAGGTATCAAATAAATAATTGTAATCAGGGACTCTCAATCCATTATCAAAACCATGGTGGAAAATTCAGTACCTTCTGATTTTAGATTTGCAAGAGTGGTGGCTAGAATCAAAACTCTGGTCAATTCCTTTCAGAGTATAAACTTCTTTCATGTGTTGAGGGAGAATAACAAGGACGCAGATTCAGAAGCCAAAAAATTTGTCCATCTCTCTGTTGGCTCTCTTTTAAGAGACTGGGTCTAAGAATGGGATCCCGTTCCCTAAATCCTTGTAATCATGTTTTATCGCATTTTGCTGAATCAATTTGTTTGCATTTACAAGTTAGGGAAAACTTCGGAGATTGGCTCAATCGCTAATTGTAAGACTCACCGACTCTTAACCCTTTGTGCCAACGAGCTCCAGACAAGAGAGGAAATTCAATATTTGAAACTATTTTTTGTAATCTGTTTTGTGGCATTCTTGGCCATGGCTTTAATATAAATCACTACCTGTTCCTGTAAAAAAAAAACAATATTGGGGTTACAGGGATACAAAAATAACAATAATGGGGCTACACTAATAAAAATAAGGGACTAAACTAGTAATATAGGGACCTAACATTCTCTAGGAGAAGTTTTCCCTGGTTTGGTGGGTAATCCAAGGCACATTATTTTCAAGGTTGGTATGCTATTAAAGAATTCATATTGTTAGTGTCGGTATCTTCATCCCTCCGTCAGTGATCAAAATTCTCTTGTTTCATTGCATATTAGGCGTCTCACTTAGTCAATTGCATTCCAATAGAAGAATGGATCATCTAATGGTAGTGGCTTTTTATACATTTTCCCTCATGTCTTTTACATGATGGCCCATTCCCTTTCATTGAGATCATCTGCAGTCACTGTTTGTCTCATAGTTTGCAAGAGTCATTTTTTAAGAGGTTTCAGTCCCATTAGGTCTAGGGTTTCATTAATAAGGTCTTCAAAATCCCCAATAATATGGTCAGGCCCATGAGGAGTTTGAAATAAGGTTCCAGTACTAAGAAATTCATTATCATATGCTTAATAAAGTATTTTTCTTCAAAACTCTGTTTTGAAGAAAAATAGAGTGTTTCATCTTTTTATGTATAAATGTAATGTAATTTCAAGTTTTTTTAGTTGTAAAAATAATTTCACTGGCAACCCTGGTCACCTTTGTCGAGCTCCAGCAAATTCATTCCCTGCAAGGCAAACACAAAGCACATCATTCAATCAATCAAAGCCAAAATTAAGCAAGCTGTTTAAAACAGAGTTTAAAAAGTGTCAAATCTAAAACATTACAAAAGAGGGTTTTTGAAATGGAAAATTAAAAGGTCTTTGGTATAAAAGCCATCTCCATGTTCAAAGGCTCATTTGTGTTCCAAGAGGGGAGAGTAAGCAAGGAGAAACCGTGATTGGAGAAAGGGAGCAATTTGAAGGGAAAATTGGCAAGTTTCACTGGTGCGGCGCATTGGACAGGCGCGACGCATTGGGTCGGCCTCTACAATGGCAAAAACATACGGGCGCGGCGCATAGGAGTGGTGTGGCGCGTTGCGTTGGTGGCGTGGCGCATAGGGCCACAAAGCATTGTTAACCACGATCTCATCAAAACTTCAAGTTTGCTTGATTTCCTCCGGTCTAAGTAAGTCAAACAACTTTTTCAATGCTAATGAACCTGTGTCTTATGATGTCTATGAGGATTTAATAAACAAAAATTCAAACCCTATTTGCTTGTTCAAGAAATGCTTCCTTAGGGTTTATGGTTTGGTTTTTTGTGCCTATCACTTCCACTTCCCCACCTTGTTTTTCCCTCATCACTATTCTATTTTTATCAACCCATTCCCCATATCCCTAAATTCCCTCATTCCCTATCCCAATTCCCATTATCCCATCCAAACTATGAAATTCCCCAACCCCCAATGCTATCCCAAAAAGCCTAGAAGCTGCCCCTAAAACTATTTAATTGGTAAATTTCAATTAACAATATTCCCAACATTCCCCTTACCCTCTCCTTCCATAGCCCCTCACATATTGTCATACATTTGGCAATAAAAACCAAAGACACCAAAACTCCTCATACTCATCTAAGACAACACAGACTTTGGCAAACATGGAGAGATATTCCTCTTATGACAGAGACAGTGACTCTACAACTGAATTGCATGCACGTAGGAGACCTCACAAGGGTGGCAGACATGTGAAGGAGGAGCCTACTTCACTTGCTGAGCTGCAGGCCTGTCCTATTGATATTTCATGTTTTCAACAGCAGTCTTGTTATCAGTTTTGTGAGATGGTTGCTAGAGTCCACCACCATCATGAGCTGGCCAGATTTTTTGTGCTGCATTCACATAATGGCCAAGTCACTATTGCAGGTGTGACATTCACTTTAACGCCTGAGTCTATCTCTCTAGCAACTCCAAATGTTTGAGAGCAATGGAACAAAAGATAGCAAGTTGACAGGGAACACTATGAGCCATATATCAAGCCCGGTTTTTTGAGACAACTCAACAGATTTTTTCCCTTTCGGTTCCTGAAAGATTCATACACTCCTTTGATGAAACTCATTATCAAATATTTTAGTTGTGAGGGCCAGTTTTCTCGCCTCTATGCCTATCATATCAGGTTGCTGATGAATTTTACCAGGGTGAGAATGATGAACCTCCCTTACTTCATGTGCTAGAATATTGAGAAGATGACCACCCTCGTGCAAAGGAAAACTCCTGAGCAGTAGTATAACAATATCTATCACTTTTCACTCATGAAAATTGTGGTTATGCATCAGCTTGGTTTGCAGGATATTTCATGGGAGGATTTCATTTCTAATGAGTTCTTCACAGCTCCTCAGGTACCTTCGGAGGTTTTTCATGAGGCAGGCGAACCTTCATATCAGCAGGAAGGTCATGAGACACAGACCGCTAGTGTGCTGGTGTTTGTCACCTATTAGAGGGGCACTAGAGGGTTGTTTGCAATAGCCAAGTGAGTATTATCTCCACCGGGGGTGGAAGGGGTCTAACTTCCTTCATCAGCAGTACAGGTACAGGACAAGTGTAAGAGGCCAATACATGATGAGGGGCCTTCAGGAGGCCAGGATACAGACTTCATACTCATTGATGATGATTTGGGCTCACCAAGCTCAAAGCTGAGAGAGATTGTTCAGGAGCAGAAGGCCGATATAAACACTTTGTCCCTCAAATTTCAAAGAGCCCAGTGGATAATAAAATACCTTGAGTAGAGAAAAAAACAGCTAGAAGATCAGCAAACTATCATGGAGTTGCAAAATATACGTGAGAACCGGCAAGCTGCCAAAAGGAGAAAAACCGAGATGACATCCATTGAGCAAGAGATTGAGGCTGATCATGAAACTTGGCTTGAAAGGGTAAATATTCATTTGGAAAAGCTATTGGAGAAGGCCAACAAGGAAAAGAACATGTTAAGGCACATGGCTAGTCATTATTGGGCAAGAAATCATGTTTGCAAGACACGAATCAAAATCTTGAAAGCCAAGATAAAGAAGGCCTCAAAGCGTCGGAAAAGGCAAGATAGACTTCAAATTTTGGTCGAGGCTTCCTTGGCCCACATAGTACATGATGGAGGACACTTAGCCCAAATTTCAAGAAATTTGGGACACTTTTTGCAAATTTTGATTTTTTGGCCTAAAAACAGATTTTTCAGCTCTATGCGCCGTGCCACTTGGCGCGCGCTTTTGATGGGGGACTCCTCTTGGGGAAAAATTTACATTTTTGGATTTTTCATGGAAAATTATGCATGCCTACTTATGTTCAAGATATTTTGACAGGTTTTGGGCTTCTAGAAGGGTCAAAAACACCCTAAAAATGACCTTTCTGCCCCTTTTTGGACACACAGGAAGCAGTGTTGGGAGAACTCATTTTTGGAGCGTCAAATTGAAGCCAAATTCAGAAATTACACTTGTGTTGGAAAGTATACAGGAATACCTTTCCAACAAGCCCACTTGGAGCTAATTTTGACACTAGGAATGCCTTCAAAATCAGCTCCAAACTAGCGCAATGCATAGAGAAATCAGGTGCGACGCATTGGGGATTTTTGCTCATTTTGGACTCAGTAACTCTGTTTTTCGCCTAGTTTTTGAGATTTTGACTTTCTTACTTCCAAATGTTAAAATCAGGATGTAATTGGATGTAGTTTGATGGATCTTGATGTAATTTTGTTAAATTTTTACTCATGGGGGTAGATTCATCCATCAAAAGGTGAATTGAAACTGAATGAATCAGTTTCCTTTCTTATAGAGGCAAGCTGTACCACTGCCTATTTTCCAATTATTAGTTTAGATCTTGTTGAAACATCTCCTAAACTTGTGATCTTGACCCCTAGAGGCTGGGGATGAGTCAGTGTTGTCTATATCTTGTATTTTTTCAGTCATTAGCATGGTTGGACACTTGGGATTGCTTTGAACATCATTGTACATTCATATCTACAGTTTGGCAAAGGAATGGACCAAGGTTTGCAACACTCGTTGGGATTCATTTGGCTCTTTGTTTTGATGATGTGTTTCTCTCTGTTAATGTAAGTTTACTAGTGTTTCATGTGTATCATTTTCCCTCTTATTTCTTCTTAAGTTAAACAAACAAGGATAAAGGTGGAATTCATTAAAATTTGCAGTGCTCTACCTAGGGTTTGTTTAATTTTCTATGTTTTCAACAGTTTGAAGAGGATTCCTGAAATTTTCTTGCCCTCTTCAACTCCTCACCGATCTGAGCTATCCATTTCATTCAAAATTGAAGTGTCAAAACAATTGCCTACCTTGCCCCATTCAGATCTCTTCCAAAAAACTAGGCCTCATTCCCCAAACCCAAAATCTGCCCTTCCCTTTGATCCAACAAACACCCTAAAAATCAAATCAAACTCTTTTAAATATATACCTAGCCTAAAATCAGCCTTTATTCAAGTCATCTCAAGCCTCACTGATCATTTTTTGCTGAGATTGATCAGGAGAGAGCCCTCTCCCGATCTGGTAGGGCTAGCTACCAGATTAAGCGTGGTTTGATGTTACCCTAGACTCTGCCTTCTTCAGCCTAAGGTAGATTTAGGAAATAACACATATGTTGGTGACAAAAGCATAGTCCAAGATGGGTATTATCACTTTCAAAAACCCAACTGAACATGGAATTATTAATCACTAGGATGACATGGATAAAATCTAAAACTTTGAATTAGCATCCACAAAAATTGCAAGCTTTTTCATGTTATTTTCATGTGATATGAAAATCCTAATATATATTGAGATTGATGCATGATCACCCATTGCAATTATCCACAATTTTGGAGGGCAGCCAATTTTTACTACAAAGTTGTTATCAACATGGCATATTGGCTTCCATGTGTAATTTCAAAATCGTTTATATCCACCTTCTGCTTTTCCTTCAAGGCTTTGGGAATGGTATCATTAGTTCGCATGTATCCAAACTTGATGTGTGGGTAGACTTCAAATAGTAATCTAAGTGGTAGACAAAATATCGCTTGTTAAAGTCTCTTTCCATTTTAAAGTAATATAAAATCTTTGTGGTAATGGGACCAAGCACACAACAAGGCATTAAACCATATAAATTTTGAGCCATTACAAGGCATCTCGAAAAACTAAAGTCACTTACATCAACTTCATGAGTATGGTCAATGCATTGTAAATTTATCCCTCTTGTATGCCAGTTACACACTCTAGTAATAGATTTCTATGAGAGGTAAATGCATTAATAAAAGGATGCAAATCTAATGTTTTTGGGTCTTGTTATGATGAAAATGATCCTTTTGATTCTTTATTTGAGATCTACTCAATTGACTTGCTAGATTTTCCTTGTTGATTTTATGGAAACCCTACAATTCACCTAAATTTTTTATATAAAGAAAAAATTTCTTGGATAAAATATTCTTTATGACAACAACCCACTCGCAATCAAGGTGACCACCTTACTCACACATTAAAAGCATGATAATTATCACTAAGTATCTCCCCTATCCAATTCCTACACTTTTTGTTGAATGTCTTCTTGGTATTTATCCATTTTAGCATTATCTACGAAGACTCTATGAATAACTAGTGATTTCAATTTTGATAGAATGAAAGCATGATCATTTGCAAAATACTAGTTTTATGTAGGCTTCTCGACCATGGCAACACTTTCTATGTTATGTAAAATCCCTTGCATTTCAACTTTAAAATTGATTATTTAAATCATGTTTATATAAGAATCAAAAAGACACAATGATATGTGTTAACTTTTGGGATTATTCCAAAAGAGTTTTCACATCGTTAATAGAGCACTATGTCTCCTAGCCTCTTGGAAATGCTTTATGTTATCACAAAATTGAGTCTTTTTGGGCCGCTTCAATGGTAAACTTGGGGTAACTATTTCAAACCAGCTTTTGACTGAAGATTAGCCTCTTCAGTCTGAGAGGGCTCTCTCAACTTATCAAAGGATTTACTCAATTAGGTCTTAAAATAGATGGCTAACTCTGTGACTATTTTAGTGTATGTGATTGCAGGTAAAAAATGAGGAAGATTCAACTACCATTGGGCTTATGGGGTCAGTAAAAGGAAATCAATGACAAGAATTCCTAATTATGGAATGTGAGGCTTTTCTGTTTCAATGATAGAACAACACTAACACATGGGAATAATCAATAACTCAATGCTAAAAGGAATTCAGAGCATATATGATATGAATTCTGAGTAATTTAGCATCAATACTACTGGAAGCACGATATAAAAGAGACACATAAATTCTTTGAAATACATCAAGAATCTCAGATAAAGCAAGAAAAGTCATTGTCTCTCTATTACTGATCAACAAAAGATTACAATCGTAGTAGTCTATAATCACATCTTCCAACCCCTTGTTATCTGATATTTGGTCTATAAATAGACTCTTTTTACATTACATAGGATCTGCCCAGCTAGCTAGATCATCGAACCTTGACTTTGACACCTAATCATAACTGAAAACTCTATTTCTGGAACATAAAAAAGACACCTAGTCATTTAAGAGTTACTCTCCTAATGGGACTCTAATTACATTTATTTCCTCCACTTCTCTAATAGTGGGACAATTACATATATAGAGATGAGATGCTCGAATGGCACTCTCCATGACATAATACATAAATGTACTCTCCAAGAATTTAGCAACAGCCGTCCTATTTTCTAGGAAAGTATCAACATTAACTATAATTTTTTCTTCATGCTTCTTAGTATGAATGCACACATGCCAAGTAATGAAAGTCTGTTGAGATGGCCTACTATATGTTTGGATGCCTCCAGGTGGCTCGTTGGTCTTCCATATACCTTTCAAACCTTCAAATACCCTTTACAAATACCTCGTTGTAAAACAGAGCATCTTTAGGCAGTTTCGTAGCAAAATTCCGTAGCAAGCTTATTTCTGTCTTTTAACCTTTTCTGATGCCACCTCTGCTGGTCAAAAAATATTTTTCAGGTCAAAATAGCTAAATATCATCAAAATCCCTCCTTAGTTCTTCATAAAACTTATTTTAAAGACAAAAATCATTCTTCAGAAATTTCGTAGCGAATTCTAGCCCTCAATACTGGAGCTCTCTACGAAATTTCCTGATCAGGCTGAAACTGCATATTTTTCCTTTTTTTCTGAAAAATAGGGTTTAGAAATGAACTCATATCTATGAATTCCTAATATATTTTGAAAAAAAATAAAAACTAGTTCTAAAGAAAAACCTCTCTTGGTTTTTTGAAAACCATCTATAGCTGTCCAATGTCTGCATTAGAAAAACATGTATAAAACAGGAAAATTTTGGATTCTAAAAATAGGTCCCAGAGACATCTTCGAATCTCCAAACTAGTAGCACATTAAGAAAATTGAAATAGGTTATTTTTCCTTGTTATGTTCTTGAAAATAATGCCTCTCAGTATTTCTAAATTCATCTCTCTTCATCCATAATCCTCTCTTTAAATTGACTACTCACACAGTCCAAAAACATATAAAATTCCCTTGTAGCTCCAGCTAGGGTCCTCCATGAATATCTTAATGTCCATGAGCTCCTATCTAACCAAAGAGACTCATTTTTATGCTTTATTCTTCATGGCCATCTCCCTTTATAACCAAGCTGGCTTCCTTGAAAAATTGACACCTGTAGATGAAAAAAACTTGATAGCAAGTTGTTTGAGCTATGAATAAGATTTTCCAAGGATAACATTGCACTGCTTCATGCAAGACTTTGATCAATAATTACAAATAGATGCTTAGAGGTGAAATTTAAATTCCAATTCAATAGGTTGGGGAGAAATGATGATAAATGTGAACACAGAAGCTGATGATGACTAAAATATGATCTTGCATGCTTGGGAATTATGATAACTAACTTATTTGACCTCACCTTTGTATTTAGCCATCAAAAATTTGACATTTCACACCACTTTGTCAATTTCTGTAGGAAAAAACCCAGTTTCGTAGTGAAAACTGGTTAACTGCTGATAGATTCGCTACGGAACTGTTAGGCATCACCAAATGCAATTTTTTCAAAAATTTCATGAAAATGACTTATGAGACAAAATGAAACATAAATGAGTGACCCTATCCATCAAAAATTAAAAATTTATGTGTGATAACAGTGGCTCCACTAGGGATGGTGTGACCCTATGGTACAGCAAATAACTTGTATTTCCAGTGCCCCCTCCATTGGGCTGCTCCCATATTCAAAATGAGAACTTGCAACCTGCTCTGACCTGTAACCTTGGCATTGAAAATCCAATAGCTGCTAAAGAACTAAAAAGACACATGCTGAATTTAAAACTGAAACTGACAAAATGCTTGATCTTCAAGCTTATTTATATACAAATGATCCTACTCTACTTGCTAAGCATAAAATCTGAATCAAGTGATCTCACACTTCCAAGGAAGCCAATCAATAAGTTGAGTACTGGATGGGAACTGGCATTCCACTTCTTTGATTTAAAAACCATTCCTGAGACATGACAACTCATTCCACCATCTGAATTTGTCTACATAACTTAAAATCATATCGAAATTCTTTCTATATAGGATTCCAACAGAGCTGCGAAAGGATCTTTGAGAGTATGCACGAATAATTCTTGTTGATCAACAAGAAAATGTGAGTAAATATGATCCTTTGATGGTGTTCCTTGTTCAGATTTTGTAATATTCCCAAATGGGGAAGCAGCAATATATGAACACAAAATTGGAAATAGCAGTGTAAATCAACTCATTAACATTGGAGACCAATATGGAGACATAAAATCATGTATTAGATCAGAAAATCATTACAAAATAGTAAGGCATCAATCATACACAATGAAGGAACAAAGCCTCCCGTAAGAAATCACTCCCAAAACTGAACTGTTGTCACAATACAAAATGCCAGAGAACTACTACAGCGCAGTTATGAATGCACTGCTACAACAAAAGAATGTAAAAATATGTAGGGCTGTTATATGCCTCAACAGATATGACCAATACGGATCTAGGTTGTACACAAACTCCTACAAAGAACCCAGAAAGGGGTTCTCATAAATACACCCTATACAAGATGGGATCTAAAACCCTAGGGCTGAATATTCACTGCAAACTAAGTACATGAGTGTAGAAGGCTGAAATATTTTAGATCTTATGTAGATCCCCTCAAAGGTCTACTCCCATGAAAGGCTGAACCCTTCAATCACAAGAAAACACTCCAAAGGAGCCACAAGATCCCTCACTGAAGCTGCCCTCCAAAATAACACAATTCCCAGCTGTAACAGCGCTATAAATGATGGTAAATAGTTGGAATGGTGCCAAATATGTGAAATATTTCCAAGATCTCTCCAAATTGATCCCCCAAGTGAAGGAATCCTTCCTCCAATGAGAAACTAGCTCAGAAAGTGGGTTTCTAAACCCTCCACTGCAACACAGCAGAATAACCTGCAAAAACTGTGCTGATGAAGAAAGTTGTAGCTTGTCTTGAAAACCAAAATGTATAAATGAATGCAATACTCTTCCAAGAGGCCTCTCAAGGAAAGAGGTGGGATTCCCGCTCGGGAACACTCAGTGCTAAACAGCACAACAATCTCAACTAAACAGTTGAACAGTGCAAGTAGTCTAAACAAACCATATACAAAATAATATTCCAAAACATATCACATGGCTTCCATCCTCTTCCTTATATATATTATGAGCTTCCTTGCCCTTGGCCCCACTCAATTAGGTCATTTCCTTCATGAAATCAATCTCCCTCCAAAACTTTGTTATTCCTCAATTAATCTCCACTCCTCCATAACAGCGATGTTGACTTGGTCAAAGTTGACTGAATCAACATGTTCCAACCCCTGTTCACACTTGGAGGTGCTTTATTTAGCTACTGAAAAGGTCTCCTTTCACACTTGAAGTGTTTTTATTGCTACTTAGGAGACTTATGGGCCTCCCCACCCACTTATTCACCTACCTAGTGATAAAACAAAATATAATATTCAATTTAGCTGAAGGCTAAATTTTTGGAATATTACAGTCCTCCCCTCCAAAATGTTTCTTGTCCTCAAGCAACTCTAAAGGGAGAGAAAAATTCCTCCCATCCTCCTCTTGTGGCCTCCTCATCAATATTCCCCACCACTGCTCAAGATAATCTGCAACAAATCTGCCCTCCAATGGCTCCTCCCAAGTGTGCAAAATCAAATGGCTCACATCATGAAAAGGTGGAAGGTGTAAGTGGAAGCCTTCTTATTTTCCAATGGCCTCCTCAAGGTAGGAGTGATGACAAACATGGGGAATATTATTCCCAATGAGATACTCCCACACCCATGCTATCATCCAAATGAAATGAGCCATCTAGGTAGCTCATCAAAGAAATCCTCAACCCCCGGTTTATGCAATGTATTGGGACTGCATGGAGAGATTAGATTTTTCCATCCAAGCTGTTTCTCTCTCCATTTATGGTAAGTATGGGGTTGTTGCTGATCTTGGGCTGAAATGTCATGGCCTCCAAGAATGGCCCAAGTTACCCCACCAAGAAAAACATCCATGAAATGCCCCCTCCAAGAACTCAAGTTCTCCAAATGGCTCCTCCCACATGAAGACAAGAGATATAGTGTGGCAATCATGGTTTTCCCATTTTTTCTCTTGAAACATGCAACATGTAAAGTAGAGAGAATCACACTCCCAATGGCCACCTTCAACTCTTGTGCCACTCTCCCAACAAAGCTTTCCATAAACATAAGAACATTATCAATATATGGAAGCAAAAACCAATGAAAACAAGTTGCCACATGACAACCGAGAGGTGGATCATAGTTCCACATAGGGAACCAGCACAGTGCATCCCCTGCCTGCCTCAAAACAAAGAATAACAAGTGTCCTTTCAGCCACTTGTTTTCTGCCACAATAATCATAAAATATAGGATCATAAAAGTAACATGTGGTGTCAATGGTGCACACCAAGAATCATGTGGCCTCCCCCACAAACCACCAATAGCATGGCCAGCATCAATGCTGCAAATGGCCTCAAGTACATCAAAATAAAATATACAAGAAGGGATAATCCTCCTTGGTACAACATGTTGCTCATATAAATTAAAGGAATACAAATCATAATGCAAAACTGTACCTTCTCGACTATGTACTTTGGTCATTGAGTTGAAATGGCTCAACTGTAAGTTCTCCCTCACTTCCAATGAGTAGGGAAGTGGTTGTGAAAACCTCTCCATCATCATCCAGGCTATGCATCTCTCCATATGCTGATATATATCCTACTGGATGCCCTCCCAACTTAACTCCTCCATCAAAGAATGAAATGCATCAAAGTGCATGGAAAGAAAGTCCACATGTGCTGCATGTAGTAGCTTCCTCTTGAGCTCAGAAACTCTATTCAAGAAGACTTTTCCATAAGAATATATTACCTCATCATCCAGCACGTATCTATCATCTCCCTCTGGGTCATCAAGAATCATGCAGGCACCAAAATCCTTGGAGTACTCTACCAAAATTTGAGACCTCCAATATGGATCAACCCTCCTAAGGGACAGCACTGAAGATCTGAAATGTGGAGCTCCCCACATGTTGTTGTCTTCTCCTTTGACATCCCCCATGCCAAATTCATTCTCCAAAGTGTTGCCATGCCCATCGTGCAGCTTCTCATGCTCAAATAGAAATGGTGACCTTTGTAAGTTGGCCTCCCATGAGAAGCTATCATCCAAAAAGAACCTCCTGATCTTGGCCAATGTAAGCATGAGTGGCCTCCAACTCCTCCAATGTATGGAGGATTCTTCCTCAAATGAAGTACCCTATGTTTCTCCAAATCCATGGAGTGATCCCCTTGCACCATGGTGGTGCCATCCTCCATCACTGTAGCAACCTCTGTCAGCGTAGAATATGTAGTAAGAGTGGGTGATTCTGAAAATGGGAGAATGTCTCTCCCCTCCTTGAGTCTACCCCGGACTCTATGAGTTGTAATATACCCCTCCAAAGTATCCACCCCTCTGGGATATAACAGTGATGCAACCCAATGTGAAGCATCCCTCATCATCTCCTGATCTAGTGGTCGTCCCCGTGGAATGCCTCCATGTAGTGAGACATCAATGTCAAGAGTAGACTACACATATGGATGGACAACTTTGTCTCTGCCCTCACTGCGCAAATCAGTTTGCCTCTTCTTTGCATCAACCCTCTGAAATATATAGGGGTGTGTGCTCCTCATCATATGATACTAGTCATCCCCCCTACCTTCTCCTTTCATCTGCAAGGTTTCACAATCACGTTGTTCATTGATTGTACCTTGACCTCCACATATGAGATCCTTGGGAACTTCTTGCAATGATACAAGAATTCCTTTTGTTGGAGTATGTGCTCCATCTTTCTCTGCATGAGGTGCTAGATATGATCTAGGTGTGACAGCATTGTTGCCCCCAACCTTCTCTTTCCCTTCAATATGAATGGCCAACCTTTCAATAAGAGGATATTGTTTTGAAAAAGGGATCTCCATCCCCTCTTTTCCAAGATTATGAGATACAGATCTTGCCTCTAGCAAGGTGCTATGCAAGATGTCTTCAACATTTTTCTGAAGTGGATTTGGGTTCACAGATTTCTCCAACACATGCAAAGGTTTTGTTTGTTTTGGTTTGTTTGGCTCCACCAAGGATGTTTTAGAATGTTTTCCAGCAAACATTTCCACTAATCTTCTAGTGAACTTTGCATAAGAAGAAGTATTTGCATTTTTTCATGAAAATGACTCAAATATTCACCAAGCATAGGCCTTACCTCCAAAATGCAGCACTGCAACTTTGATAGTTTCATCTTCAGAAACTTGGCGCTGCTACAAATAGGTGTCTAGCTACTCCACCCAAGCTCTAGCTGAACATTTAGGTGAACCATCAAAAGTAGGTAGAAAAAATCCACCCATATCATGCTGCTTTCTCCTCTCCACCTTGATCTTGCAAAACTCTTGGAATTTGATGTGATCTTTGAACCTCTTAGTTTGAGATTCATATTCTTGCAGATAATCTCTAAGAGTCTCCTTCTTAGGCATTTCTTCTTCTTTCATCTCCCTTATAGTAGATCTGGGCATATGAATGCGTTGTGAATCATAATGTGTGGATGCATGCTCACACTCATCATGCAAAAATCTAGGGCTTGCTTTAGATTCAAACCCCTTTGGATATTCCTTACACATCTCCCTCCTCATCTTCTTGATATCTCCATGAATGCCCTGCATAGTTTGAAAAAGAAGCTTTAAGAGCCTCTCTTCCTTCTTTCTTCCAAATAATGGAGTCTTCTTTTTGTATTTTTTGTACATCTCTTCTTCTTCTTATTATCCTGATAGCATAATGGCTGAGATCCACAGGCTGAGCCAAGATTATGCTCTAATACCACTATAATATTCCCAAATGGGGAAGCAGCAATATATGAACACAAAACTGGAAATATTAGTGTAAATCAACTCATTAACATTTGAGACCAATATGGAGATATAACATCATGTATTAGATCAGAAAATCAGTACAAAATAGTAAGGCATCAATATACAATGAAGGAGCAAGCCTCCCATAAGCAATCACTCCCAAAATTGAACTGTTGTCATAATACAAAATGTCGGAGAACTGCTACAACGCAGTTATGAATGCACTACTACAGCAAAATAATGTACAAATATGTAGCGTTGTTATATGCCTCAACAGATATGACCAATACAGATCTAGGTTGTACACAAACTCCTACAAAGAACTCAGAAAGGGGTTCTTAGATTTACACCCTATACAAGATGGGATCTAAAGCCCTAGGGCTGAAGATTCACTGCAAACTGAAGTACATGAGTGTAGAAAGATTAAATATTGTAGATCTGATGTAGATCCCCTCAAAGGTCTCCTCCCATGAAAGGTTGAACCCTTCAATCACAAGAAAACACTCCAAAGGAGCCACAATATCCCTCACTGAAGTTGCCCTCCAAAATAACGCAATTTCCAGCTAGAACAGCACTTTAAATGATGGTAAATAGTTGGCCTGGTGCCAAATATCTGAAATATGTCCAAGAGCTCTCCAAAATGATCCCCCAAGTGAAGGAATCCTTCCTCCAATAAGAAACTAGCTCAGAAAGTGGGTTTCTAAACCCTCCACTGCAACACCCTGTAACATAGCACAATAACCTGCAGAAAATGTGATGATGAAGAAAGTTGTAGCTTGGCCTGAAAACTAGAATGTGGAAATTAATGAAATACTCTTCCAAGAGGCCTCTCAAGGAAAGAGCTTGGATTCCGGCTTGGGAACACCTGATGCTAAACAGCACAACAATCTCAACTAAACAGCTGAAGAATGCAAGTAGTCTAAATAGACCATATACAAAATAATATTCCAAAACATATCTCATATGGCTTCCATCCTCTTCCTTATATAGATTATGAGCTTCCTTGCCCTTGGCCCCACTCAATTAGGTCATTTCCTTCATGAAATCAAGCTCCCTCCAAAACTGTGTTATTCCTCAATTAATCTCCACTCCTTCATAACAGTGATGTTGACTTGGTCAAAGTTGACTGAATCAACATGTTCTAACCCTTGTTCACACTTGGAGGTGCTTTATTTAGCTGCTAAAAATGTCTCCTTTCACACTTGAAGTGTTTTTATTGCTGCTTAGGAGACTTATGGGCCTCCCCACCCACTTATTCACCTACCTAGTGATAAAACAAACTATAATATTCAATTTAGCTAAAGGCTAAATTTTTGGAATATTATAGATTTTTCTTTACAACTCTTGTGACCATTCTCGAATAAAAAGGAAAAAATATGCTGACCATTATTTTCATTTGGGAGAAAGAAAAACTTGGAATATTCTTGGACACTTTCAAAAGGAACTGCCTCAGCATGTACCACAAGAATTTCTAGAGGTAATTCTTCATATGATTCAACAAACATACTCATCTGATTGTCTAAAATTTTATTTTCAAAAATTTCTTCATTTGTTGTATGTTGATGCAAGGAATCACATGAAGAATAAATTTTTTCCTTAACCTGAGGTTCAAAATACTGACAATTCTGCTACAAATGTTCATCAAACTTAGAGGATGTAACATGATTGTCATAAATAAAATCCTGTTGGGTTTCATTTTCATCCAAGAGAGAGACTACCCTTTCTTCTTGCTAATGAAATGGATTGTCATGAAGGGCCTCTAAAATTTCCTCATCCATGAACTCATCATCTTCATAACAATTCTCCAAATATTCAATAAAACTCACACAATGTTTACAGTAGCCTTTGACCAGCAATAAGGAAGAATGACATTCTTTATACATCTCATAAAATGCAACATGGAAATCAGCAAGAGAATATAATGAACCTTTTGGAAGGCTTTCGTACCAAGACCGTTATTTTCCCTCTAAAGTGACCATAAACATCTCCATGAGACAATCCTTGGGGAACTGAACCTTAAGTCTGTGTACATGCATATGGAATCAAACCAAGTGAAGAGCAGCATTGTTTTTCTTTTCATCTTTAAATATGGGAAGATCAGTTAACCAATCGACTTTTGGCATAGGATTTGGAAAACCATGGATGTGAGACCAATTCATAGGGGCATACCTGGAATTTATTCTTGCAATGGAACTCATCTTGGAACTTCATCAAGCTACTGATATTCAAGCAGTGGAGTCACATTCCAATATATTATTTGATATGTGGATTCACCAGAGCATTAATACAGCCAATATGTGCCTAAGTGTATGTTTCTCTCATACCTTAGAACGGAAACGTTGTCGTTCTTCCCAGGGAAAATTTACACCTTCGGTCCCCGACAACGGCACCAAATTGAGTCTTGTTGGGCTGCTTCAATGCACAACTTGGAGTAACTATTTCAAACCAGCTTTTGACTGAAGATTAGCCTCTTCAGTCAGAGAGGGCTCTCTCAACTTATCAAAGGATTTACTCAATTAGGTCTTAAAACAGATGGCTAACTTTGTGAGTGTTTTAGTGTATGTGATTGCAGGTGAAAAATGAGGAAGATTCAACTACCATTGGGCTTATGGGGTCAGTAAAAGGAAATCAATGACAAGCATTCCTACTTATGGAAGCTGTTGTTTCAATGATAGAACAACACTAACACATGGGAATAATCAGTAACTCAATGCTAAAAGGAAGTCGGAGCATATATGATATGAATTCTGAGTAATTTAGCATCAATACTACTGGAAGAAAGATATAAAAGAGACACATAAATCCATTGAAACAAGTCAAGAATCTCAGGTAAAGCAAGAAAAGTTATTGTTTGTCTATTACTGATCAGCAAAAGATTACAATTGTAGTGATCTAGAATCACATCCTCCAACCCCTTGTTATTCGATCTTCTGTCTATAAATAGACTCTTTTTACATTACATAGGATCTGCCCAGCTGGCTAGGTTAGCAAACCTTGACTTTGACACCTAATCATAACTGAAAACTCTATTTCTGGAACATAAAAAAGACACCTAGTCATTTAAGAGTTACTCTCCTAATGGGACTCTAATTACATTTATTTCCTCCACTTCCCTAATAGTGGGACAATTACATAGATAGATATGAGATGCTCGAATGGCACTCTCCATGACATAATACATAAATGTACTCTCCAAGAATTTAGCAACATTTGTCCTATTTTCTAGGAAAGGATCAACATTAACTATAATTTTGTCTTCATGCTTCTTTGTATGAATGGCACACATGCCAAGTAATGAAAGTCTGCTGAGATGGCCTACTATCTGTTTGGATGCCTCCAGGTGGATTTTTGGTCTTCCATATACCTTTCAAACCTTCAAAAACCCTTTACAAATACCTCGTTGTAAAACAGAGCATCTTTAGGCATTTTTGTAGCAAAATTTTGTAGCGACCTTATTCTTGTCTTTTAACCTTTTCTTCTGCCACCTCTGCTTGTCAAAAAGTATTTTTCAGGTCAAAATAGCTAAATACCATCAAACTCCCTACTTATTTATTCATAAAACGGATTTTAAAGACAAAAAGTATTCTTCAGAAATTTCGTAGCAAATTCTGGCCCTCAAGCCTAAAGCTTGCTACGAAACTGCCTAATCAATCTGAAACTGCGTATTTTTCTTGTTTTTCCAGAAAAATAGGGTTTAGAAATGAACTCATATCTCTGAATCCTTGATATGTTTTGAAAAAATGAAGGAAATTTTTGTAAATCAAAACGTTCTAAAGAAAAACCTCTCTTGGTTTTTTGAAAACCATCTCCAGCTTTCCAGAGTCTGCATTAGCAAAACATGTATAAAATAGGAAAATTCTGGATTCTAAAAATAGGTCCCAAATACATCTTTGAATCTCCAAATTGGTAGCACTTGTGAGGAAAGTGAAAGAGTTTATTTTCCTTGTTCTGTGCTTGACAATAACCTCTCTCAATATTTATGAATTCATCTTTGTTCATCCATAATACTCTATTTAAATTGACTGCTCACACAGTCCAAAAACACAGCAAATTCCCTTGTAGCTCCAGCAGAAATTCAAACAACCTGAATTGGTGAATGCTTCAGCAAAGCTAGGGTCCTCCATAAATAGCTTAAGTTCCATGAGCTCCTATCTAACCACAGAGCCTCCTTTGTACACTTTCTTCTTCATGGCCATCTCCCATTATAACCAAGCTACCTTCCTTGAAAAAGTGACACCTGTAGAAGAACAAAAATTGACAGCAAGTTGTTTGAGCTATGAATAAGATTCTCCAAGGATGACACTACGCTGCTTCATGCAATACTTTGATCAAGAATGACATAGCGATTCTTAGAGGTGAAATTTAAATTCCAATTCGATAGGTTGGGGAGAAATGATGATAAATGTGAACACAAAAGGTGATGATGACTAAAATACGATCTTGCATGCTTGGGAATTATGATAACTAACTTAGCTGAGCTTGCCTTTGTCTTTAGCAATCAAAAATTTGACACATCACACCGCTCTATCAATTTCTGCAGGAAAAAACACAGTTTCGTAGTGAAAACCGTTTAACTGTTGACAGATTCGCTACTGAACTGTTAGGTATTTTCGTAGCGAAATATGCTAATTTTCCATATAATTCACTACAAAATTGCGTAAAAATTACAAGTGGAATATTTTGTGATTTAAAAGCATGGTAATTACAACTAAATGAGATGAGGTAGATTTGAATGATATGACATGGTTTGAGGTGGGTTTTAGACTTAGGGTAGACATCACCAAATGCAATTTTTTCAAAAATTTCATGAAAATGACTTATGAGACAAAATGAAACCTAAATGAGTGACCCTATCCATCAAAAATTAAAAATTTATGTGTGATAACACTTTATAGACATGTGGATGACTTGTTTTGGGTGTATGTTTGACCTTTGTTAGAGTGTTAGCATGATTCTCATACCTAAGACGTGGATACACTAGTCGTATTGTTAATTGAACTAATAGGTCTACACAACGAGGGATTTAGTAGGTTGACCAGGAGAGGTATTTGGATACAAGGAGCAAGATTAAGCACTTGGAGGGGGGCAATTAACCCTTACAACTTGGGAGAATGCGATATATACCTTGGAGGTTGAATTCTTGGGTCGAGTAGGATACATTATGGAGGTTGGTGATGGACTCCAACAGGATGACCATTGGAGAATACTAACCACATTGATACACATGAGACAATTGTGGAACATAGTTAGACGATGAACACCTTGCATAAGGACACTTGGATATTATACCTCCATGGAAGAGGAAGCATTTGGATAACACTTTGTTGGAATACATACCATCTTGGAGGAGCGGTGTTGAGCCTGAGATCATGATTAGGAGGGAGCTTCACTTTGGGGTTTGAATAAACCCTTATTTGAAACATGTACATAGTTATATTGTAACACATGGCATGTGGGGTTTCCTTATTTAAGATGAGAAATAATGTTAAGCTCCATGAGGGGATATAAATGGATTCTAAGATTTTAGTTGTAATTTTTATTGGCAAAGTGGGTGACGGGGAACTCAATTCTTGGATAAAATATTATTGTAGAAATTATATGCACCATACATGCATATGTCCAAGATCCATCTGATCTCACACTATTTAACTTTATGCAAGATACTGAATCTATTCCACTTGTTAATCTTTTGCAGAAAAATTAATTGCACACACATGTGAAGCATAAACAAAAATTATCAATTTCACATAACACAGTTTTTAACCAGGAAATCTTGAAGCTGAAAATCCCAACTATATATTATGTAACATGGAGATCTTATGACAATCTCATACAAACATACAAATTTTATCATAATCTCTCAGTATAGTACAATCGTCATACACTAATCAGGCCCAATCTTGCAAATCCATGCACCGATCTTTGCCACCTGCTAGACTGCCTCCACTGCGCAATCTCTGCTGAAGAATAGCTCTGAATGAATTTGAAGTACTCCATCCTTGACTGCGCAATCCTCATTGGCATCTCCACTGAGTGTGTGATGCAATCAATGCATCACTATAGTCACAACAGATAGTCTATCTTGCCCTTTCACCTATCTCTCCACTGGTCTCCACTGAAACTGCCATGCACTGTAGTTAACTGCTGTAATTTTCAGTTGATTAATGAGTTATTATTTTTGAATTAATTAACTATTTAATTCACTTCACTCTCACTAATGTATCAATCAGTTATGACTAGATACAACTAGCTCAACTGAGGCTAACTGAGTTAAACTAAAAACCACTCCATAACTACTTCTTCCAACTGTGTCATAACTCTGCCACTTGAGTTCTAATTGAGTCCTCCATGCAATAGCTCTAGTAAACCCTCAAGAATAGCATAATTCCTTCTCTCATCTGTTGTGCCACATCTATGCACTGAACTGAAGTGCTCCAAGAGAATAAGTTGTTGTTTAGAGTCTGATTATTCTTAAGAGCTAATAATAATCGACATGCATCTATTTTTAGATTTACGATCTATAAATAGACTTCACCGAATATTCTAAAAATAGAATCTCATCTCTTTTTCCAACTTGACCAACCATTCACAAATAGCATCCTGCAACTTCTAAAATATGATCATCATGTCTAAAAATACTACTAAAAATAGCCTGTAAGCCCACTTAGTGAAGGCGACTCTTTTCACTAAGCTCATCATCTTGTTAAATCTCAACACTCCCTCTCAACAAGATAGGGATAATCCTTCACCCCGATCCTGCCTCTATGGTATTCGAATTTGCTCCTGGTGAGCGCCTTCGTCAGAATATCTGCATCCTGATCCTCCTTAGGAATGTACTGAAGCAACATGATCTTCCGCTGCACACAATCTCTGATATGATGATACCGAATATCAATATTTTTAGATCTATCATGAAACATAGGATTAACTGAGAGTTTAATGCAACTCTGATTATCACAATGAATCACCGTGGGATCTAAATGTGAACCAAACAAACCAACCAAAATCTTCCTCATCCAGATAGGCCTCACATGCAGCTATACTTGCTGCCATGTATTCTGCTTCCGCTGAACTAAGTGCCACAGATCTTTTTTTCCTTCTATACCAAGAAACTGTCGTATATCTGATACTGAAAATCCCTCTTGATGTGCTCTTTCTGTCTGTTGGGCTTCCTGCCCAATCTTCATCCGTGAAGCCATGCAAATTCACCTCACCCATCTATCTGTACCATAAACCATACTCAGATGTGCCCCTGACATATCTCAAGACATGCTTGCCTGCCTTCCAAAAGAGCTTGGTAGGCTTAACCATCACTTGTGAAAGTTGGTTCACCGCATAGCATATGTCTGGTCTTGTATTGACTAAATACATGAGCGAACCCACCAACTGTCGATAAACAGTGGCATCCACTACCTCTGCCGATGTAGCATCCTCTTTCTTCCAGTTTCCTGGAAGAGGAGTGTCAATAGGCTTGCAGCCTTCCATGTGAAACTTCTCCAGTATCTCCCAGGCATACTTGCCTTGAGACACAAACAGTTCACTTTCTCGCTACCATATTTCCAATCCAAGGAAATAATGAAGGAGGCCTAAATCCTTCATCTCAAACTCCTTAGCAAGATCAACCTTGCATGAGTGTATCAACTTCTCATCACCTGTTAGTATTAAATCATCAACATAAAGTACAATGATTAAAATCTTACCCTCAACCACAATCTGGTACAGGTTTTCATCCACCTCACTCTTGGTGAAGCCAAGTCCATTGAAATAGTTATCGATCTGAATGTACCAAGCACGGGGTGCTTGTTTCAGCCCATACAGCGCTCTTTTGAGCCTGCACACATGTGACTCGTTGCTGAAGATCTCAAATCCTTCAGGCTGCTCAATGTACACCTCTTCCTCAATGATCCCATTAAGGAACACAGTCTTCACATCCATCTGATGAATGTGCCAACCCATCTATGCTGAGAGAGCAAGGATGGTATGTATTGAAGAATACCGTGTGACAGGTGCAAAGGTTTCTTCATAGTCAATCCCATCAATCTGTGAGAACCCTCGGGCAACAAATCTTGCCTTATACTTCTCGATGCTCCCATCAGCAACTTGCTTTACCTTGTAGATCCATCTTGATCCTACAACTGATTTTCCCACCAGCCTTGGAACAATCTCCCAAGCACTGTTTCTGACAATGGAGTCATACTCCTCCACCATGACATCTACCCATGTGGGCTCTTGCACTGCTTCTTCAAAATAAGATGGCTCTGTCACAATACACTTGCTCATAAGAGCCTTGTATCCAGTATATCGGTCAGGTGACTGTCTCTGCCTGTGTTGTGATGTAGGAACTCCTACATTCTGTGCCGCATCCACCTTCAGTCTCTCAGCTTGTGTGGTACGCTTCCTGCCTTGTTTGATTTTTGGTTCTGCATGAGTGGACTCCTCCACTCCATGAATCTCCTCTAGTGGTTGATCCACATCCAGAGGTTCATCTTTGGGAACAATAAGTTCCTCCTCCGCATGCAAGTGTATCTCCCTCTCAAGCGACAACTTCATGGCTTTCACCTAATTGAATTTTATATCTCATCGCACAAAGGTCATACGACTGTCTGGAAAATACACACGATAGTTATGGGGTGTTTCTGTGTACCCCACAAATATCCCAACTTTTGCAGTCGGCTCCAGCTTCTTCCTGGAATCCTTCGTCACATGAATGTAAACAGGTGAGCCAAAAATCTTCAAATGAGAAATATTAGGCTTCTTACTAGTAAAAGCTTCCTCGAGTGTACTCATGCCAAGGACTCTATGAGGACAACGGTTTTGCACATAAACCGCAGTATTGCATGCTTCCACCCACAAGTGCATCGGTAGGCCCTGGTCATGCAGCATCGCTCATGCAGCACCCACGATCATTCTGTTCTTCCTTTCCGTGACCCCATTCTGTTGTGGGTTATGAGGCGCTATGAGTTCTCTTCGAATTCCTTCTTTGCTACAGAAGTCTTTGAATTCACCCGAGATGTATTCACCACCATTATCGCTCCGTAGAGCTTTCACCTGCTTCCCCGACTCCTTCTCCACCAATGCTTTAAACTCACAGAACTTTGAGAATGTTTCACTCTTCTTCTGCATGAAGAAGATCCAGCATCTACGAGAATATTCATCAACAAAAATAACATAATACATGTGTTTTGTTGTTGAAGCAACCGAGAAAGGTCCACACACGTCCGTGTGAATTCTTTCCAAGATTACCGTTGGGCGACCTCTTCTCATGAAAGGTGGTCTTCACAACTTACCTACTGTACATCCTTTGCACTGATCCTGACTTCCGTGCAAGAGTACCCTTGGGAATTTAGAATTTACAAAATCTTCAAAGCGCCATGGTGAAGATGGCCCAATCTCCTATGCCATAATTTGCCCTCATCCCGTCTCACCACTTCTTCTGCTTTGCCCACCATTGCAGCGCAGCCATCTAGCTCTAGCTTGTAGATATTATTAATTCTAACCCCTATCTTCTTGGTTTGAACCATTTTTTTATGTCGAAGGAAGGCTTTTCCCTCACTAAAAACAACATCATAACCCTTTTCTTCCATCATTGTGACTGAGACCAAGTTTTTCTTCAGACCTGGAACATGCATAACATTCTTCAACAAGAATGGATTACCGAACTCACTCTCAAAGGTAATGGTCCCAATGCCAGTCGCACTGTACCGACCATCGTCACCCATCTCTATATGCATCTGGAGGTCCTTCTCCTCCAAGTCACTAAACAACTCTTTGTCTCCAGTCATATGGAAAGACGCACCACTATCAAGATACCACACCGATCCCAAGCATGCGATCAAGGAAAAATCTAGCTCAAATTGCAAGGCTAAGGCCTCTCCAGCTACAGATCCAGTAGCCTACATATTCTTCTTCTTCTATGGACAGTTAGTGGCAAAATGTCTATGCTCGTGATAGTGAAAACACTTCACTTTGGACAAATCCTGCTTCTTGCCTTTAGCACCAGATTTTGAAGGATTTTTTTTCCCCTTCCCTTTCCTTGCTTTGGTAGCCAAAGCGCAATTCTCTTCATCTTCATTCTTCGATGAAGATCCATCCCTGGTACCCCGCCTTATCTCCTCCTGCACAGGATCCGACCAAAGTCGCTCCCATCCCGGCAGTTTCTCCCATCCATTGACAGAGTCTTCGTAGCTATGCCAACTCTTCAGAAGCCTAAGGAGATCCAAGCTCACCAAGTCTTCATCATCAATAGTAACCCCCACACTTTCCAGCTCATCCTTGCAATGGACAAACTTCATGAGGTATTTTGTAATACTGTCACCTTTCTCCATTTTTATTTTTCAGAGCTTGTCTTTAAGCGCCAACTTCCTCTTGTCACTTCTGCTTTGGAACAAGTTTGTCAAAGCCTTCCACATTAAGAATGGAGTGGATTTCCCATGAAGGATAGACACAATATGGTCCTTCACACCTTCCAACAGAATCCTCCTCGTCTTTGCAGTCTTATTTTTCCATGCATCAAGTAATGCAGCATCGCTAGATCCCGGCTTAGGAACATCGCTATCGATGAACTCCTTCAGCCCATTATCCTCCAGTACCACCTCCATCCTATCCTTCCAGGCTATGTAATTCGAGCTCCCATCAAGGGCATACTCCAATATCAACCTGTTGAAAGAAATTTCAATGTATACTCTATTTCTGCACCAAGAATCTTCTGTAGCAAATTCGAATTGTCCACCAACACAAACTCACTTCACAATTTCAATCTTCAATCAACTTGGCTCCGATACCATGTAGAAATTATATGCACTATGCATGCATATTTCCAAGATCCACCTGATCTCACACAATTTAACTTTATGCAAGATACTGAATCTATTCCACTTGTTAATCTTTTGCGGAAAAATTAATTACACACACATGTGAAGCATAAACAAAAATTATCGATCGCACATAACACAGTTTTTAATCGAGAAAGCCTGAAGCTGAAAACCCCAACTATATATTATGTAACATGGAGATCTTATGACAATCTCATACAAACATGCAAAGCTTATCACAAGCTCTCAGTACAGTACAATCGTCATACACTAATCAGGCCCAATCTTGCAAATCCATGCACCGGTCTTTGCTGCCTCCACTGCGCAATCTCTGCTGAAGAATAGCTCTGAATGAATTTGAATTACTCCATCCTTGACTGTGCAATCCTCATTGGCATCTCCACTGAGTGTGTGATGCAATCAATGCATCACTATAGTCACAAAAAATAGTCTATCTTTCCCTTTCACCTATCTCTCCACTGGCCTCCACTGAAACTGCCATGCATTGTAGTTAACTGATGTATTGTTCAGTTGATTAATGAGTTATTATTTGTGAATTAATTACCTAATTAATTCACTCCACTCTCACTAGTGTATCAATCAGTTAGATACAACTAGCTCAAATGAGTCTAACTGAGTTAAACTAAATACAACTCCATAACTACTTCTTCCAACTGTGTCATAACTCTGCCACTTGAGTTCTAATTGAGTCTTCCATGCAATAGCTCCAGTAAACCCTTAGGAATAGCGTAATTCCTTCAGTTAGTTGTTGTGCCACATCTGTGCATTGAACTGAAGTGCTCCAAGAGAATAAGTTGTTGTTTAGAGTCTGATTATTATTAAGAGCTAATAATAATCGACATGCATCTATTTTTAGATTGACGATCTATAAATAGACTTCGCCCAATATTCTAAAAATAGAATTTCATCTATTTTTACAACTTGATCAACCATCCACAAATAGCATCTTGCAACTTTTGAAATATGATCATCATGTCTAAAAATAGACTTGCGCCAAAAATAGCCTGTGGGCCCACTTAGTGAAGGCAACTCTTTTCACTAAGCTCATCATCTTGTTGAATCTCAACAATTATTGACTTCTAGGTTTAGGTTATAATCCAAAAGCTTACATACATTTTCATGGGTGGATTGGTTTTCACCTAAGCATAACGAAGATGTTAAAAAACCCATGGATAGGTATTGAAGGTGGGGGTTGTTTTCATTGGATTTGAAACATTGGTCACCTTTTTTCAATTTCCACTCAAAAAGGATCATTGTGACCCATGTACAAAGGGTACCCCTTAAATTTTAAATAGAGGAGGTTCTTACACAGATTGGGAATTTCATAGGGGGGTTCTATTAATAAATTTAGGGTTTTTGGAAATTGGTCAAATGTTTGTAGCATGAGTTCTTATAAGCATTGACTTGAGGGAAGATTTGGATATACAACTAATGCAGCAAATAGGGAACCAATTTTTTACTCATATTGTTGATTAGTGTAGAATTCATTTTAGATGTGCATGATGCCCTGTGGATCTTTCTCCTTTCATCAAAATTTGGAGGATAGAAAATTTAGTAAGGAGGTTAATTTTGAAGGGTTAGCTCCTCAATTAGATGCAATGTATCTAAAAGAATATCAAGTGGAAGAGTTGAATTGGTGAAAACTAAAAAAGGTGGTGAACGTATCTAAAGGTGGGGATATTGAGCCAAAGAAAGCATTAGAAAAGGTAAATAAATATTTAGAAGATGTGGGAGCTCCTATGGATAACCCCATCTCTCCTTCAGAGCCTCAAGTGTTGGTTCCTTTAAGAAATATTTTTCATATTATTAAATGTAGGGAAATTTGATGATTATCGCATAAAATCTTGGAATAGGATTAGTGGGCATGTGGTTTTGCCTCTACTTCTTTAGTATGTGAGAATATTTAGGGTTTTTTGGAATGATTGGGGATAAACAAAAACAAAATTTACCTACTACCTTTATTATAAAGCTAGAAAAAATTAACCTTATGTAGGAAGGAATAGTCATTGATGAAAACCCTAGGTATTTTTTAGGTCTCGGAAGGAGGATCTATATGATTTAGAAGGTGGTGTAATAAGAAGTTTAATATTTTTGATGGGAAAGGTAAGAATGAGAAATTAGGGGGACAAAGTCCCATAAAAGTATAGCTCGATAGAAGGCTAATTCCAAGTTTGATACAATTAAACAAAACTCTATTGAAGTGGTTCTTAAAGTAATCCAAACCCTATGAGTTTGTCCATAATGATTTTTTGTCATTAAATTGTAGGGGTTTGGGCCATCCATAATAATAAAAGGTCCTTAAATGTGTGTTTAACTCTCATAAATCTAACATAATTTTAACTTGGGGGTTAATGGAATTTGGGGAAAAAGAATACAAGGAATTAGGGAAGCTCCTATCAAGGTGGGAGTTTATGCATTCATATGTTATAGTTAGATCTAGAGGTTTAATTTCAGGGGGGAGAATATGATCTTCCAGTGTTCTAACAATTGGAGATTTGACTCGAGTCTTTCAATTATTCTCTACTCTTAGAAACTAGAATTAGAACTGTTATGGACTACGAATTGATATAATTCCTTTTGGGAAAAGTCTTTTAACTTGAGCCTACTAGATCATGGTCAAGTTGCAGTGGAGGTTTGGGTGGGAAAAATTGTTGTGGATTGAATCTCTAATTATTTTTTTTATAAACTTGATGGGAATAGAGTATTTGGTGTAGCACTAATTAAACTCAAATTGACTTAGTGGAAAAAGGGTTAGTTTGAAAAAGATTTCAAAATTCCTAGATAGTTTTCTTGTGATTGAGGGATTTACCAATGACTTGTGTAGGTTAAGATAATGTGTTGGGATTGGAAGGGATTAATACCACTTTCCCATTTTCTTGGAAATAATAGTGGTCAGCAAAAATTCACCCATCCCTTTTAAATTCAACCTATAATTGTTGGACTTTAATTTTTTTAATTCTCATTGATCTCCTTACAATAGGGAGCTAAGAGAGCAAGCAACAATATAGTTTGAGTCTAATTTGGAAGCATAAAGAAAGTTGCCTCAAAATGGGCTTATGAGAGAAGTGTAAAGGAAGAAAAGGGGTTAAAGGAGGTTGAAGAAAAACTACAAGGGTTGTGTTTCAAGATCTCATTGGCTTCTTTTTAGAGGAACACCAAATCCAGATTTTGGAGATCAGAAAAAAGGAAAAGGACATTAATAGACATAAAGGAAGCCTCTTTGAGGATGAAAATTAGATCCTTATGGTTGTAAAGGGCATGGAGAGAATTAAATTTTTCCATCAATTCTTAAACCACATGAAAAATTTTGATACCATTTGGAAGAAGAAAAAATAATGAGGGAAATTAGATATCAAGCTTCAATGGTAGGAGTGGATTATTTCAAAGATCTTGTTTAGGAAGAAAATAGGGCATCTATTACTAAATTTGTAAAAATGGCTACTTTTTGGACCTAGATTTGTCTTGGATGAAAAAAAATGTACATTTATGGCATAAGTATCCAAACATGAGCTCTAGGTGCTATTGCACTCTTTTCAAAAAGATAAAATTCCTAGGAAAATGAGTGGTGGGTAGAAATTTTTTAAGGTTCTAGTGATCCAGGATCTTTTGCTTAAAGATGCATAAATAATTACATATGACAGACCATGTTAAGAAGGAAAACTAAAAACAGATAAAATGAAGAGAAAAGAACATAACAAGCATGAGATAACGACACAAGAATTTGATTACAAAGTTCACCCAATGTGGGCTACGTCTTCGGGCCCTGCTCAATCATGGGGAGGCCTTCTTTCATTAAGTGGCATCAAAGAGAATAATTACAAGAAAAATTTACAAAGATACCCTTATATCTCCAAGCTAGAAGATGGATAAAAAATGGAAAGACCAGTTGCTGAAAATGATGTTCCCACTGAATTTATGGCGCGAAAACATGTGAAAACGACTATCAATTCGTCAAATTTTGAAAAAATCACCTTTTACACCCCAAGGAATATTTTGATACCCCCAAGATTCCCTTGGGCAAGGTTTTTCTCCCCTTGGAAGTTCAAGGTTCCACCCTGGCTGCTCTACTAGTCCGTTGCTCTCCCTATGCAAAAGAAATGCTAAGGTTTTTATAGTTTCAGGTCGGCAGAATAACCAATGTTAGCCCAATTGGTGCGTTGGTTTAATCATGAATATTGAGGCATGGAGGTCGGGGGTTTCAACCCCGCCAACCTCCCGTCCTTGGAAAATTGTTTTAACAACTTTTAAATATGGCGTGTTTTGTAATGATCGTTGGTAATATGATAACCCGTTGTTGTAATGTTTTAGGTCGCCCATGTGGGTCAGGTGGGTTCTAGCACCGTCGGTCCCAGCCCTTTATTTTCTGCTGAGATGTATATATGGTGGGTAGGGTCCACACCAGACATCCATGACCCAATATATGATATTTATGTTATAAAAAAAGAGCGGGGTGGAGGGGATAGTGTCCCGCCCCCCTTTTTTTATTTATTTTTTTGTTTTTTGGAGGTCATTAATTAAAATTCTCCGATCGAAAAAATAATGGATATAGGACAAATTAAATGTCCTATAATTCCACCTGTCCTCAGGAGCCATATTTTGTGTGTCAATCTCGGTCAAATTGTAGTCTCCTTAATCCTGCCACTTGTCCTCTTTGACCGGCCTTATCTCATCCATACGAACTTGGATTTTAGTGTCGTTCGCACCGCTGGAATCAAGGCGACGAGCACTTCGATCTGGTTATGGTTTTGCTACTATCTAACCACTTTGATTTTTGAGCTATTTTTAAGGCCACTTGTACTTTGAGAACCTCCTTGATCAGTTAGAGGAAGACTCATTGAGAGTAACAGAAGAGTCGAGGGTGTCTATGAGAATCTTAGCATCCTATTATGCAACTTTCATTTTTCGTATTCCTAAAGGGAACAATCCATTTAAATATGAGGAATAAAGATATATTTTCTTGTGAAATTGCATCTATAAAATTATACCAATACTGATTGCAAGAAGAATAAAGGACCTCTTATTAAAAAAAAATATCAAGAATAATTTGAGTTCCTACCTAGAAGGTAGATGCATGAAATTGTTTGAGTTTCTCAAGAGGCCTTCTATTCAATCAAGGTCAAAAAATTATTTATTGTTATTTCAAAATTGGATCTATCAAAGGTTTATGATAGAGTATGCGAGTTATATTTTATGAAAGAGCTTGTTGGAGTTTCTCAAGAGGCCTTCCATTCAAAAAAGGTCAAAAAAATATCTATTGTGGTTTTAAAAGTAGATCTATTAAAAGCTCATGATAGAGTATGTCAGTTAATACTTTGTAAGTTTTATAACTTTAAAGTAAGCATTGCATATACAGATACTTTATAAATAGAACAGTAAATTATGGAAGTGAGACATAACAATCATATATTTACCTTGAAAACTCTTAAATAGGAAAATTAGCAAAACGTTTAGAGCTGCACCTCTAATTTTGATCACAAATCAACTTCATTGTTTATAATACAATATAAGGATCGTGTGGCATCCAAAATTGCTTATCCATTGACCCAAATTAGGTTACAACCTTAAACCCTTAACTAGAATTAGAAAACCATGGGTTGAAAAATCATGAGCCACAAAAATTTCCAAAAACAAACATTTTGCACTGAAAACAACCAAAAAATGGATGTTGTCAGAATGTTTAAAATGTGTTTTACAAGGACTGAGGACCTGATGGGGCTCATGGAAAGCATGGAAAATGACGTGGTCAGGGAGTAACATGGAAATATGGGAGCAAGACACATGTCACCCATAATTAGAGACTTGGTGGGGCCAAGCGACATGTAAGAAATTGAAACATGGCACTCCTGAAGGAGACCACATGGAGGTGTGGTGTCACGCCAGTGATTTCGAAAAGGGATAGTTTGAAGAAGCTCCGAGAAAAAATGGTTGGGTAAGGGAAGGTCATCGTTACGTCACCTCAACCATATGTTGAAGTTTGCAACAAGAAACAGTGAAATTGGCATCCAGAAACAACAAGCAGCACCTACACTAAGTGTGGGACTAGGAGGTCGAAGCAGCACCTACACTAAGTGTGGGACCAGGAGGTCCAAGTAGCACCTACACTAAGTGTGGGACCAGGAGGTCCAAGCAGCACCTACACTGGTGCAGGCTAAATTTGTTGCATGTTTATTTTAGTTATCCCTTAATTAGATTGGACAATAAAATGTAATCTTATCACGTAATCACTTTGAATAGTTAACTGAGTGTGATAAACTTAGTTAGCTCATGAATTTCGAGTTGAGGGTAGTTGGTGAGGCATGAAGAGTAATTCTAGTTGTAACAGAGTTTTAAGTGCAGTTGGTGCATTATTTTAATGCATGTTGTAATCAGTTAACTCAGTTTAAGTGACTTAAAGTCAGTTGTGCTAGTTGTAACTATTTGATACACTAGTGAGAGATCAAGCGAATTAAATATTATTTAATTCACAATCAGTGATCTAACATGAAACTGATGATTTACTATTAGTTGCATGCATGTCAATTCCAGTGGAGACCCATTTGAGACAGAGGTTAAAGGGAGGTTAAGTATCAGTTGTGATATTATCAGGCTACCCAGATGTAGTTAAAACACCACAGGATACCCATGATACTCAGCATAGTGTAGGAAGGTTGGAATTCCTTGTGAATAGGGATTGCATTCCTCATGAACTGCGTGAGCAAGGCAAGCTGAAGACAGGTTGAGAATTGGCTGGGTATTGGCCCAATTTTGTCTGGATCAGTGTGAGACAATTAGTTGAATACAGGAGGACTCTTGTGAGAATATTTGTATGTAATTGTTTCATGATTCCTTGTGGAATACGCAATATATGATAAAAGGGTTTTGAGCAGCAAGATTTTCCCAGGAAATTATCTGTGTTGTGGCTTGATTGATTCTTCTTGCTTCATGTGATTGGCGATTGTGTTTTTAATTCCACAAAATATTTGTAGAATCGATTTAGTATTTAACTTTAGTACATTGTTATATCAGATTGAATCCATGATATACATATAATTTGTATAATTTCTACACCATATTAGTTGATGATGCCATCCCAGAGGAAACCAAAAGGGAGTAGTGAGGGAAAGACAAGGATTTTATGTCTAAGTACAGAGGAAATCATCATCGATTAAAGAGAAGTATAAATTCCCATCCTTCCCGAGACCTCAAAGGTTTTGAGTGGAGGCATGATTGAGAACTCCCAGGATTTTACTCCTGAGGTGAAATGGCACTGTGGACCCGTCTGTTGGGTTTGTGCTAATCGATATTTATATGTGGGTAGTGGGGAAGGCACATGGTGTATGGTATGTACATGTGTGAATAAGGGACTCCCTATCACTAGGCAATTTCGCATGATGCATATAGTGTCAAAAGTGAAGTCACGTGAATTACACACACACACACACACATATATATATATATATGAAGGTACCCTTTTTTAACATAACGGGTCATGAGCAAGTTGGAAGTTGTTTGTACTAATGTCATGTGAACCTCTTGGGAGGTGACATGGAATTGATTTAGATATCCATGTGGGGACCATGTGGGTGCCATGTGGCAGGTCATGATGACATGGAAAGACCTAATAGGCCAATATTTAACTATTCATATCTTTTAATCTGGGAATCTGATTAAGGAAAACTTTATATTGTTGGAAAGGTCTCAATGAGACAAACAAAAAGGAGTTACCCATTTTTGGCTTTGTAAAAGTTGAAAAATGTCAAAAAAAATTAGACCCCATTTCCACGATTGGAATTTGTAGGTTGGGTCTACATAGTAACCATATCTTTTCATACTTGGTATGGTCCATGGGTGGTAAGGGGGTGTGTTACAAAGTGGTATCATAGCCTCGAGGTTTGGCACTTGGACGAGATGGAGTCCATCGTAGACAAAATGAAGATAAGGGTTCAACTTTAAACCTTTGGAATAAATTGGTGCCCTGTTGTGAAATTAATAGAGTGGTAAACCCAATGATTGGATCTCTAGAGAAGGAATGGAGCAGGAAGTCTGAGTATAATAGTTGTAGGTGAATAATGATTTTTTACTACCCATAACAATGATTATGGATTGTATGTTGTTATGGAATTTAAATGTAGAATTGCATGTTGACTGTAATAATGATTCTAACATGTTGTTTTGATGGATGCATTAACCATGCATGCTTTTGTGCATGATTGTTTATTTTGCACTAGTACCATTGGTTAAGTGATGTATTCTCACTAGTTGGGATGTATGAGCATGTGAATGCTTTTATGATTTGATGGATTTTGGAAATAAATCTCTGTGTTGCGTGTAGACTACATAGCATGGCTTGGTTCAATTTGAAAGTACACACACACACACAGAGAGTAAATGGGATGTGAGAATCCCATGGTCTAATTGGCATATGGAAAAGATTCTAGGTGAAGGTTGAGATTGCAGATGCTTTGTTGTTGCTAGCATCAGTAAAGAGGATAATTGTAATTATTTTTGATAGTTTTGGTAAAAGCCCGATTTTAAACTTGCAAAGGCATGAATATAAATGAATTGATATGTTATGTGCATGAAAATTTTGATTTAGAAAAAATGTTGAGATATGAAATATGCATATTATGTCCTGGATTTTGAGATAGGTGACTAATTAATAAATTGATATA
This sequence comes from Pinus albicaulis, assembly GCA_034641835.2. Lineage (NCBI taxonomy): Eukaryota > Viridiplantae > Streptophyta > Pinopsida > Pinales > Pinaceae > Pinus > Pinus albicaulis. The sequence goes on along the minus strand of CM076575.1, from coordinate 751,215,584 downwards.
TGTGTGTAGCTACAGGATAACATGTTTGGTATAACATGGTAAGGCAACAACTAATTTGTATTTTTCACTAAATATACTAAAAATCAAGTGTATGTGGAAACACATAGGAAGCCTTAGTGGCAGCAAAAGAAAATACATGGCTAGTGAATCTATGCATGGGTAGAAAAGGAGAAACTCCCCTGAAAAAGAAAGGACTTTCAAGAACTCGAAGGTTGAACTGAGGAATTGTAAGATAGCAATTAATAAGTTTACCAAGAAGTAGTGAGGGCTAGATAAGGTGTAATTAATGTTGCAAAAATTTATGATGGAAAGACAACAACCAATATGTATTTTAGACTAAACATACTAACAACTGAGTGTATGTGGAAACACCTAGGAAGCCTCAGAGGCAACAAAAGAATAGACATGGCTAGTGAATTTTTGCATGGATAGAAGAGGGGAAACTCCCTGAAAAAGCAAGGAATTTCAAGAACATGAAGGCTGAAAAAAAAAATTGTAAGGTATCCATTAAGAATATTACCAAGAAGCAACGAGGGCTGGCTAAGATGGACTTAACATTGCAAAAATGTATGCTCCCCTTTTATCCTTGAAAGGGGAGAATTGTGCTGATAAAAAGAGGTCTCGTAAGAAAGAAAAGAGGCCCATCTTATGTTGGATATGTGGGGTGAAGCATGTAAAAAGGGATTGCTCCCACATGTAGGAAAATAAGGGAAGTAGTCCCCATAAGCCACAGAGACATGAATATGCAACACAAAATGTTGAGAAAGAGGAAGGAGCATTCCCTCAAGCTCTTTGAAAGATGTAAATATACATTGGAAAAAACTTCATTTTATAGTATCTTGGGGGAAGTAAGACTTCAAGGTTGTAGTGAACCTTAGAGAGAAGTCTTGAACTGATTGAATATACATATACGCACTTGTATGATGGTTGAGAGTTCCATGAACGTTTGACTCATGGGTATTGAATTGATTTTTGAGGACTACTTTATTTTAATTCTTATGTGATTTGGACTTAATTTATTAACTTCATGGACTTATATAACTTTGGTTGTATATTTTTGCATGGCCATTATATTATGTTGAAATTTTTAAAATTGTTGTTGTGATTGCTCTTTTTGTATCGTTGCTTTCATTTTCCTTTTCAAACTTGGTCATTCGACTATCATGCTTAGGGCCCAGGGAAAACTTGTTGGGCATGGCAGGAAAGCCACACTGCTCTAGTAAGATAAATTAGGAGGAACAATAGTAATATGATATTAAAGAATCTCGACAAATAACTAAATAGCATGAACAAAAAAAAAAATGAGAAAGTTTGGGCTTGGGCGATGGGTCAGAAAAGAATATTGTTGGTGTATGTCGTAACAATGCTCCAAAACATGACAATAGTAATAAATGAGTAAATGTGGGTAGATGGAAATTGCATGTGAAATCGATGTTAACAAAAACGGTTGAAAGTGTTGGAACTTATAGCAAAGTAAAAAGGTATAAAGGTACAGGGAGGAATTGGATAAAGAATGATATTGGTAGATGCTATTGAAATGTCATGCATGCCTGCAATATATACGTGAGTTATCGGAACTCCAATTTTTATTTGACATGTACCAATGAATGTTATGTCCATTCTTAAGTGGACAAGAGGGTTAGTTTGGGTCCATGGAATAATGGAAAATGATATGGAACAAAGGAATTTTTCCTGACCTTGACCTTGACCTTATTGTGTGTACTCATGATCATGTTAATGAAGGGCACTATGACTGTTAAGGTCTTCCAGGAGTCATTCTCATGGAAAAATTATTGTCTTAATTTATTTAATGCAAATATGAAAATTTTATAAAACCAACTCACAAAATAGAATAAAATATAGATTAACGACTTAGAAATCAGCCTCTTTAAGGGGGAAACCTCCTTTACATTACATAAATGAACAATTCTTGGATGATACAAATGAGAAAACCTCTTGTCTATTATATGATTCCAATGGGTCACAATATAATCCTAGCCGACATAACAATAACAATGTAAGGGCACAACAATAACAATAGTGGGCTTCTATGGGGCACAATAATAACAATATGGGGACTGAATGGGCGCAACTATAACAATAAGGGGGCTATACTAAAAATAAATATAATTGGATACACTATTATTATAGGGACCTAACATGCCCCTCTCCTTCAAAAAAAATTTGTCCTCGACGCTTGATTATTTCTAGATGCTTCTGTATAAAATTCTCATCCTTCCATGTGGAATCTTCAGCGGGTAAGTTCTTCCACTTGCTAAGATACTCTGAAATAAATCGATTTTGTATTTGTCAAGTTCTTGTTTCTGTGAATGATTCAGGTTCCAACGTTATTTTTCCTTCCTTGTCAAGTTCTGAAAATATTGTTTGAACTGGGAGTTTGTCACCTATAACCTTCTTTAAGCATGAAACATGGAAAATTGGGTGTAGTCAGGAAGATAAAGCGAGCTCCAATTTGTATTCCATAGTACCAATCTTCTGTAGCACCTTGTAAGGACCATAGTACTTTAGTGATAATTTATTATGCTTCTTATCTTTATTAAGGGACATGTTTTGTATGGCTATAGCCGTAAAAATACCCAGTCACCTACATCAAAACTTATTTTGATGTGATGTTGATCTGCCTGTTGTTTCATTCAATTATGCACCAAAGTTAGGTTATCCTTTAAGATTTGGAGAAGTTGTTGATGCTCGATGTGACATTCCACTGCTTGATCATCCATATTAGCTTTCATTTCATCATTCAAACCATCCACCTTATCCTCCATGTCTTCTTTTAAACCATCCATGTCATCTTTGGTCGCTCTTTATGAGATTGAAATATGTTGCACTTGGTACCGTAATTTTGATATATCATACTGCAATTCTTCCGCTTCATGCGTCATAGTAGAATTTTATAAGGGCTTAATAGGTGTAGATTTATTTTTGGGAGGCATTATAGAACCCAATACTGATAACAATGCTTCAATATTCCCTTAGAATCACTTCAACCACTTTTTCAGACAAAAGTTATGCAATTTTTAAAAAAACAAATACACACATTTTTCTTTATTTTAGGAGCTCGTTATTGAAACAGTTGTAACTTTGTAATTTACGATCTCCAAGATCTAAATGTTGGTCTTGTAGTAGCCCTCTGATTCTTCTTTCCAATTCCATAGGTCAAACCTAATTTGGATTCTTCAAGGCAAATTTATGCCCAATCTCCCACATTGACCTAATTATGGGCTAGTTCAGCAAAGTGAAATTATATGGTGTGCCACGTGTCACTGTTTTGACCTTCAGCTCTGAAATTGACACATAAGAAACTACAGTCCATGCACTTTTTTCCACTTTTTACAGAATTCCAATCCTATGTTTCAAACGAAAGTTATGACGATTTTCCCACGGTCACCTGTTTGAGATGAAATTCTGGAGCCTAAAAAAACCCTAACTTCCATAGATCATATCTCCTAAAATATTGTGAACCAAGATCTGAAATTTTTACACACCATTCCTCTGGATTTCAGCTCAAATGTGTTTTTTTTTTATCTTCTGAACCTTCATATAAAAAAGGTTATCGCAAAAATTCCACGATGACTTGTTTTCAACAGCGAAACCCTAGAATCCAAAGCTCTAATACAAAATGTTATGAAACTAGCTCACAAAATAGAAGAAAAGACAGATCAACAACTTAGAAATCAACCTCTTCGAGGGGGAAACCTCCTTTAAATTACATAAATTAACCATTCTTGGATGATACAAATGAAAAAACCTCTTTTATATATATATAGGAGTCCAATGGGTTACAATATAATCCTAGTCGACGTAAAATAACAATGTAAGCGCACAACAATAAGAATAGTGGGCTTCTATGGGGCACATTAATAACAATATGGGCACAATAATAGAAATAAGGGGGCTATAATAACAATAAAAATAAGGGGATACACTAGTATTATAGGGACCTAACAGAACATGTGTTATATTCATGAACATAATTTACTAACTAAATGTATGTCAAGCCATTGAGACTAACAGGTTCTGGTTAGAGATCATTCTTGGGGAAGAATGATGGTTTAATTCTATGTAATGTAAATGTGGATGCCTTGATTGAGATAACATAATGAATTTATCCCAATAAAGGCTCGTGGTTGTGGGAGGAAGGCTATTGGGAAATAAGTAGTCCTGGTTGATTTATAATTTAATATGTGGGAAGCATGCGATAGGGGGGGACTTTATATATATATATATATATATATATATATATATCTGCGTGTGTGTATATATATGCAACCAATCTAGTGTGTGGAAGACGAAGAGAAGAAAAGGCACTAGATGCTTGTCGGGTTAGAAACTGATCCTGTGTGTGTGAAGAAAGAAGCAAAGAGAAACTCAATGAATAAGCATTAGTGTTTCATTTGATTTCATGAATTTCTAAATTATTAACATGCTTTGATATTCTGATTTATGATGATGTGATCTATGAACTAATTTGACTTGTTGTGATAGGAAGCAAGATGAAAATTTTGGAAAAGTTCATTCCATGGATCAATTGTTAAAGAGGTGTGATTTAAATTATTAAAATTCCTTTATGATGAATCTAATGAAGTTTTGTGCCATGATATAGGAAAGCGTGGAAATTACCAAGTCTTTGTTAATAGACTTGGCTACAAGGAAAGTAGTAGCAGTGTAAAGATACCAAATTATATAGTTGCACATTGGTTACAGGTTCAATATTAGGACCATTATGGAACAGTGGAACCCAATGATGTCCATTGATTTCCATGAAGCATGATATGACTGGTATGAAAGTGTTGAGGCAGGCATATGCCTTGTTTTTTAGACCCTTTCGTTGCAAGAAAACCTTTCCAATGTATGGATCACACGAGGGACTAGGAAGCAGAAAAGGGGGTTCCTAAACTTGGAAGATGAGTGACTGCATGAAAGTGGTGGAATAAGATTTCTCGAGGGATTAGGAAGCAGAGAAGGGGGTTTCATAAAATAAATTGGTTTAAAAGGGTCATGAGCATGGTTCAAATCTATTTAATGTAAATTTGGATGCCTTGATTGAGATAAAATAATGAAGTTATCTGAATAAAGGCTTGTGGTTGTGGGAGGAAATTTATTGGGAAAAAGTAGTCCTGGTTGGTTTATAATTTAATTTATTATGATTACAACTCTCAAATTTGTCCCTATGTTTACATCATGAGCAAGAAATGTTGAAGAACATAACAACATGTCTTTAAATTAGATCCTTGTTTAGAGGATGAGGCACAATACATACAGGTAGACCACTTAGGATTTGGGGTTACCTGAGCTTGGAAGTTGTGATGGGAGTTGCGATGATCGGGAAGTGATGTGATGTGTAAATTTTCCCATGTGTAATTGTGTTTTCCTATTGTGTGTATCATGCATATGTATATGTATGTGTTGTGTTGTACATTGTGTATATGTGCATGTGTTGTGTAATGTGTTGGGACAAGTAGATATGGGATTGTCTAGACTTATGTATTATGTAATGCGGAAGTTATGATGATAACTAAGTTGTGATGGGAGGTGTGATGGTAAATATTATATATGTCAATAGAAACTACCGATATTGGTAGTGGCCACACTCGCAAGGAAGAGAGTGAGCAGGGGGAGATTATACCACTAGTTTCTTACTAGGTTTGGAAACCAATCCAGTTTGTGGAAGTCGAAGAGAAGAAAAGCCACTAGATGCTTGTCGGGTTGGCAACCGATCATGTCTGTGTGAAGAAAGAAGTAAAGAGAAACTCAAAGATAAGTATCAGTGTTTCATTTGATTTCATGAATTTCTAAATTATGAACATGCTTTGATATTCTGATTTATGATGACGTGATATATTAACTAATTTGACTTGTTGTGATAGGAAGCAAGATGAAAAATTTGGAAAAGTTCATTCCATGGATCAACTTCTAAAGAGATATGATTTAAATTATTACAATTCCTTTATGATGAATCTCATAAAGGTTTCTATTCCATGATATAATAAAGCATCGAAACTACCCAGTTTTGGTGAATAGACTTGGTTGTAAGGAAAGTAGTAGCAACATAAAGATACCAAAGTATATAGAAGCGTGTTGGTTACATTTTCATGATCAGGTACATTGTGGAACAATGGCACCCAATGATGTCCATTGATTTCTATGAAGCATATTATGAATGGTATGAAAGTGTTGAGGCAATGATTTGCCTTGGTTATGAAACCATTATGTTGTGAGGAAACCTTGCCAAGGTATGGATCACACGAGGGACTAAGAAGCAAAAAATTGTGTGCCTAAAATTGGAAAGTGGGTGACCACATGAAAGGGGGGAATCGTATCACTTGAGGGACTGGGAAGCAGAGAAGGGTGTTTCAGATAATAAATTGGTTTAAAAGGGTCATGAGCATGGCTAATTGGAATCTGAACACATTGGGGTTCTTCTAAGAAGCAGTGGGTCGAGAACTATTCGTTGAAGGAACAACGAGCACAAAGGACAACATCATCGGATGTTGGAGGCAGACAATAGTACAAGAATAAGGAAAGATAGCAAGTTATATTGGTGAGGCAAAGGCACCTAGAAACTGCAAAAGAACCAAAAAGTTGTTGGCCAAACGAAATTTTTTAGACTTATTTAGTTGTTATGTGAGAAACTATATATGTGAATTGTAATTGTAAATCAAGTTGTAATCATAAATTCCAAATAGTTGTATGCTTAAATAATGTTCAGGATTAAAATATTGATGACGGTTTTCCTCCAAGGCGAAGGGATTTGTGACAACCCCTTTGGGAAAATTCTCCTACTATAAACATTGTAATTAGCATATAAATAAAAATACAAAAGGAAGAGATGGGACATGGATTTCAGAGCTTGGGGAGGGAGATAGCTTTGGATTAACAAAAAAGTATAATTAATTAAGTGGAAACCATGGGATGTTTCCAAATGTGGTCAAAAGGAAAAATCAAATGAATTAGCTAGCAGGATCAAGGACAGTAAAGCATGGATTAAGTTTTGTAACTATCCAATAAAAATTTATAATTCACCAGTCTCTAATTGAGCAAGACCAGCCATCCAAAGCCAGGGATCCTAGCCATCTCCCATTAAGACCAGCCATCCCAACCATCCTATTTATGTCGTCTTTTTTTTTAAACATGTTACCAAAAAACAAACAAGATCTTGTACCAGCTATTGGTAACAACTCCAATGCCCGTGCTGGAAATGGAATTTGTGAGTATCTATGGTCACTTAATACTCCTTCAGGCTAAATTACCTATGAGGGACATTGATCGAGATTTTTTTTGTCAATAAAATTGGGTTTGTGGTTATTCTAGAAGGATAGGTACAAAGTTCTTGCTCGATAAAAGGAGAGCAAGGCTTACACTTGAAACCCCTAGGCAAAAGTGTATTATCTATGTGACATAGATGCAAGGTTTATGCCACTTGTATAAGAGAATATCTTAAGAGCACCTTCTTTACTACACCCAAGTCCTCTCCCTATATAATAGATAGATTGAGTCCTTTATTGTGCCCACGTCCTCTCCCTTTGGGTCAAGCAACTTCCCTCTCCCTTTAGGTTGACTTTCGCTCCTCTCAATGTCAGAAACTCAGAAGATCCATAGAAGGGTAGGAGAGTGAGGAAATTTAGGTAACCCATTCATAATGGAATAAAATTACCTATAGGTAATAATGAGCATGATATAATTCAAGATTTACTATACCTATCAAGCCTCTAATTACTTTAGGTAGATTTAAGATAAGATAGGGAAGACTTATTCTTAGGGAGAGCACTTTTAAATGTTATTCATCGACAAACATCTCTATAAATGGATCTTATATGTTAATTGACAGTAGAAGGAGAGGGTCCCCTCGACAAACATGGAAAGGGGAGGAAGTGCAGCTCGCGACAATAAAAAACTAAGGTAAATTCCTATATATAGGAGCTTGGAGATTTCTTATTATAGGAAAGAAAGTGAAGTCAGTTAGGGTGAACTGCAAGTTAGGGTGAATGGATGGAAATGGTTATCACATAGATGATATTGATTTGTTCTTCTACCTCTTTATTATATCTATGGTTACTGAAATAATATGATAGGTCCTGAGTTTCTTGCCTGGATATTTGGATTGAGAAATTATATTGGTATAGGAGGTGTAGACTTACACCTATGAGATATACTTTTCATTTATGTTTGAGCCTCCCTTTCCTTACCTAGAGATATATTGCTCAGGTTAGTAAAATTGCTTTCATAGCTAGAGTAATTGGACTTAAAGTGTGATTAATTAGACTTTAAATTTTACTTCCTTACATAGCAGTACTTTACTGGAGATATTAATTATCTGGGTCAGTAATGCCTTTCCTAGCTATAAGTGCAAGGAAATTTTCCAAAAAAATAGTCAAATTTATAAAATCATCTGATGCTAAAGCCTCTCACGAACTTTAAGCTTGGGAGATTTTTCTTTATAAAATAATATAACATACTTCCTGGGATATTTTTATTTATAATGTCATTACGCAAGGGTGGGGTGATGGTTTTATCCTTTCCTAGATATTGTTCTTGGTCAGGGCAGGAGAACCATTTCTACATATGTTTCTACACCTTCCTTGATGTGTTTTATACCTACTTCTATGTGACTGAAAGTCCACCTTACACAGTGAATAAAATGATTGATTGATAGGTTTATTGGGGAGGAAAATATAATTCCTCGTGTGTCACCCTTCATAGCTATATTAATTGAGCTAAAATGCCCTTTAGAAAGGTTTGATTTTCCACTCTGAAAATAAGGGAAAGGGAACAAAGAATAGACAAGAATAAGGATTAAATGGTCCCATCCATCTAGAAGACATTTCTAAATATGAATCATTCTCTTATCAATGTAAAATAGATTGGGAAGAGTTATCGATGCAATCTATCATAGAGAAAGAAAGTTAGCAAGCGAAAGCAACTAAATTGATAGAGCGAATATTGCTTGTTGGGCTTGTTGTATTGGCTTATGTTGGCTTATTGTAATTGGATTTTGGGGGTTCAAGTCTTGCTTGCTATACCCAAACAACTCTACTTACGCTATAATAATTTGTTGTTTTTATTTCGTTAGGGATAAGTATAGAGAGTAGTTGTTGCCCTCATATAATCCATATTGCGAACTTATTGGCTGGGGGAACAAGTATCAAGTAAGAATGAGATATTGCCTTTAAGTGTTCAACAATGTTTACGTTGTATTTGTTGTTAATATCTATTTACTTCCACTCCATGCTACATAAATTGATCCTAGCAACCATAGGGAAACCCCCCTCGACTTATGTTCATCCTTTGTCTAAAATGCATAGGAGAGTTGGTGAGGTGATAGTGGAAAACCCCCTAGTTCCACAAGTTTAGTGCCTTATATTTGTACTGTGATATAAAGGTGTGTTTACGGTGATGGACCTGCCAACATTCAGGGGATCTCCCCAATATGAAGTCCCAATTAGACCTCACACTATTTGGTGTAGGATTCCCATTCGGAATACGGATTGGTTTTCGAAGCAGTGGATTTTAATGATATGCGTTGGTTACAATAATGCATAGAGTGGTGTATTCATGACTTTGGTGAAAAAGTGTGTGACTTTGCGAAGGGTCAATTGAAATGCATGAAGGTTCTAACACACTAGGGGAAAGGTAGCAAGTGAGCCCCTTAGAAGCCTATAATAGTATGCATCTTGAAAGGAACACACAAGCATAAATACATCACAAGCTCGCATGCAAAATAGTTCACAAGTTAACCGTGATGTAAATATATAACAACACGCATTCAACAAGATTCATACTAAAGCAAAATAAATATTTTATAAGCACAAGTGTAAGTGAAATAACATTTATTGCAAACATAACAATAATAGTCTTACTATATCCACAACATATGCATGAAAATGTGTCGGCTCTGGTATTTTATTAAAGTGAAAATTTCAATCATACATATACCATTGACGAACCAATAGCCCCAATAGTGGAACATGAAGTCAACACCTCCTCCTCCAAAGAAAGATACTCCCTCTATGCTATGGAGAAGCCAAGGCTCTCAACAAACACCCAAGCTCCTGATCCTAAGCTAAAAGTCTAACCAAAGGCTTTGATCCCAAAATCCCTTTACATGATGTTAGGACTCCGTAGTTTGCAAGATTGGAAAGTACAAACGCTGCAAAGCCTACATCAAAACCACTTTGGAATCTAAGGTCTATCCATCCTAGATTCAGAGAGGGATCTCTCTATATATGTGTTTTCAAAGATATGATCTTTATACTTAAGTATGGTTTTAGGCTAGTTATGAAGAACAAGGTTGTTTGTTTTGTTTTGGTTGGGCAAGATAATATGAAGATGAAGGAAGTCTGTATGAAGGGTGAAGGTGTAAGTAAGTGAAATAATGTTTCAGTTGATAAGACAAGCAAGGAACAGCATCAATCCATTGGTCTATGGAGTCATAATAGGATTTAATTGCACAACAAATTTCAAGAGTGGTCCATGGGGCAAGTCATCTATGTCAAAGGATCTCTTTAAGTTGATTTTATGGAATGAAACAGTAAGAAATGAAGTGAAGGAAGTAAAACACATGAAAAAACAAAGAACAGTCTAAGATCAGGTAAGTACTTTTAAACTAGCATGCTTTTAACATACACTTAAGGGAAAAACACAAAGTAACCTAAGATCAGGTAAGTACTTTTAAACTAGCCTACTTTTGATATACTTTCAAGAGAAAACATTAACAACAAAGAACAGCTTAAGATCAAGTAAAGACTTTTAACTTAGCTTGTTTTCAACATATTCAAAGGAAAACATTCATGATGAACGTAAAAAGTAGTCTAAGATCAGGTAAGTACTTTTAAACTAGCTTGCTTTCAACATATTCTTAAGGGAACTTTTCAGAGCAACTTTTGGAGAAGAAATTAGAGGACAGGGCTAACCATAGACTTCCCTAATTCATCTTTACTTAGCAAACTCTTCAAGAACTTTTAAAGACAATATTTCAAGCTACACTCAACAAAACATGGGCTAACCAACATTCTTTGACTAATCACACTCTATTGATTTATCCTTAAATACACAATTCGGCAGAAAACATAAAGATAAAGATTATTCAGTGAGATTTAGGGTACTTTAGAAGTAGATCCTAATCTATATTTTTTGTTCTTTATCAGAGAAAAGTGGACAGAATGAAAACATAAAGGAAATAACGATTACAGTGAGAAACACATCACCATTGACATAGACCAGGATCCCATAAAGCAGCTATTTGTATTTGATGTTCAAACCAGTTACAATCTTCAAGTCCAGTGGGTCTCTACAGTTTCAAACTTCTCATTTCAGCTTATGTGTCTTCCATTACAAAAACAGAGCTACAGCAGCTTCAAAAGCTATTTACATGCAACAGATATCCAAAGACCATCCCCTTCACTGTCTTCTACAGAAGTATTTATAGAAGAATGAGGAGGTGGAGTGTAGGCAGGTTTCATTTGTTCAATTAATACAGAGTAATGGTGCCTTGACCTTTGGGAGGCCTAAGGGAAAATATTTTAAGTGCTCATCTCTGTCTTAATAAATTTTACATTAAATTTCATCAACTTTAGTTGCTTTTGTTGACTTTGAGGGCTTTTGGTAGGTTTATAGTTAATGTTGAGTTGTCTTTTAAAAATATACTTGACTGTGCATTCATGGTGCCTTCTTTTGAGGTAATAAGCCTGTAGGTGGCAGTTTTGGCTTTAATTGCCTCACTGATGTGGCATTTGGAGGCTCCTTTTGCTAATGTGTCTGTTTTTAATATCTTAAAACACTGATTTGACTGCGATTTTGTGTTTCAAGGCAAATTACGCCATTTCATCCTACTCCGGTCTTCAATTGTGCTTTTGCTTATTGTGCCCACCTTGACACTATGTTTTAACCTTTAAAATAACAGGATTTAACCCCTTAATCCTTCAAATGGTGCTTCATCCCTGATCTTTATACGTAATCCCTTGTCTTTAATCTCTGTATTTCTCTTCTTCATCGTGAACAGGTATCGGGGCGCGTCGAGGGTTTCATTTGTTTTACCATTTTTAATGGAGTGTTGATAAGCACCCATAAACCCTGTAAACCTCCTTTTACACTTTAAGCCCCAGTGTTTTCTCTACTGAGCTAGCTATGGAGGACTTTTCAATGCTTAAGTCGCCTTTAAAAACGTGCAACAGAAACAAACAATTAAATAAAACCTTGTGTTTTAATGGCTGACTGCTTTGGAGGCTTGGCGGAGGGCGAAAAGAGCTATGAGGAGGGGAAAATGCAGGCGGAGACGGTTCTACGGGAAAAACCTGCGAAAACAGGTTTAAATTTGAATATTGGAGCGAAAAAGGGCAAAGGTGGTTTTTGAAAAACCAGGAATGGTTATCGCGTTCATTTCGGGTGGTAAGTGGTTTAAACGCGATTGAACGCAATTCCACACACTATGCGACACTTGTCTTTTTAGAAACCATCGGTATCGCGTAACTTTGGAATGTTAAACTTCGGATGCGAAAATCGCACGATACGCCACCACAGCCATTGGATGAAAGGGATGATATCGGACGGTGTGGACCAAGCGCGATGGAGAAGTTGCTCGGGCGGAGACTGTAGTGGGGGACAGGTGTCGGGGCGTGAAAGTACGGGTCTTTTTGTACCATGGATGGTAGGCCCCGGCAGAGTTGAGTTGTCGGGATTAGTGAAGACCGTCGGATCTATAAGATCTACGGTGGGGAGTTGTTGCAGAGGATGGAGGAAAAGGTAGGGGTGTGGTCGTGTGGGGAACCAAGTGACCAAGAGTTGAGGAGGGGAGAGCTTATCACATCGGCACATTGCCGCGAAGGGGGAAAAGAACAGGGGAAGGGATAAGCAGATGGAGTGATGCGATGAGGGCTAAGATTAGGCCCGGGACATGGTCGCCTGTTGCAATATGTGACAAGGGGCTTTTAATGGAGAAGGGGCTTATCGCATCGGCGGGATGGGGAGAGGGAGCGGGGTAAGGATTCAGCGATTTTGCGATGCGATGCTAAAAGGTGCGATGTGGTGAGCGCTTAGCATTTTAGGCTCCCTGTTGCCGGGCCAGGCTATATGGTGGAAGGGGCCAGGGCTCAAACCCAAAGGGGCTTAAGACCTGTGGGTAAAAAAGGCCTAAAATGAAACTTTTTTAGGTGTTTTTAAGTGTTTCGATAGGAAGAATGAGGGTTTTTAAATCATTACAAATGGTTTTTTAATGATTTAAAAGGGATTTTGAAGGTTGCCTCAGGATAATGAGGATAGAATGGAGAGAAAGGGGGAAAATAGAGGATGAATGTGGGTTGAAAAATGAGTGAAAAATAGTTTTAGATAATGATAGAAAAAGGTCTAAAAAGCAGTATTTTGGATATCAGCATGACTTCTTGGTGGGTTTTCTTAATGAAACAGCAATGAAGACTACTTGTTGAGTTTAGGCAACACAGGAAGTCTTCAAGAATGAGCAGTTTTGCATAAAAACAATCTCTTGAAGGCTCTGGCCCTTATCCATTAAACACCCTTTTTCTTCTTTGATCGTGCTACTTTTAAACAATAGTCAATGTTTCATATCAGCAAACAAATTCTCCCAATCAGTCTACCTACACAGCCTACTTCCTAACATTTTTTCTTCAAAAGGTGCACTTAGACTTGCAGACCTTAAACATCAACATTTTATTCTTTTTAAAGCAGGAAAAACTAACCTAAATCTACCCTTATTTCTTCCATGAGTTCAGATTACACTGTTGAATCATAAATTCTCTACCTAAGCTACTATCCGTCAGGATTACACTGTCTGACAGATTTTATTCTCTATCCTCTAAAACAAAAATTTAAACATAGTCAAATCAGGATTGGGCTATCCGATTTGCCATGGTGTCTATGGTTGTATGTACAAGCTGCACATAGACTTTATTTGCAGAAATTTAAAACTTTAAACATCCTTCATTCTTTTTGTAGCTCTGATTTTGATCTTTTTGGAGTTAATTTTCTTTTCTCTTGGTTGAGATTTTGGCATATTATAACCAATTCTTCCTCAATATCAAAGGTTCAAGTTTTGAACTTGTTTGAACCACTGTTTTTCTATCCTAATATACTCTACTGATAAGCCAAGATTGAACAGTTTGGCAAATCTTCTTTACTATTTTAGCAGCAGAAAATTGAATCCATCTTAGTCATGATTATGCTGTATGACTAAAAATAGCAATGTTGTTTTTGGGAGTGGCATTTAAGCTTGCACACTTTCAGATTTTCTTTTCTTTTTGGTATGGGACTGTACCTTTCTTGTTTTATTTCTACCCTCTTTTTCTTTTTTCTATTGTTTTTTGTAATTTTATTTCTTCAATTTGAAAAACAGTGTTATATACAATGAATAGAAAACCTTGAAATTAAAAATATCAGTCAACAGAAATAATGTGTGAGAACCCTGCCATTAATAGGGCCTCTAAAGTACTCAGCTCCATCCAAATCTTGCAGGAAAAATTCATTGTTTCCAATAGCAGATTGGATAAGATAAGGTCCTTGCTATAAGTTATCAAATTTTCCATGTTTTCCCTTATCTTCTCTTCTTGAATCCCATTTCAAAACTTTATCACCAATCTTGAAATTACTTGTCTTGGTTCTTTTGTCAAATAGCTTCTTGATTTTTTCTTGTAATTGTTGTGCTCAGATATATACTTCCTCCCTGGTTTGCTGCAGATGTATAGTCTGGTTTATTCTCCTTGTCATATCATTATCTTCAGACTATACTTCTTGGATCAGCTTCATGACTGGAACTCCCAAACTGGTTGGAAATATTGCATCAGTTCCATAAAGTAGCTGGCAGGGAGACATCCCAATTGATTTTTTAATTGTCAATATGTCTTCCCATAAAGCATGCACTAGCTTATTGTGGCATGATTTCTTGTTATCTTCCAGCAACTTCTTAATAATGTTTACCAGACTTTTATTTGATGATTCTGCAAGCCCATTACCTTGAGGGTAATAAGCTGTGGAATGACCCAATATGATCTAATACCTGTGACAGAAATCTACCATCTTTTTAGACCCAAATGTAGCAGCATTATCAGTTATGATCTTTCTAGGACAGTCAAATCTGGAAAGTATATGGTTTTCAAGGAATGAGATGATGACTGAGTCTATGGTATTCCTAGAGGGGATGGCTTCTATTCATTTGGTAAAATAATCTGTTGCTGTGAGGATCCATCTATTTTGGGTAGATGAGGGAGGATGGATTTCCCCAATGAAGTCTAGACCCCACTGCTAAAAAGGAGCTTCAACAGTGATTGGTTGCAGAGGTAAGGGAAGCAGTTTTTTTTTTCCCTAAAATATTTGGCATTTGTGACAGGAAATAATCATCTTATGGACATCTTGAAAGAAGGTGGGCCAGTAGTAACCAGCTCTAAGGATTTTGTTAGCAGTTGACTTCCAATAGAGGTGGCCTCTACATTCTCCTTCGTGAAGCTCATGCTTGATCTTTTCTGCATCATTCTCAGGCAAACATTTAAGCGATAATCCACTAGCATTTTTCCAATATAAACATTTATTCAAAATGCAGTAATTTACAGCCTTTAACTTTAAAAATCTTGCCTTTGTTTTAGACAAACCAGGAGGGACATTAAGATTGAGCAAAACATACAAAATATCAGCATACCAAGATGAATTTAGAAAATTATCTTCGATAATTGGAGTTGAAAAATCCTCCTGTTCATCTAATGCATTAAACATGTTTATATGAAGAGCTTGAAAGTTGGATTAAGCCATAAGTTTTTCTAGTCCTTGATCTTTTGTGAGCTTAGTGGGTTTGATTTCTAAGTCATACTCTAAAATTACAGCAATCCACTTTCCTCTTTTACCATCTAGATCTTGGGTCAATATGTCTTTTACAACTGAATGAGGCACAAATGCTATGATGTGGGAATGTAAAATGTAAACTCGGAAGTCCTTTAAGGCTTTGACTAAGGCAAAGGCTTGTTTTTTCATTATTTTATACTTCAGATGTGCATCTCTCAATGCCTTGCTGAAAAATGCAATGGGCTGCTCTTGTCTGTACAAGTTTTTTTGTAATAGGACAACAGCTACTGTATGTTCTGATGCGAATGAAAAGATGAAGAAATCTTTGGTAAAATCAGGACTGATAAGAACTAGTGTTTTAGTGAGTGCTTGCTTTACCAGTTTAAATTATTTCTTTGCTTCTAAGGTCCATTTAACTCCTTCTTCTTTCTTAAGCATGTTTGTTATGTTTCTAAGGAGTTCAGCTAAATTGGGTATGAACCCTCTCAAGAAATTAATATTTCCAATGAAATATTGAAGTTCCTTGATGTTTATGGGATCGTTGATTTGCAATATACCATCAATCCTTTTTTGGTCTATCCTTATTCCCTCTTCTGATATGATATGTCCAAAAAGTTTTCCTTCTTGGAGACCAAACAGTGTTTTCTTTGGATTTAAAGATAGCCCAAATTTGTTGCATTTCTCAAAGACTTTTCTTAAGTGTATTAGGTGTTCTTCATCTGTTTTAGAATAGAAATTGATGTCATCTAAGTAAATCACTATGAAGTAACCTATTTCTTCTGAAAATGCAATGTCCATGGCTTTCTGGAATGTGGCACCAGCATTCATTAAACCAAAGGGCATTTTCAAATACATGAAAGTACCCCATGGTGTAGTAAAGGTTGTTTTGAGTTGATCATCAAGATGTACCAAAATCTTATTGTACCCTGAGAAGCCATCTAGCAAAGAAATTCTTTTGGAACCAACTACCTTTTGTAGGATATGATCCATTTTGGGCAAAGGGTAGTTGTCCTTTAATGAGGCTTTGTTTAAGTTTCTAAAATCAATGCAAAGCCTTATCTCTCATGTTTTCTTCCTAACTGATACAAGATTAGACACCCACTCTGAGTCTCTAATAGGGACAATAATTCCAGCATCATACATTTTTTTTATTTCTTTATCTACCAGAGGTCATTGAACAGGGTTGATTCTGCGCAGTTTCTGTTTAAAAGGTTTCTGGTTTTCTTTAAGGGGTATTTTATGTTGAATTATTTCTGTATCATATGATTTCATATCTTCATAGCTCCATGCAAACACATCAGAAAATTCTTTAAATAGCTCAATGTATTTTAGTCTGATATGAGTTGGCAGTGTTTTAGACAGTTTAATCATCTTGGGATTTTCTTCACTGCCTATATTGCATTCTTCCACTTCAGATTCTATGGGTTCCAGTTTTGGCTTTTTGGCCACATCATTGAGATCAAATAATTCCTTTAGAGGGACCAGTCCTCTTGGCAAGCTTCAGTCTTTGGATTGCAGCACTTCTAAGTCTTCATTTTCCAAGTCTGTGCTATTTTCTGTCATATATTTGAGTTCATGTGTTAACAAATTTATTTATGCAATCTCAAGATACTCTTCTTCTTCAGTAAGTAAGTTTTCTTCAATAGGACAGTCTTGTTCATAATCAGAATCTGAGTTTGATGTCTCAAATTCATTCTTGGACTGTAAGAAGTATTCTATTTGTTTATCTCCATCAAAGATTTGCCAATATCTTTCATCATCTGGGACAGCTGGTCTAAATTTGATCTAGGTGGTGCATTGCTTGGTTTTATAAGGTGTTAGACAAGCTCTAGCAGCAAAGGCTAAACCATTGGCAAGGGTATTTTGGTTTATTGGGACAAAAGTTATTTGGAACTCATCAAATGTTTTCAACAAATCCATGGCATCATTTCTATAGGCTCTAAGTCTGGGGTGTTTAGCACTGTACTCCCCATTTACTTGCCCAATAATCAGCTCCGAATCTCCATGAACTTTTATCCTTTTGGCTCCTAGCTTTTTCAATAAATGTTGGCCTAAAACGAGAGCTTCATACTCAGCTATGTTATTGGTACATTGAAAGTTTAATCTAAAGGAATGCCCCTCAGCATGGTTGTTTTCAGTGTTGTGTATCCATATGCCTGCTCCTACATCATTTTTAGTGCAAGACCCATCAAAATTCATTCTCTAAAGAGAACTGTTTCCAGATTTGTGATTTATTTTATTGTTGTCCTCTCTGTTTTCTTCATCTTTCCGTCCTATACATGGGTCTGCACTACGTTTTTCTGTGTTTTATTCCTCAAAGTTTTCAATGTTTTGAGATTTTACTCCTTGATTCTCATGATCTGTACTAAGTTTATGACTATCTTGAACTTCAATACCTTTAACCTGTTTGCTGTAAATTTCTAAATCAGCAAACTGTTTCTTAATTTTCTCTTTGTCCTCCTCTTTATTAATGGTTGTAGCTATGTTTACATGTGAAGTGATTATATCATTTGATGTTTTTTCATTTACTAACTCTTGCTCTTTAGGAATATCATCATTAAAAAGAATAAAAGAGTCAAGGTCAATGTGTATGGAATAGAGAGGAGAATTCGATGGTCTTTCTTGGTTACTCACCATATATTTCATGTGTGTTTCTATATAGAGTCTTCTAGGTTGACTGAAGACAGGGATGGTGGCATAAGTCATATCCATCTGCATTGTGCTTTGTAACTTAGCACCCCATGATCTTGAAAGAAGCATGCCATATTTGAGGGGTATGTCAGCCACTACAATGTCCATCACTAAACTCTTGGCTAGTATTTGGGCCAAGTTAACACACAAATCCTTTATTAGGCCTAGGCATCTCACCCTACTTGAATCAAAGGAATATAAATCTTTGTAGGGTCTAGTTACCTTTAAGCCTAATCTTTCCATTATCACCTTGGGCATGAGGTTGTGTGATGCTCCTGAATCAAGCATGGATTGTGCAAAATGTTATCATGGATGTTTAAGCTGATGTAGAAGGGAAGGGTAGTTCCTTCTTGAAATTTTCCTTCAATTTTTGGTCCAAATATGAGCTCTGGGGTATCATCATTTAAATTAACTCTATCATGAACATCTTATATGTTCAAAGCTTTCAAAATATGACCTCTATATACATTTTTGAGTGGCTAATTTAGTGATTGGGACAGATATTTTGATTTTAGAAATTTCATTCTCTAGGCTAAAAGGAATCTGGTTTTTCAAAGTGTTTAATTCAGCCTTGTTAGTCACTCCTTGTTCAACAAAAACAGCTTGCTGATTTTTTATATTTGCAGCAGTTAAAATAGTTTTTTCAGGAGCATTAGCTGAGGTGCTAGTGCTGCTGGGGTTAACATTCTGTTTTTCATTGGCTTGGGTGTTTTTCCCTTTATTTAAATCAGAATTTACAGCCACTGTTTTGTGAGTTTCAACTGTCTTTTTGGATGCATTTTCAAGGTTGTTTTTGGAAGATTTATTAGAGGTTTTGTTGTTGGGAGTTTCTTGATTCTTTTTACTTCTTAGGTCATATTTTTTAGGTGATCCTATGATGGCATTTTTAGAATCTTGTTCATAATAATCAGTTTGTGGTCTTTTGTCATCATAAGGTGTATATAGACCTTGTTTTCTTTCATGAAGGAAATCAGAATCCTCATTGCTTACTCCCAGCATGTTCATGTTGTCATCCTATGTTGGTTCATTTATTTCTTCATCATCATTAACATAATTTTCTTGGAAATGAGGTCTGATCTGCTGATCATCCTCTCTTTGTTTGTTTTGAGGTTGGTTTCTCCTAAAGTTTTGATTCTGATTTTGAGATTGATTTCTATTCTGGGGAAGTGATTGATTTTCTCTAGATTGTGCTCTCTCAAGTATGCTCATCTTCTTCATCATTTCCTGTTGATATTGCAACAAGATGATGAGCTTAGTGGAAAGAATCTGCCTTCACTAAGTGGGCCCGCAGGCTATTTTTGGCGCAAAATCTATTTTTAGACTATGTCTATTTTTAGACATGTCGATCATATTCTATGAGTTGCAGGATGTTATTTGTGGATGGCTAGTCAAGTCGGAAAAAATAGATGGAATTCTATTTTTAGACATATTGGGCGGAATCTATTTTTAGATTGCGAGTCTAAAAATAGATATGTCTAATATTATTAGCTCTTAATAATATTTGGACTATAAACATTATCTTATTCTCTTGGAGGACTTCAGTTAAGTGCACAGATGTGGCACAGGAGTTGACAGAAGGAATTACGCTATTCTTGAGGGTTAAGTGGAGCTATTGCATGGATACTTCAGTTAGAACTCATGTGGAAGATTTTGGTGGAGTTATTGAGCTAGTTGATGGAGTTGTGTTCAGTTTAACTGAGTTAAACATAGTTGAGCTAGTTGTATCTAGTCTAACTAATTGATACACTAGTGAGAGTGGTGTGAATTAATTATTAATTAATTCACTAATTATTAACTTATTAATAAACTAAAGAATACATCAGTTAACTACAGTGCATGGACAGTTTCAGTGGAGACCAGTGAAGAGGTAGGTGAAAGAGCAGTGTGACTATCAGTTGTGACTATACTGTTGCATGATTTGCGACAACCAGTGATTGGAGATGCCAATGAGGATTATGCAATCAAGGCTGGACCAATTCGACTTCATTCAGAGCCATTCTTCAGCAGGGATTGCGCAGTAGAGGCAGGCTATCAGGTGGCAGAGATTGGAGCATGTGATTTGCTAGATCGGGCTTGATTAGTGTGTAGAAATTGGAGATTATACTGAGAGCTTTGTGAGGAGCTTTGTATAATTATTGTTACATGATCTCTATTACATATAATATACAGATAGTTGGGGGTTTTCAGCTTTAAGCTTTCCCATAAAATACTGTGTTCATATGTGTGATTGTTTATGGTTTTAATGTGCGCATGCGATTGTTTTTATTTCCGCAATTAATGATCAATGGTAGAAGAGATTTTGTATTGTGCATGAAGTTAAAATAGTGTGTGATTGGGAGAATCTCGGTGAATAATATATCAGTCATTCAAATTTCTATATTTCTTCCATCATTCTCTCCATTTTTGAACTAGATGTGGAAGGTGCAGTTTCCTCCCTAAATGATACTTTCTTTTCATTCCTCATCCTAGCTCTTTTTTCAATTAGATTTACTTCCACAGCCAGAGCTCCCTTTTGCATGTCCTCCAAAGTCGAAGGATCTCTTTCTCTTAGCTGATATGCCATTTCAGGATCAAATCCTTCAGGAAATTTGGCCAAAGTTGAGCCTTGTGGAGGTTTCAATTCTGGGGGTAGGGCATTATAAACACTATTGAACCTAGTGCAATAATTTTGAACACTTTCCCCAGTGTTTCTTTTGAGGTTGTTGTAGTCTAAAAGTATTTGGAGAGGGTTTTTTCTGATTTCCCATTTGTTTAGGAATGACTGATGGAGAGCTTGGAGGTGATTAATACTATTAGGGGTTAAGCTTTTGAACCATTTTCTTGCTTCTCCCCCTAAACTCTGAGCAAACAATCTGAGCTTGACAGTTTCATCGTCAATCTCATTTCTATCAAAATAGTCATTCATCTTGTCCACATGTTGTGAAGTAGTAGTGGCACCACTGGCATCATATAATGGTATCTTGGACTGATAGTCCTGTGGCAGATTGACTAAAGGTAAAGGAAGGACTAGAGGAGCATACCATGTTGCCATGATAAGAGGTTGTGGAAAAAATGGGGGGTTTACAGGTGGAGGATGTAAGATGGGAGGGGGTTGATGGAATGGGGTGGTTTGAACAGTGGGTGTATGGATAACAGAAGTGGATAGACCAGCAAGAGACTATTGAGCAGATCTTGGATGAGAGAAACCAAAATTGTGAAGGAAATGTAAATCAGGAGGGGTAGTTTCTCTGCTAACAGTGTTTTCACCACTATGTTGGGGTGAGTGTGAAGGCTCAAAGTCTATCTGATCTATATCATCAAGTGACCTAGTTCTGAATGGGTTTCTTAAGTCAACTTGTGAATCTTGTAGAGCTATAAGGTTTTCGGGAACAGAATTAGCTCTATGGACTGGTCTGACAACAGTTGCAGTTTTAGACTTAGGAGATTTCCTAAGTAAACTTTATGGATTATCAACTATATCAGGAGGATTTGGGTCAAGATAGGCTCTAGTGTGGACTCTTCTAGAAGCCACTATGCTATGTTTTAAGACCCAATGATAAGAAAAGTTCAACCAAATATGACAATCTTTGATAGGCTAACTGATCCTTTAATAAGAAAACTTAATCCTCACAGTTTCCTTAAGTGAGTTTGTATGATGTTATGATAGAAAATGGGTTTCCCAGTGGAGTTTTTTAGGTCTATTCATGATTGTGGAGTCACCAAGTGGAAATTTTTAGCTTTAGAAGGTAAAATGTTTTATGTTCCACCACCATTAATAGGTTTGAATACCAATCTGAAATATTTTTGGGTTTTCTGAGTTTTTACAACCCTGTGGTTTATGAGAGTGTCCTAAATCCATTTCAACACTTAGCTACAGTGATGAGACAAACAGAGTTTACTCTGCGGCTTACTTAGCTGATTTCTTCAAGGTTTGATAAGGCTCTATTTAGAATCCTAAGGGTTACTTAGTTTGTCACTGATTCAAATAAGTCCTATCAAGATCACCATTATGCTTGGTAGTGCTTGAAGAAAACTGATTTTAATTAGATGAACACTAAGTGTTTTGTTTTTAAGGATTTTACTCAGAAGTCCCCAGTATGGTCGCCAGTATGTTAGGTCCCTGTAGTTTGCAAGATTGGCAAGTACAAACACTACAGAGCCTACATCAAAACCACTTTGGAATTTGACGATCTAGCCATCCTAGATTCAGAGAGGGATCTCTCTATATATGTGTTTTGAAATATATGATCTTTATACTTAAGTATGGTTTTAGGCTAGTTATGAAGAACAAGGTTGTTTGTTTTGTTTTGGTTGGGCAGGATAATATGAAGATGAAGGAAGTATGTATGAAGGGTGAAGGTGTAAGTGAAAGAATGTTTCAGTTGATAAGACAAGCAAGGAACAGCATCAATCCATTGGGCTACGGAGTCATAATAGGATTTAATTGCACAAAAAATTTCAAGAGTGGTCCATGGGGCAAGTCATCTATGTCAAAGGATCTCTTTAAGTTGATTTTATGGAATGAAATAGTAAGAAATGAAGTGAAGGAAGTAAAACACATGAAAAAACAAAGAACAGTCTAAGATCAGGTAGGTACTTTTAAACTAGCCTGCTTTTGAGATGCACTTAAAGGAAAAACACAAAGTAACCTAAGATCAGGTAAGTACTTTTAAACTAGCCTGCTTTTGATATACTTTCAAGAGAAAACATTAAAAACAAAGAACAACTTAAGATCAAGTAAAGACTTTTAACTTAGCTTGCTTTCAGCATATTCAAAGGAAAACATTCATGATTAACATAAAAAGTAGTCTAAGATTAGGTAAGTACTTTTAAACTAGCATGCTTTCAACATATTCTTAAGGGAACTTTTCAGAGCAACTTTTGGAGAATAAATTAGAGGACATGGCTAACCATAGACTTCCCTAATTCATCTTTACTTAGCAAACTCTTCAAGAGCTTTTAAAGACAATATTTCAAGCTACACTCAGAAAAACATGGGCTAACCAACATTCTTTGACTGATCACACTCTATTGATTTATCCTTAGATACACAATTCAGCAGAAAACATAAAGATAAAGATTATTCAGTGAGATTTAGGGTACTTTAGAAGTAGATCCTAATCTATATTTTATGTTCTTTGTCACAGAAAAGTGGACAGAATGAAAACATAAAGGAAATAACGATTATAGTGAGAAACACATCACCATTGACATAGACCAGGATCCCATAAAGCAGCTATTTGTATTTGATGTTCAAACTAGTTACAATATTCAAGTCCAGTGGGTCTCTACAGCTTCAAACTTCTCATCTCAGCTTTTGTGTCTTCCATTACAAAAATAGAGCTATAACAGCTTCAAAAGCTATTTACATGCAACAGATATCCAAATACCAACCCCTTCACTGTCTTCTACAGAAGTATTTATAGAAGAATGAGGAGGTGGAGTGTAGGCAGGTTTCATTTGTTCAATTAATATAGAGTAATGGTGCCTTGACCTTTGGGAGGCCTAAGGGAAAATATTTTAAGTTCTCATCTCTGTCTTAATAAATTTTACATTAAATTTCATCAACTTTAGTTGCTTTTGTTGACTTCGAGGTCTTTTGGTAGGTTTATAGTTAATGTTGAGCTGTCTTTTAAAAATATACCTGACTGTGCATTCATGGTGCCTTCTTTTGAGGTAATAAGCCTGTAGGTGGCAGTTTTGGCTTTAATTGCCTCACTGATGTGGCATTCAGAGGCTCCTTTTTCTAATGTGTCTGTTTTTAATATCTTAAAACACTGATTTGACTGTGATTTTCTGTTTCAAGGCAGATTATGCCTTTTCATCCAACTCCGGTCTTCAATTGTGCTTTTGCTGACTATGCCCACCTTGACACTATGTTTTAACCTTTAAAATAACAGGATTTAGCCCTTTAATCCTTCAAATGGTGCTTCATCCCTGATCTTTATATGTACTCCCTTGTCTTTAATCTTTATATTTCTCTTCTTTGTCGTGAACAGGTATCGGGGCGCGCCGAGGGTTTCATTTGTTTTACCATTTTTAATGGAGTGCTGATAAGCACCCATAAACCTTGTAAACCTCCTTTTACACTTTAAGCCCCAAGGATCGTCATCCTGGAGGGTTTTCGCTATTGAGCTAGATCTGGAGGACTTTTCAATGCTTAAGCCGCCTTTAAAAACCTGCAACATAAACAAACAATTAAATAAAACCTTGTGTTTTAATGGCTGACTGCTTTTGAAGCTTGGCGGAGGGCGAAAAGAGCTGTGAGGAGGGGAAAATGCAGGCGGAGGCGGTTCCGCGGGAAAAACCTGTGAAAATAGGTTTAAATTTGAATATTGGAGCGAAAAAGGGCAAAGGCGGTTTTTGAAAAACCAGGAATGGTTATCGCGTTCATTTCGGGTGGTAAGTGGTTTAAACGCGATTGAACGTGATTCCACACACTATGTGACACCTGTCTTTTTAGAAAACCATCGGTATCGCGTAACTTTGGAATGTTAAACTCCGGATGCAAAAATCGCGCGATACGCCACCACAGCCGTTGGATGAAAGGGATGAGATCAGATGGTGCGAACTGAGCATGATGGAGAAGTTTCTCGGGCGGAGACTGTAGTGGGGAACAGGTGTCGGTGCGTGAAAGGATGGGTCTTTTGTACTGTGGATGGTAGGCCCCGGCGGAGTTGAGTTATCGAGATTAGTGAATACCGTCGGATCTACAAGATCTACAGTGGGGAGTTATTGCGGAGGATGGAGGAAAAGGTAGGGGTGTGGTCTTGTGGGGAACCAGGTGACCAAGAGTTGAGGAGGGGAGAGCTTATCGCATCAGCACATTTCCGCGAAGGGGGAAAAGAACAGGGGAAGGGACAAGCAGATGGAGCGATGTGATGAGGGCTAAGATTAGGCCTGGGACATGGTCGCCTGTTGCAATATGTGACCAGGGGCTTTTAATGGAGAAGGGGCTTATCGCATCGGTGAGATGGGAAGAGGGAGCGGGGTAAGGAATCAGTGATTGTACGATGCGATGCTAAAAGGCACGATGCGGTGAGCGCTTAGCGTTTTAGGCACCCGGTTGCAGGGCCAGGTTATATGGTGGAAGGGGCCAGGGCTCAAACCCAAAGGGGCTTAAGACCTGTGGATAAAAAAGGCCTAAAATGAAACTTTTTAAGGTGTTTTTAAGTGTTTCGATAGGCAGAATGAGGGTTTTTAAATCATTACAAAGGGTTTTTTAATGATTTAAAAGGGATTTTGAAGGTTGCCTCGGGATAATGAGGATAGAATGAAGAGAAAGGGGAAAAATAGAGGATGAATGTGGGCTGAAAAATGAGTGAAAAATAGTTTTAGATAATGATGGAAAAAGGTCTAAAAAGCAATATTTTGGATATCAGCATGGCTTCTTGGTGGGTTTTCTTAATGAAACAGCAGTGAAGATTACTTGTTGAGTTTAGGCAGCACGGGAAGTCTTCAAGAATGAGAAGTTTTGCATAAAAACAATCTCTTGAAGGCTCGGGATTTATTTTTAGCCATCATTTGCTCTGACAAATTTACTGATGGCTAACACGTGAGTTATGAGGATATATTTATAACAGAAGGTGTGACTCTTCACTTCCCCTTTGTGACTCTTGGACTTCCCTCATGAATCTTAAACTTATTTACATCATGAATCTTCACATTCCACAATTGAAACTTGGAATTTCACTTACAAATATATTACAAAATATTATTACAATATACGTATACCCATATAAGAAAAAATAGGGTAGATTCAACTATACAACCTAATAATAAAAATCATGTCAAGCTTGAGTTTAGGGAAACTCTAGCTCGGCATCTTCCACTTGTTGTTTATTGGTCACATAATGATGCCAAGCTTTGTACTGCGCAATGACTTCCCCAAAATTTGTGATGGTATCAAGATGGAAGCAGAATCTAGCCTCCATGGCATCTGGGTATATTGACTTGGAACTGGTTTGAATGTCCTTATTTAGCAGGAGCAACGTAGTATTGATTTGGACACTGCCACCAATGTTCTTCTACATATTTTTCTTGTTCACTTAAAGATCTTTCTTGGTGCCAATATCTTTGCACTGCTCCAAGTACTCTTCAATCTCTTGCTTGACCTGATTTTTGTGTTTAGCCTCAATGAGTGAGCTAATTGATGGGATCCTGTGTAATTTCACCATGAAATTCATGTTGTTATAAAATCGTGTATATAAGGCCTGAATGTTGGAAATGAACAAGGCGAGTTTTTTGTTATTTTGGATGATCACTTGAACCTTTTCTTTCTCCAACTCTGCCTCTTACCTTATTTTCTTTCGCAATTCAAGAGTTTTCCATTTGTATCGCATTGACCATTCATGCACAACAGAAATAGTTTCTTGTACAACCTTAAGATTTTTAACATGATATTTACACTTCTCCTGCAAGTCGTGCAAGTCGAAAACCTCCTTATGCACGGTAACAAGCTCCTCATAAAGATTTTTCATGGTCTCTCCCACTGTAGATATTTCGTCGAGTATCATTGCCTTCAATTCTTCCAGATAAACCCATGAGGGAGTTGTGTTCTATACCTTTGCTCGGAGTTGTTCAACCTCTTTCCTAACAACCTGCGGGTTCTTTGCCAACTATTTGTTCTCGACCATCAGATACCCAACATTTGACTATTTTTCACCTGTGAAAGCTAAGTTGGATGCAACAATGGAATTGGGATTCCTTCTAGTGTCTGCCACAATAACCCTTTCTCTGATGAATGCAGAAGATGCGAGGTCACCTGGGAAATGTTTCTTTCATGCTTGTACAATATTTTTCTGAAGCTCGTCATAATTCATATTGCACATGTCCATAATTGAACCCTCATCAAGAGGAACAATTTCTTCTCCCTTGCTTAGAGCTTGCTCTACTGGAGGGGGGGCTAAATGGTGACATGTTGTGTGGTTGGCGCCAGGTTGACATCTTGGTTCAACGGCTTTGATTCCACCTCCAAGTATTGAATCACAATCAACTCTTCAATCTATTGAGTGAGCTCCTTGTCCTTCAACTATTCGCTCTCCTCTCCTGGTAGTTGGTTATGCTCTTGCTCCTCGACTTGTTTCCGTGCGACTTCTCCTTATTCTATTATTTGCCTTTCTTCTTCTTCACACTTCTTATTTTCTTCCTCCAATCTCCTCTACTCTTGTTCTTCCCTTTGTTGTTGTTTTTCTTCATGCATCCTCTATTTCCTCCTTTTCATTGCTGCTAAGGCCTCTTTCAGAATGATTGTATTCGCTTTCATTTTGTGGCTTCACTCTCCCCCAGGGATATATGTAACCTTCCTCTTACCCTTTTTGCGCACTGGTTTGTGTTTTTCCATTGGTGCTACCTCTGGAGTAGTTTCCTTCTACGAAGTAACTTGTGATGTTTCAGCAAAGTTGAGTGGTTCACGGGACTTTGAGGCATTATAACAATTCTCCCATGTTTCCTCCTCAGGTCCGCAAAATATCTCTCTTTGCCACTAGAAATGAATCCTCACACAAGGGTCTCTACAAATATTCCTTGGATTGTAATTCCATACGACTGAATTCAAAATTCTCTATCTCCTTTCCCTCGATGTCTATAACTTTCAAATTATTCATTTCGTACAATCTGATTTGCATAGGAAGAGTGATTCAAGGTGTTTTCTTCTTCCTGTGAAAATTTGTTGATAACCCGTGGAGAGATGGTAAAAAAATTCTAGCATGACTAACTTATCAGTGGCATACCTCGGTAGAAGATGTAAATACTTTTGTCTATTGAACACTCTGAGGAAAGTGTCATTCGGTGAGGCAAACCAATCTTCTATATCTGACTCTGCTTCCATTGCCCCATGTGACATGCAAGGTGGATCTTCCTAAAATATTAGCTTGTACAATGGAATAAGGAAGTGATTATTCATCCTTTCCATTAATCCTTTATTTACGCACTCTGAAAGCATATTGCAGTAGATGTGCACGACAGCTCTCGTGGTGTCCAGGTCCAATTCATGCCAAGAAATGAATTGTGAGCACAAATTGCATCCATCGGGTAGGAAGACATGTAAAATATGGCTTGCTTTCTCTTGGGAGGATTCATGGCATTAGCTATATGGATGTTGAGCTGTCGAGCCAACAAGTCTTACCAGTTGAATGGTTTTCCTTCATTCACAACCCCATTTAGTAAAAATCCCCACCCTTCAAGGAAGGTCTCATTGCTCTACTAACCATAGATTCTGCAACATCGAACTATCAAGACGTTATAGGCCCTACTGAGATATTTTTTCTTGTAGGTGTTGGTGGGTGTATGATGGAATTTTGTTGGCTCTTTCACCGAGCTTTTAACAATGTCCTTTGTACTCAAGTAGTTGGTGGTGGCATAGAAGTAAGAATCCAAGAGTGTTTCTAGCTCCTGTAAATGGTACATGAGATGGTAATCCGATGCCAGAAAAGAAGCAAGCCTTTGTCTGCTAGAATTGCTCAGAGTCATAGTCTTTGAATCTATATGCAAAATTATCCAATTGACAACGTCTACACATGGGAAAGCCTAATATTTTCATGCAACCTTATGTAATCCTAACTTTTGAACATTGAAATATACCTGTTTGTCCTCCAGATATGCTTTGAAACTTCTTGCTGAAAAAGCTTCAATGACTTTGTGCCATGTGATATCTGACCCGTTTTCTATGAACAGTTGATTATCTAAATAAACTGGAAAGTTAACTTGCATATTTTCAACTGCCTCCCTGGTTTTGCTCTTAGCGGTGTCCTTTGAAGGAGATCTCTTGGGTGTCATTGTGTCGGTGACTGATGAAGAGAAGTGCTCAACAACTACAATAGGAGGAAAAGGAATTCATGGAAAAGATGAATTAGATACAAAAAAATGAGTCATAAAGAAATATAATAGCAACAACCACTAGACTGATAATGAGGGATACTGGCTACCTTAACTACGCATTCTGGAGTCTCAGCAGCTAGTGGAACAACCTGAGGCTTGATACTGCGTAATGCACAATTCATCCCGGGCAGACTACGGGAGAGACTCTACATTCTGTAGTCTAAGTGGCCAAAATATCAAGCTTAAGCCCTGGAAATGCACAATGCATAGATGGGTAAGCCCGATACTATGCTTTGCGCAGTCTCAGAGGCCAAGTAGGCATCTTGAGCCTTGGACTTGCGCAATGCCCAGTTGGGCAAGACAAATATTGGACAAATGATTTGCAGATATGCCCATAAAGAGTATGGGAAACTGGAAGATATTTAGAGTGCATATTTGACTAAGGATAAATAGATAAATGCAAATCAAATGTAGAATATCAACATGCAAAAGGAAAAACAAACATGCACAGAGAGTTGTTGAAATCGCAAACACTAATGGGAAAAAACAAGAAAATTGATGTGACACTTGTAAAATGCAAACGACAGACTAAACCAACACTTTTGAAAGCGAATAAAAGTTAAAAATATAACAAATATGAAGAGAAACAAGTAAAAAAACACTCACAAAAGTGAAATGACAAAAAGTGACAAGAAAAAAAAAAAAGACAAAAAAAAGCAAAACTCACCCGAAAAAGTGCAGCAAACTGCACCGAAGGCTCCTTGGTTTCCTTGGGAATACTTGAGCTCCAAGATCAAGTGTGAAAATTAGCTCTAGAAGCTTCCATTAAATAGATCTAGGCCGATTAGGCTTTATGACGTGCATGCCTAAAATCAAGGAAAATGTGACACTTGGCGAAATTCCAAAATAACAACTTGTGTCATACTTCAGGAAACTAAATAATGACTCTAGATTTTCTAAGGATGACTTTTTTCTTTTTTCTTTTTCTCTTTTTCGGGAAACTTTCCATGTACACTACTAAGAAGGATTGTGTAATTCCTGAGGATTGGGAAACTCCTTCACTCAGTGTATCGCACAATTTCTGAGCTCAGGGGAGGCTTTACGCAATTCTTGAGCTTAATGTTGGTATTCCATCCATAATTGTGTAGTTTCTAAGCTCAAGGTTGGCTTGCCTATCTGTATTGTGCAATTTTGGTTCTCAAGGTTGGTCTTCCTTCCAATAATGCACAGTTTATGGAGGCAAGCCCAACGATGTTTCAAGTTCAAGTCAAGAGTTTGCTTGTGTCTGAAAGATACCTAGTTAGGATCAAATCATCACAAGTACAACATGAAAAGATAATTCTTTATCATAACATGAATAATTGATGACAGTAAAATATAATCTCCTATGGACAGAAAGGAAGGCTCTAAAATCAAATCATGGACATTTTTTTCAAGGTGGTTGTAGCAGCTACAACAAGGTGTTATACACCTAAACTTTGAAGAAGAGCATGACATTAAATACAATGATGGTTATTTTTTGTAGTGCGAGAGTTTCTACCATAGTTGATTTAAGTGGATATTAGTGGACATCCACCTATTCCATTGACTCATAATGGTTCCACACCTTGATGGTTTTACTACAACTTTTCAAGCCCTAAAATTCAACTTACTTTTCTAGAATTTCACTTGTATTTTTGGTAGTTGACATAGATAATCTATCATGCAGGGATTAAATTTTGTAACTATCCAATAAACCCCCCTAAATGGAGTTTATATGCAAATATTGTGACCCTAGGAAGTTGACACAACAACTAGCCTCTCAATGGTCATCATTCCTTTTGCTACTTCATATCTTATAGTTAGGGTTTTGGACCTTCAAAATATTCACATCTCAATACATCATACTCTGTGTTAAAAGGTGAATTTGGTCTCTTGTAATGTATTCTTGCAAATGAGTATAGCTGACTAATACTCTTGTTTTTGAGATTTAGAGATACGCTACCACAATTCTATATAATTTGTTGTGATAGCCCCTTTGGGAAAATTCCCCAAGTATAATCACTCTAATAAGCTTGTAAATAAAAATACAAAACGCTAATATGGGACACCAATTTCAGAGATTGGGGAGGGAGATAGTTTGGAATTAGTAGAAAATATAATTGATTAAGTGGTATCCATGAGAAGTTGTCAAATGTTCTCAAAAGGATAGATCAAATAAATTAGGCAACGGGAAGAAGGAAAATAAACATACCTTCCTTGCAACAGATACAAGTAATAATGGATAAAAAATTAATGAGGAGATGGCCACGTTGTTGAAAATTTACCTAAAATATAAACTCACGTACAAGTGAGTTGGACATTAGTTATAACAAAAAACAACCATAAATAAAAATGGAGACAATGGGGGGACAAAGAGGCAGGTGGCACCATATTACTAGCCTAGAAAAGTCTAGCCAGACATTAAGAAACGAATTGTGGAAGAATGACAGAGATGAGGGAGGAAAATGAGTAGGAAAACTACATCCTTGGGCAGAGAGCAGTGCATCAGGAAGGACATGCTCAATAAGAGACAACAAGAGGAACAAAGCGGGACACTTTATTTTAGAGGAGAGGATATTTTTGGTTGAAGACAAAGGGAAGCTATAGAGAACGGTTGATTTGAGATGCACGGTGAAATATCTCAAAGGCAAGAGGATTACAATGATTGAGTGAGTGAAGGCAGGTTCCCAAGAATAATTGAATTGATAGTGTCAAATAGGTTAGAAGCAGCATGGACAAACAGCTAAAATGAACAACAATAGGAAGATTTCCTTTAAAATGCTAAGAGCAGTGTTTTAGAGGCCTCTAGACTTCGGATTTAGAGTAAAGGCACTAAGTATCAAGTGTTTATTATTGGGTAGAGATGGGTGAATATTTTGACTCCCAGTGGTGTAATTAAGAAATCCCTTGAGTACTCTCCCTTAAGCTCTGAAATATGGCTCGGGGGTGACAACTGCAAGTGACGTTGGTTGTAGCTCGTTTATGGTTGGGTGGAAAATTAGAGTCCCAATATAAGTTGGCCAGACCTTTGAAGAATAAGACAAGTACTTCTTATGTTGTATAGGCTTGTGAAATTTATATACATATTAATTGAGTTGTCCCCTTTCCATTTGAATGCATGGACTAAAAATGATGATGGTTCTTGTCTTGTGATTTTGAGTATTTAGCTCTTATTTGTTGATGCAATAATGCTTATTGTGTCCTCTGCACTAAAATATATTAGGTCCCTATAATACTAGTGTATCCCCTTATTGTTATTGTTATTATTATTATAGCCCCCTTATTGCTATTTTTATTCCCATGTAGTCCCCGTATTGTTATTTTGTGCCCCATTGAAGCCCATTATTGTTATTGTTGTGCCCTTACATTGTTTTTGTTATGTCGGCTAGGATTATATTATGACCCATTGGACTCCTATATATAGAAAGGCGGTTTTTTCATTTATATCATCCAAGAATTATTCATTTATGTAATGTAAAGGATGTTTCCTCCCCCTCGAAGAGGCTGATTTTTAAGTTGTTCATCTCTCTTTTTTTCTATTTTGTGAGTTGGTTTCATAACATTTGGTATCAAAGCTTTGGATTCTAGGGTTTCGCTACCACAAACAGGACATCGTGGAATTTTCGCTATTAATTTTTTTCTACTAAGATTCAGAAGCTAAAACAAAAACTAATTTGAGCTAAAATCCTGAGGAACTCTGTGTAAAAATTTTAGATCTTGGATCGCTATATTTTCAGACATATGATATGAGGAAGTTAGGGTTTTTGGAGGCACCATAATTTCATCTCAAACAAGTGGTTGAGGGAAAATCGTCATAACTTTTGTTTCAGACATAGGATTGGAATTATGTAAGAAGTGACCGAAAGTACACGGAATATAGTTTATTTTGTATCGATTTCAAAGCTGAAGGTCAAAACAGTGACACGTGGCATGCCGTACAAGTTTTCTCTGCTGAACCAGCCCATAATTAGGTCATTGTGGGAGATTGAGCATAATTTATCTTGAAGAATTCAAATTAGGTCTGACTTATGGTAATGGAAAGAAGACTTAGAGGGATACGAGAGGACCAAATTTCATATGTTGTAGATACAAAATTACATAGTTACAATCATTTAAATATCAAGCTCTTAAAAGCAATAAAAAGGTGTGTATTTTAAAAAAATGCATAACTTTTGTTTAAAAAATTAGTTTGAAGTGATTCCAAGGGCATATTGAAGCATAGATATCAGTATCTAAGTTCTATAATGCCTCCCAAAAATAATTCCACACCCATTAAGCCCTCAAAGAGCTCTATTGTGACGGATGAACAGGAAGAAGTGCAACATGATATATCAAAATTACAAGACCATGTGCATCAAATTTCGCTCTCGCAAAAAGTAACCAAAAATGAAATGGAAGCTAAGATGGATAGTTTGAAGAAAGGCATGGAAGCTAATATGGATGGTTTTAAGAATGGAATGGAAGCTAATATGGATGGCATGGAAGCTAATATGGATGGAATGGAAGCTAAGATCGATGGTATAGTAGAAAAATTGAAAGGCAACATGGAAGACATGAAGAATGATCTAAAATCACACATGGAAGGTTTGAAAAAGTTGTTACACGAAATTATTCCTAATGGCGAAAAGGTAGTAGAGGAAACTCATGATGAAAACAAATAAATGTTAACATGATTTCATAGAATTTAATGTTGGATTGAAGACCCATCATATTACAAAGATCGATGAGAAAGTTTGATGGAAAGGATCCCATAACATGGATACTACAGATGGAGCAATAATTTGATGTCCATAATGTGAAAAACAAGAAAAAGGTACACATTGAAACTTTATATTTAGAACCCAACACATTTGTATGGTATCGATGGATTTTCTCCTGTAAAAAAACTGTCAATTGGTCAATTTTTACGGAGGAAATAATAGAAAATTATGAGGATACAAAGAGAAACACCTTCTTTAGCTAATTGATAAATCTCAAACAAAAGGGTTCAATGGTGGAGCACATTGAGGACTTCCAAAAATTGAATATATGGTTAAAGGATATTCCAGAGGAGCATAATATTAATGTCTTCATAGGGACTTTAAAGGATAACATCCAACATGAGGTTTGCCATTGGGAACCTGATTCATTGGAGAAGACATTCAGGTTGGCAAGAAAAATTGAAAGCAAAATTATGGAAAAAATGAAGAATACCACTCACAACTATAAAGATGGAAGTGTTTATATTCCTATACTTCCACAACCTACAAGGTTAACACCACAACAATTGGAAGAAAAAAGAGCAAAAGTGCTTCGATATAGTTGTGTTAGAAAATACACTAAAGGTCATAAGTGTGCTGAGAAAAAATTATTTTACATAGATTGTGAAGAGGAGGAAGAAAAGGAATAGTGAACTTCAAAATAAGAGGATATACACCAGGAACCCACCCTAGAGGAAGAAGAAATGAATCCGCCCATATCCTGTAATGCATTGGCAATAATTACCACTCCTTAAACTCTCAAGATAGAAGTACATATAAAGAAGAAAAATGTGATAGTGATGATTGATTCGGGAGTACCCATAATTTTATTCATTGTAACATAGCCAAGGAATTGAATTGCTTCCTATACCCAGCACCAGAGTGTCAATTGATGGTTGCAAATGGAGGAACTATAAATTGCTCTGTAAAGTGCCATAAGATCAAGCTAACCATGGGGGAATATGTATTGAATAATCCAATGCTCTCCATTCCAATGGGTGGTGTTGATGTTGTACTAGGAGTACAATGGTTATAATCTTTGGGGATGGTCACTTTTAATTTTCAATAAATTTAAAAAAAAAAAAATTGGAAGGAAAGGAAGTTGAATTACAAGGAACCGCAGGGAATCCGAGAAAGATAATCAGCTCTAATGTCATGAAAAATCTTCTGAAGAAATAACAACGAGGCGTAATTTCACAATTATTCTCACTAGAGGTTCAAACATCAAAATCATCTATTTCTCCATATCTCCAAAAATTATTAGGCAATCATTCCAAGGTGTTCGAGACTGCCAAAGGACTCCCGCCTATTCGTGAACATGATCATGCTATTATTTTGATTGCAGGAAGCATTCTTCCAAAAATCAGGCCTTACAGATATCCTAAAAAGAGTGAGATTTAACGTATGGTTGCATAAATGCTAGAGGCTAGTATAATTTGACCTAGTCAATGTTCTTTCTCTACTCCAGTAGTATTGGTGCAAAAGAAGGATGGATCATGGCGTATGTGTCTGGAATATAGGGAGCTCAACAAGCTCACTATTAAAGATAAATTTCCCATCCTCGTCATTGATGAATTATTGGATGAATTACATGGAGAAATTTACTTCACCAAGTTGGATCATCATTCTGGATATCATTAAATTAGAATGAATACTGAAGACATTTCAAAAACAACATTCATAACTCATGAGGGTCATTATGATTTTTTTGTCATGCCTTTTGGCCTTACTAATGCACCTTCCACATTTCAAGTTTTGATGAATCCCATTTTCAAACCCTTCCTTAGAATATTTTTGTTAGTATTTTTTGATGATATACTAATCTACAATAATCCTTGGAAGGATCATGTTCAACATGTTGACAAGGTGCTCAAACTATTGGAGGAAAAACAATTATATGAAAAACCCTCCAAATGTTTCTTTGGAGTACATGAGGTGGAATATTTGGGTCATATTGTATCTCATGAGGGTGTTAAGGTAGACCCTAAAAAAATTAAATCCATTAAGGAATGGAAAATCCCCATAGCCATAAAGCATCTTCGACAATTTTTGGGGTTAACAGGGTATTATCACAAGTTTGTTAACAGTTATGGGAGAACATCGGCACCTCTAACATCATTATTGAAGAAGCATGCATTTTCTTGGACTCCAAAAGCAACTAAGGACTTTGAACATATAAGATAGGCAATGTGCCAAGCACCGGTCTTAGCTACGCCAGACTTCACAAAAAATTTTATTATGGAATGTGATGCCTCAAGAAATTGAATTGGTGTGGTTTTAATGCAAGAAGGAAGACCCATTTCTTTTGAAAGTTGTCCAATCAAAGGAAAGTATTTATAGAAACCTATTTATGAGAAGGAAATGTTGGAAATACTACATGCACTAAAACAATGGTGACCTTACCTAATGGGAAGACACTTCAAGATATTAAAAATAAATAAAAATAAAAATAAAATAAAATAAAAATCATGATAGTCTTAAATACTTTTTGGAACAAAGATTATCTTCAAAAGAGAAACAAAAATGGGTCACAAAGATGTTGGGCTATGAATTTGAAATCATCTACAAAAAAAAAGAATCAAAATGTTGTTGCAGATGCACTCTCGGGAAAGGATGAGGATGTGGAAGCATTGCTTTGTACCATTTCTATTATCCATCCTTAGTGGATAATCGAAGCAAGGGATGAATGGAAGAATGATGAAGAAGTGTGGACACTCATTCAAAATTTGCAGCAAGATCCTACAACATCTGAAACATTTAGCTAGAAAAATGATTCATTACGGTATAAATATTGCTTATATCTTTGTAAGAATTCTCAAATCAAACAAAATATTCTTTTGGAATTGCACACCTCTCCCTTTCGAGGGCACTCGAGATTTTTAAAAACTTACCACAGGGTCAAGAAGGAATTTTTTTGGGATGGACGTAGATCTGATATTCAAAATTTTGTGGCAAAATTTTTGGTTTGCAAACAAAATAAATTTGAGACAATTAAGACCCCAATTATGTTACAACCTTTATCCATTCCAAGTCAACGTTGGGAGGAGGTTTCAATGGATTTTATCACAATTTTACCCAAGTCCGAAGGAAAGATTGTCATCATGGTGGTAGTTGAAAGACTTACCAAGTATGCACACTTTTGTGCATTATCGCATCCATTTAAAGCCATTACATTTGCTACTGCGTTTATGGAAACAATTCAAAAGCTACATGGAAACCCAATTATCCCATTTTTAAAGGAAATTTTTGGACAAAATTGTTTTCTTGGTTGGGTACTCAATTAGCTCATATCTCATTATATCATCCTCGATTTGATGGGAAAACTAAGATAGTGAAAAAATGTTTGGAAGGATATATTTGTTGCTTTGTATCTGATAAACAGAAACAATGGTTCAAGTGGTTACCTCTGGTTGAATGGTGGTATAACATTTCCTTCCATATTGCAGCAAAAATGACCCCATTTATGGAACTTTAAGGATATCATCCACCGTCCATCTCATCATCTTTAAGAGAAAATTATAAGGTTCAAGCAGTGGAAGATCACATCGAACATCAACAACAAGTTCTCCTACTCTTAAAGGATAACCTTACTTTGGCACATAATCGAATGAAACAACAGGTAGATCAACATTGTAGTGAAAGAAATTTTAATGTAGGTGATTGGGTATTTTTACGGCTACAACCATACAAACAAATGTCCCTCAAGAAAGCTAAGAAGGATAACAAATTATCGCCAAAGTATTATGGCCCTTACAAGGTGTTGAAAAATATTGGTACTATGCCATACAAATTGGAGCTTCCTGCATCTTCCCGAGTGCGCCCATTTTTCCATGTTTCATGCTTAAATAAGGTTATAGGTGACAAGCTCCCACTTCAAACAATATTTCCAGAACTAGACGAAGAAGGAAATATCATATTGGAACCAGAAGCAGACACAAAAAAAAGAACTCAACAGCTACGAAATTGATCAATTTCAAAGTATCTCATAAAGTGGAAGAACTTAACCGCTGAAGATTCGACATGGGAGGACGAGAATTTTATATAGAAGCATCCAGAACTACTCAAGCATTGAGGAAAACACTTTTTTGAAGTAGAGGGGAATTTTAGGTCCCTATAATACTATTGTGTCCCCTTATTTTTATTATTAGTATAGCCCCCTTATTGTTATTGTTGTGCCATCCCCATATTGTTATTATTGTGCCCCATAGAAGCCCACTATTGTTATTGGTGTGCCCTTACATTTTTATTGTTATGTCAGCTAGGATTATATTGTGACCCATTGGACTCCTATATATAGAAAGGAGGTTTTGTCAATTGTATCATCCAAGAATTGTTCATTTATGTAATGTAAAGGAAGTTTCCCCCTCGAAGAGGTTTATTTATAAGTTATTGATCTCTCTTTTCTTCTATTTTGTGAGTTGGTTTCATAACAAAATCTTACTTGTGTGCCCATGGTGTTGATAAATGCTTCAATTAATATCGAGGAATGTGATTTCCTATGTGGAATTCTGAGAATGGCCTAGTTCTTGTGATTAACTTTGAGCTTCAACTCAAATGTGGTTGCTCGAGAATAAGAGAAGGGTAAAACCATTACCAATAGAATGATAATCTATGGATTATCAATTTTAAGGATTGGACTGTGTTTTCAAGCCTCATTCAAGAGTTTATATATATATATATATATATATAGAGAGAGAGAGAGGCATTTGGTGTTATTCACATGGATTAACCCTGTAATATGAGTGCAATCAATTATATGTGTAGATGTATATGTGTGTGTGTGTGTGTGTGTGTGTTTTGTTTTTTTTCTTTAGATACATGTATTTACAACTATCAGAGTGCAGGTTTGGCTGAGTGGTGAAGCTCAAGAGAGATAGTGTGGATATTTATAAGTGTATGCATAAATGGTCGAGACCTTACAAGCTCAAAAGGACTAGCATTATTATATGATATATATTCATCCCTTGTGTATTTTCATAGGGGTCACGTAGAGATTTTAAATATATATATATATATATACGGTACAGATAAAATATTGGGAGTTATGATCAGAGACTCCTTTTAAAACCCTCGGGGTACCAAACCTCCTTCTTATGAATTGGAAGGTAAGGCTAAGAGGAGGGGATAGAAGGAGCTTTGGTACCCCGAGGGTTTTAAAAGGAGTCTCTGATCATAACTCTCAATATTTTACTCCCGAGGTGACTTGGAAAAGTAGGGCCAATTAAACGCGCCTTGTGCAATATGGAAAAAGAACCCCCCTCCCTCGCCACCAAAAATATTTTATAACAAGAAATTCTTACGCGATGAGGGTTTGGACCCCCTTGGTGGGACCCACGGGCTACATGGAAGTGTAGTGTTAGCAGGATGTAGGGGACGTCACCTAGGGTTGATATCACCTTAGCGGAATTGGAAAAGGGGATCGAGTCTTAAGGGAGCTTTATGGCTAGGAGACAAGACTCAGGGTTGGAACCTTGGTTATTGGTGTCAAATAATGGTCGCGATGGGTTCATAATAAAATGGATAGTATGAAATGAGGACCCCCCTGTGACGTTAGAAGAGAAAATAGGGGGAGGTATGCACTTAAATTTTGGCATCAAATTTACACGAGACACGAGGGTCATCAGATGGACAAGGAGGAAAATCGTGTCAAAACATTTTAGATGTGTTTTACAAGGAATGAGGACCTTATCAGGCTCGTGGAAAGCATGGAAAATGACATGGCCTCGTAGTAACATGACAATATGGTTGCAAGACACATGTCATCTGTAATTGTAATTTTAGTGGGGCCAAGTGACATGTAAGAAATTGGCACATGAAACTTCTAAAGGAGGCCATGTGGAGGCCATGAAGTCACCCTGGTAATTTTGTAAGG
This sequence comes from Pinus albicaulis, assembly GCA_034641835.2. Lineage (NCBI taxonomy): Eukaryota > Viridiplantae > Streptophyta > Pinopsida > Pinales > Pinaceae > Pinus > Pinus albicaulis. Next base: position 751,175,666 of record CM076575.1, on the reverse strand, counting down.
GTACAGACTGAAGGAGCTCTGAGAACAACTATTTGGGGCAAGGAATGTCATTGTAACATCACCTCGACCATATTAGTTAATGGTACCATCCTAGAGGAAACCAAAAGGGAGTATTGGGGGAACAATGGGTATTTTATGTCCCAAGATAGAGGAAGTCTTCATTAATTAATGATAAGTGTGAATTATCATCCCAATTTCGAGGGACCCTAGAGATTTTGGGTGGAGAAATGTTTGAGAACTCCCATAATTTTACTCCCAGGGTGACATGGCACTGCAGAACAGTCTGTTGGGTTTATGCTAGTCGATATTTAGATGTGGTTCAAGGGGGAAGGCACATGGTGTTGTGGTATATGCATGTGTGAATAAGGGACTCCCTATCACCAGGAAATTTTGCATGAAGGCATATAGTGCCAAAAAGGAGGTCACATGGATTACATACATACATAGAAAGGTATCAACGAGACGAACAAAAAGAAGTTACCCATTTTGGTGTTTGAAATTTTTGAAAAAGGTAAAAACAAATTAGACCCCATTTCCACTATTAAACTTTGAAGGTCGAGTATATGTTGTAACCATCTCTTTTCATCCTTGGTATGGTCCATGGGTGGTCATGGGGTGTGTTACAGATTGGTATTAGAGTCTCCAAGTTCAACACTTGGAGAGGATGGGCTCTATCATAGACGAAATGAAGATAAGGATTCAACTTTAAACCTTTGGAAGTAAACTAGTGCCCCGTTATGAAATTAATAGAGTGGTAAACCCAATGATTGGATATATGGATATGGAATGGATCGCGAACTCTCAGTATAATAACTAAAGGTGAATAATTATTTTTTGCTACTCATAACGCTGATTGTGGATTGTATGTTGTTATGGCATCTGAATGTAGAATTGTGTGTTGATTGCAATAATTATTCAGACATGTTGTTTTGATGGATGCATTGACCATGCATGTTTTTTGCATGAGTGTTTATAATGCACTAGTATCACTGGTTAAGTGATGTATTCTTACTAGTTGGGATGTATGATCATGTGAATGCTTATATGATCTTATGGATTTTGGAAATAAATCCCTATTTTTCTTGTAGCCTGCATAGCATGACTTGATTCAATTTGAATGTACACACACACACAATGGGATGTTAGAATCCCATAGTCTTATTGGCATCTGACAAAAAGCCTAGGTGGAGGTTGAGATTGCAAATACTTTGTTGTTTCTAGCCTCGGTAAAGAGGACAATTGTAATTAATGTTGATCATTTTGGTAAAGATCGATTTTAAACCTACGAAGGCACGAATATAAATGAACTAGTATGCACATGCGCATGAAAATTATGATTTAAAAAAATGTTGAGTCATGAAATATGCATATTATGTGGATTTTGAAACAGGTGACTAATGAATAAATCGAGATATGTGTGCAGCTACAAGATAACATGGAAAGGAAATAACTAATATGTATTTTGAACTAAATATACTAACATATGAGTTTATGTGGCAGCACATAGGAAGCCTCAGTGGCAACAAAAGAAAATACATGGCTAGTGAATCTCTGCATGGACAGAAAAGAGGAAACTCCACTCACAGATCAAGGACTTTCAAGAACTTGAAGGTTGAACTAAGGAATTGTAAGGTAGCCATTAAGAAGCTTGCCAGGAATCAACGATGGTTTCCCAAGGTGGACTTAATGTTGCATAAATTTATGTGGAAGTCGACACAATAGGATTTATTCTTGAAATGGGAGCATTGTGCTAATAGAGGTCTTGTAGGAAAAAAAAGAAGCCCATCTTATGTTGGATTTGTGGGGGAAATCGTGTAAAAATGGATTGCCCCACGGGTAGAAAAAGAAGGGAAGTGGTCCCTGCAAGCCACGGGGACATGAATCTGCAATGAAAAATACTAATAAAGAGGAGGTAACTTTCCCTAAAGCTCCTTGAAAGATGCAAATATACATTATAAAATACTTCCATGTATAGTATTTTGGGGGAAGTAAGACTTCAAGTTTGTTCTAATCCTTGGAAAGAAGCATTGAATTGATTGTGGTACGTGAATAAACATATATACATATACACTTGTATGATGGCTAAGAGTGCCATGAACGTTGGACTCATGGGGATCGAGTTGATTTTTGGGGACTAATTTATTTTAATTCTTATGTGTTGTGGTTTTAATTTAATGACTTAATGGATCGATATCATTTTTATTGTAGATTTTTGCATGGCCATGTTGTTCTCTTGAAATTTTTATAATTTTTGTTGTGATTTCTCTTTTTGTATTGTTGTCTTCATTTTCCTTTTAAAACTTGGTATTTTGACTATCATGCTTGGGGTCCAAGGAGTACTTGTTGGGCATGAATTGTTTGTATTGTTTCCCTAAAATTCAACGTGTTTTTTAGGAATTTTACTTGTATTTTTGGTAGTTGGCATAGAGAATTCATAACGCGTGTATTAAGCTTTGTAACTATCCAAGAAACTCCCCTAAATGGAGTTTGTATGCAAAACTTGTGGCCCTAAGAAGTTGTCACGTCAACTAGCTTCTTAGTGGTCCTCATTCCTTTCGTTATTTCATCTCTTACAGTTAGGGTTTTGGACCTTCAAAATATTCACATCTTGATACATCATACTTTATGTTAAAATGTGATTTTGGTCTCTTGTAATGTCTTTTTTCAAACTTGGAGTATAGCCAACAAACTTGTGTTTAGAGATAATCTACCGCAATTCTAGCTATTTTGTTATGAGAGTTCCTTTGGGAAAATTCCCCAACTATAATCACTGTAATAAGCATGTAAATAAATATACAAAAATATAAGATGGGAAACTAATTTTAGAGCTTGGGGAGGGAGATAGCTTGGGATTAGTAGAAAATATAATTGATTAATTAGCAGCCATGATAGTTTTTCAGATGTGTTCAAAAGGATAGATCAAATAAATTAGGCAGCAGAAAGAAGGATAATAAACATACCTTCTTTACAATAGATACAATTAATAAGGGATAAAAAATTAATGACGATATGGCCACGCTGTTGAAAATTCACTTCAAAGTTAAAGGCACGTAAAGGTGAGCTGGCCATTAGTTATAACAAGAAACAACTAGAAAGAAAAAGGAAGGAGACAATGGAGAGACAAAGAGGCAGGTGGCATCATCTTACTGGTCTAGAAAATTCAGGCCGGACATGGAGAAAAATATTGTGGAAGCATGACACAGATGAGGGAGGAAAATGAGCAGGAACACTACAACCTTGGGTGAAGAGTAGTGCATCAAAAAAGATACGCTCAATAAGAGACAACAAGAGGAATAAAGAGGGACACTTTATTTTATAGGAGATGAGGTTTTTGGTTGAAGACAAAGGGAAGCTAGAGATAAAGTTTGATTTGAGGTGCATGGTGAAATCTCTCAGAGGTATGAGTCTTTCAATGATTCAGTGAGTGAAGGGAGGTGCCCAAGAACAATTGAAGTGATAGCTTCCAAGAGGTTGGGAGCAACATGGACAAGCAACTAAAGTGAACAACAATAGGAAGATTTCCTTTAGATTGTTAAGAGCAGTGTTTCAGAGGCTGCTAGACTTCGGATTTAGAGTAGAGAAACCGAGTATCAAGTTTTTTTTGTTGGGTGGATATGAGTGAATCTTTGGACTCCCAATGGTGTAAGTAAGAAATCCCTTGAGCAGTCTCCCTCAAGCTTCGAAATATGGATCAGGGATGACAGTTGCAAGTGACATTGGTTGTATCTCGTTTATGGTTGGGTGGAAAATTAGAGTCCCAATCTAAGTTGGAAATTCCTTTGAAGAATAATACAAGTACTCCATATGTTGTGTATGCTAGTGAAATTTATATACATAATTATTGTGTTGTTACCTTTCCATTTGAATGCATAGAATAAAAATTATATAGGTTCTTATATTATGATTTCGAGGAGGATTTTAGCTCTTATCTATTGATGAAATAATGCTTATTGTGTCCTTTGCACTAAAATATTACTTGTGTGCCCATAGTATTGATAAATGTTTCTATTAATATCAAGGAATGTGATTTCATATGTGGAACATTGAATGTTGACTTCCTGTGTGAAATTCTGAGAATGGCCTAGTTCGTGTGGTTAACTCAAGCTTAAACTCAAATATGGTTCCCTAAAAATAAGATAAGGGTAAAATCCTTACCGATAGAATGATTATCTATGGCTTATAGATTTTAAGGATTGGGTTGTGTTCTAAAGCCTTCTTCAAGAGTTTATACACACATACACTTTGTGTTATTCACAAGGATGGACCTTGTAATATGAGTGCAATCAATTTTATGTGTGGAGTAGATGTAATATGAGTTCAATCAATTTTTATTCCACAAGGTTGAAGTTCTTATTAGCTAGAGGGTAAGGCTAAGGGGATGGGACAAAAGGAGTTTTGGTACCCAGGGTTTTTAAAAGGAGTTTATGATCGAAACTCTCGATATTTAACTCTCGAGGTGACTTAGAAAAGTGGGGATGATTGAGTGTGCCTTTTTCAATATGGCAAATAAAACCCCCCTCCCCTGCCACCCAAACTCTTCTATAACGAGAAATTTTTATGTGGTGAGGGGTTGGACCCTCCTGGTGGGACCCATGAGCCACATGGAGGTGTGGTGTTAGCGGGATGTGAGGTATGTCACCTTGGGATGACGTCAACTTAGCAGAATTGGAAAAGGGGACTCGAGTCTTAAAGGGGTTTTATGGCCAAGCGACAAGGCCCAAGGCTGGAACCCTTGGTATTGGAGTCGAATAAAGGTCGCAATGGGTTATATTCAGATGGATATTTTGAAATGAGGACCACCCCTGTGACATTGGAAGGGAGAAGGGGGGGAGGTCTGCACTTAAATTTTGTCAACAAATTTATATGAGACACAAGGGTCATCAGATGGATAGGGTAGAACCTCATGTTAGAATATTTTAAATTGGTTTTACAAGGAATTAGGACCTGATGGGGCTCGTGGCAAGTATGTAAAAAGATGCATCCTGGGAGTAACACGAAAATATGGTTGCAAGATACATGTCATCTATAATTGGAGTCTTGGTGGGGCTAAGCAACATGTAAGAAATTGTCACAATACACTCCTGAAGGATGCCATGTGGAGGTCGTGAAGTCACCACTATGACTTCGTAAAGAGACAAATTGAAGGAGCTCCAATAAAAAATGGTAGGGGCGGGAATGTGATTGTGACATCACCTCGGCCATATTAGCTAATGATTCCATCCCAGAGGAAAAAAAAAGGGAGTAGTGAGGGAAAATTGGGGATTTTAGGTCCCAAGACAAAGGAATTCATCATCAATTAATGAGAAGTGTGAATTCTCACCCCACTTCCCAAGGACCCTAGAGATTTTGAGTGGAGGCATGTTAGAGAATCTGAACATATATTGTAATTCTGAACATATATTGTAATGCATTGGCGGGAATTACCACTCCTCAAACTCTCAATATAGAAGGGTATATAAGGAAGATAAAGGTGAGAGCGTTGATCGATTCGAGTAGTACCCATAATTTTTTTCATTGTAAGATAGCCAAGGTATTGAATTACTTCCTATATCTAGCACGAGAGTGTCAAGTGATGGTTGCAAATGGAGGAACTATAAATTGCTCTGGAAAGTGCCATAATATCAAGCTAACCATGGGGCAATATTTATTGAATATTCCAATTCTCTCCATTACAATGGATGGTGTTGATGTTGTATTAGGATTCCAATGGTTACAATCTTTGGGGGCGATAGCTTTTCATTTTCAAGAAATTTTCTTGAATTTTTTTTGGGAAGGAAAGGATCTTGAATTATGGGGTATCACATGGAATCCAGGAAATATAATCAGCTCTAATGTCATGAAAAATCTTTTGAAGAAATAACAATGAGGCGTAATTACGCAATTATGCTCACTAGAGGTTCAAACATCAAAATCATCTATTTCTGCAGATCTCCAAAAAGTTTTGGACAACCATTCCAAGGTATTTGAGACTCCCAAAGGCCTCCCACCTATTCATGATCATGATCATGCTATTAATTTTATTACAGGAAGTGTTCCTCCAAACATCAGGCCTTACAGGTATCATTATGCCCAAAAGAGTGAGATTGGACGTATGTTGTCAGAAATGCTAGAGGATGGTATAATTCAACCTAGTCAAAAATATTTCTCTACTCTAGTAGTATTGGTGCACAAGAAGGATGGATCATGGTGTATGTGGTTGGATTATAGGGAGCTCAACAAGATCACTATTAAAGATAAATTTCCCATCCCAGCCATTTATGAATTGTTGGATGAATTACATGCATCAATTTACTTTAGCAAGTTGGATCTTCATTCTGGATATCATAAAATTAGAATGAAGACTGAAGACATTTTGAAAACAACGTTTAGAACTCATGAGGGTCATTGTGATTTTTTGTTCATTCCTTTTGGCCTTACAGATGCACCTTCCACATTTCAAGGCTTGATGAATTCCATTTTCAAACCCTTCCTTGGAAAAATTGTGTTGGTATTTTCTGATGATATACTAGTCTACAACAAGTCTTGAAAGGATCATGTTCAACATTTTGATAGGGTGCTCAAACTATTAAAGGAGAAACAATTATATGCAAAAACCTCCAAATGTTTCTTTGGAGTACAGGAGGTGGAATATATGGGTCATATTATATCTCATGAGGGTGTTAAGGTAGACCCTAACAAAATTAAATCCGTTAAGGAATGGAAAATCCCCACAAACATAAAGCATATTTTAGGATTCTTAGGATGACAGGGTATTATCGTAAGTTTGTTAAGAATTATGGGATAATTTTGGCACCTCTAATATCATTACTGAAGAAAGATGCATTTTCTTGGACTCTAGAAGCAACTAAGACCTTTCAACATCTTAAAGAGGCAATGTGCCAAACACCGATATTAGCTACACCAGACTTCACTAAAACCTTTATTGTGGAATTTGATGCCTCAGGAAATGGAGTTGGTGTGGTTTTAATGCAAGAAGGAAGACTCGTTGCTTTTGAAATTCATCCAATAAAAGGAAAGTATTTACTCAAGCCTATTTACGAGAAGGAAATGTTGGCAATACTACATGCACTAAAGAAATGGTGACCTTACCTAATCGGAAGACACTTCAAGGTAAAAACATATCATGATAGTCTTAAATACTTTTTGGAAAAAATATAATCTTCATAAGAGTAGAAAAAATGGGTCACAAAGATGCTGGGTTATGAATTTGAAATCATCTACAAAAAAGGGAAGCAAAATGTTGTTGCACATGCACTCTCAAGAAAGGGTGAGGGTGTAGAAGCATTTCTTTGTGCCATTTCTATTATCAAACCTGAGTTGATAACCGAAGCAAGGGATGAATGGAAGAATGATGAAGAGGTGTGGACACTCATTCAAAAGTTGCAGCAAGATCCCAATACATCTGATACATTTAGCTGGAAAAATGAATCACTATGGTACAAAGATCGCTTGTATATTTGTAAGAATTCCCAACTCAAACAAAAAATTCTTTTGGAATTGCACACCTCTCCCTTAGGAGGGCACTCAGGATTTTTAAAAACTTACCACAGTGTCAAGAAGGATTATTTTTGGGATGGCCTTAAATCTGATAGTCAAAATTTTGTGGCGGAATGTTTGGTTTGCCAACAAAATAAAGTTGAGACAATTAAGACCCCGAGTCTGTTACAACCTTTATCCATTCCAAGGCAACGTTTGGAGGAGGTTTTAATGGATTTTAACACAGGTTTACCCAAGTCTGAAGGAAAGAGTGTCATCATGGTGGTAGTTGATAGACTTACCAAGTATGTACACGTTTGTGCATTATCTCATCCATTTAAAGCCATTACAGTTGCTACTTCATTTATGGAAACAATTCAAAAGCTACAGGGAAACCCAAATAATATTGTATGTGGCAGAGATCCCATTTTCACTAGAAATTTTTTCATGAAATTATTTTCTTGTCTGGGTACTTAATTAGCTCATAGCTCATCTTATCATCCTCAATCTGATGGGCAAGCTGAGATAGTGAAAAATGTTTGGAAGGATATCTTTGTTGCTTTGTATATGATAAATAAACACAATGGTTCAAGTGCTTACCTCTGTCTGAATGGTGGTATAACACATCTTTCCATACTGCAGCTAAAATGACCCCATTTATGGAACTTTATGGATATCATTCACCGTCCATCACATCATATTTAAGAGAAAATTATAAGGTTCAAGCAGTGGAAGATCACATCGAGCATCAACAAAAAGTTCTCCAACTCTTAAAGGATAGCCTCACTTTGGCACAGAATTGAATGAAACAACAGACATATCAACATTGAAGTGAAAGAAGTTTTGATGTAGGTGACTCAGTATTTTTACAGCTACAACCATACAAACAATGTCCCTCAAGAAACCTAAGAAGGATAATAAATTATCAACAAAGTATTATGGTCCTTACAAGATATTTCAAAAGATTGGTACTATGCCATACAAATTGGAGCTTCATGCATCTTCCCGAGTGCACCCAGTTTTCCATGTTTCATGATTAAAGAAGGTTATAGGTGACAAGCTCCCAATTCAAGGAAGTAAATATTGCCAGAACCTGACAAGGAAGTAAATTGATACTGGAACCTGAATCAGTCACGGAATTGATTGATCTAGGTGGATATTGGTGGCCACCCGCCTATTCCACTTAGGTCCCCACCGTTTTTTCTTTCATTTTTTCAGTTTCATTAATTGTAGCACAGTTTGTTTTTTTAGCATTTTTTTGGGTCCTGAACTTCTAGAGTCGTTTTGAGTCCCTAAATGACATTTTTTGGGAAAATTGAGAGCAATAGGAAATTTCCTATGATTCTTGTCACAAAAAAAGTTGTATTCCTTGGATAGATATTTCTAACGAGGTATTTTGCACGTCAAACAGAGATCATATGCCAAAGTTACATCCCCAGGAAGTTGATGTACCAATTTACCCAAACGGGGCCCATAGTTTTGGTGCTTCATCTCCTAGGGTTAGGTTTATGGATGTTTAGGGTTTTCCATTGTTTCTCAATAAAAAATAGGCCCTCGAGCCTCATTGTAACATAGTTCAGAGGCATGTAGCCACCACATATATTCTTAGAGATACGCTACCAGTGCCCTAGCTAGTTTATTTCCATTTTGTCTGTAACAAATTTGAGTTTTTTAATATTAATGAAATGAAGTGTTATTTCCACTGCCTCTTTGTATTTACGGTTATTTGTGTATTATGTTGTGTTCTTGCATAAATCCAGATCAGTGGTATCATAGCGGTCTGCTCTTTCTCGATCCTTCTTTGCATGTCCCCAATGAGGTCGGGGTATAAGGAGTTAGGGCTTGATCTGGTTGAACCTTTGCAAGATCAACCTTGCAAACCCCAACAACCGCTTATGGGGGATGAAAAGAAATATGAGGGAGAAGGATATCCTATAAAAATATTGCTTGAGGAGGCCCTCGAAAAACAAAGGAACGTGATGATGGATAACTTGGCACAAATCCTTCAACAACTGCCCACCGGCGACGCATCTGCATCTAGCAGCCACTTTGGAGGCGCAAGTCCTTTTAAGGTACAATTAAACTTTGACATTACCATATTTGAGGGCCAAATAGATGCATACGTCATAGATAGATGGTTGAATCTATTAGAAGTATATTTCTCGGTTCATTACTTTTCCGACCAGGAGAAGATTATTTTTCCACTCCTTAAAGATACCCCCCATGTCAAGGATTGGTGGGAAACCTATTGTGAGAAAAATGACGAGGGGGAACCCTACTATTTTCTAGGTCGTACCCACTTGGAATTATTTTCGAGATGCCATCAGGGAACAATATTATCCAGTGGGGAGCTATGAGGACAAATACATACAATGGACTAAGTTGCGACAACAAAGGGATCAAGATGTGCATGAGCTGACAAATCTGTTCCATACCCTGCACACAAAGTTGAGTATCAAAGATTCGGAGAAACATTTGGTGTTGAAGTATCGCAGTTGTTTGCACAAATACATTCAGGAGGAAATGAATTTCATCGACATCTCCTCACTTGGTACTGAATACAGGTATGCTAACAAGATTGAGCAAAAATTCAAATAGAAGAAGTGAGACTTTTCATCTGTGAATAAAAAGCAAAGGAAAGGTGCCCCCAAACTGCAGAATAAAGGACAAATCCAAGGCATGGTGGCCCAATACAAACTGCCAAAGCCGCAAGCAAAGAACAACACCACGAAGCCGCAGAAGGACATAGGAAAGTGGTGTGAGTTCCATAATTAGCTCCAGTCACAACACAAGTGAGTGTCGGACCAAGCAATCATTGGTGGAAGAGATGAGGGCTTCTACATCATATGCATGCTCCAACTCTGAATCATAACCTAACAAGGGGAATTAAAAAGAGAAGAATATTATTGATGCAAATCCCAACGCCACTGTTTCCACCACGAAGATTCAGAAGGAGAAACCAGAAGATCCAGAGGAGGAGGAGCATCTCTTCCAATCCCAAATGTGGGTAAAGGGTTCCCCGCTACAGTTCATTGTCGACAGTGGGAGCCAAAAGAACCTCATTTTAGCAAAGGTCGTGAAGTAGTTGGGCTTGCCAACCACAACACACCCACAGTCGTACACCATCAGGTGGCTACACCAAGGATGGGATCTCCACGTCAGCCAGCAGTGCCACCTTCCATACAGCATCAAGCCCTTCGCGAATGAGGTATTATGTGACATTACTCCTCTTGATGTTTGTGATGTATTGTTATGCCAACCATACTTGTGGAAGCGACATGTTGTGTATGTGTCCCGGCCTCACGCTGTTATTGTAACTTTGGGAAATAACTTGTACAGGATACCAGAGGTACCACCGCCTGCTGCTATCTCTTTGGTTACTACAAAACAATGTAGTAAGCTCATTTCCAAAACCGGGAAATTTGTTTTCCTGATGATTTGCACTCAGGGCAAGAAGAAGGTTGTGGCCACGACCTCCAGAGATGGTTCCTCTGCACAACAACAACAAATGGACAAGATCATGGAGGAGTACGGGGACATCTTCACATCACCCGCAGGGGTGCCTCTGCACTGTCAGGTCAAGCACCCCATTGATTGAACCCCGGGGTTACCGCTACCCAATGGACCAATATATCAGCGCTTTGTTCTGGAGAAAGATGAAATCAAGAGGAAGATTCAAGAGCTGTTGCAGAAAGGTCACATCCAGCCGAGTTCATGGCCCTGTAGGTGCCCAATCATGTTGGTCCAGAAGAAGGATGGGACTTGGAGACTCTGTATTGACTATCGGGCGCTGAACAAGATCACTGTCTGGAATAAGTACCTGATCCCACGGATTGATGACCTTCTGGACCAACTCAAAGGGGAAAAATATTTCAGCAAGCTCAACTTGAAGTCCAGGTATCACTAGGTACCAATCGAACCCTCTGATGTGTGGAAGACTGCCTTCAAAGCCAAGGAGGGCCTATTCAAATGGTTGGTCATGTTTTTCGGGTTGACAAATGCTCCTACAATCTTCATGTGGCTGATGGATGACATCTTGCAACCATTCACAAACTCATTTGCAGTAGTGTACTTGGATGACATCCTGATATTCATCCAGAATTGGGAAGCGCACCTCCACCACATCTAACATGTCCTCCAAAAATTGTGGCACACAAGTTGTGTGCCAATTTGGAGAAGTTCACTTTTGGCATGACCGAGGTTTAGTATCTGGGATACATTATTGATGAACGGGGGGTGTATGTGGATCCAACCAAGATCCAAGTTTTTTAGCATTGGCCAGCCCCAACCACTCTTATAGAGCTTCGCGAATTTTTGGTTCTTTCTAATTTCTATTGAAGGTTTGTGTTTGGATTCTCTCATATCACTTTGCCCTTGAGTCAAGTCACCAAGGGAGGAGCGAAAGAAAAATTATTTTGGTCGGAATCTCAATAGAAGGCATTCGTAGAATTGAAACATCGCCTCTGCTCTGCCCCAGTGCTCACACTACTAGACTTGCAACAACCATTCGAGATTGAGACAGATGCCTCTGACTATGCTATTGGGGCAATTCTTACTCAACAAGGGCATTCAGTGGCATATCACAGTGAGTCACTGTCTGACACAGTCTACAAGTATCCCATTTATGACAAAGAAATGTATTCCATTGTGAAGGCTTGTTGACAATGGAAGCATTACATTTTGGGGAAGGAAACGGTCATCCACATAGACCACCAACCCCTATGGTTCATACAGACACAAGGTAAGTTGCAGAACGATCGCCATCATAAGTGGTCCACATATCTATAACAATTTCATTTGAACATCAAGTACAAGAAGGGCAGCACCAATAATGTTGCAGACTGCCTCAGTCGACTACCAATCGTGGCAATAACCACCGTTCTCAGATCTTATAGGCATGAGGCTTCTGAATGGCTGCTTCTCTAAAAGAGCAATCCAGAATTAGGCCACACATACAAGACACTCTTGGAGGGTGCGTAAGTTCCAAATTTTCACATCCAGGATGCACTGTTATGTTACTTGGGACACCTTTTTGTTCCTTCAAGTGAGCATGCCAAGATTATTTTGGAAGTGCACTACAGTAGATTTGTTGGGCATTTCAGGGTCAAGAAAACAGTGGCAATACTGCAGAAGTATTTCTATTAGTCGAACCTTCGACAGGATGTCGGGAAGTACATAAGATCCTGCACTTCTTGCGCCATGTTTGAATCGACCATCAAGAAGCAAGTCCTATATACTCTTATTCCTACCCCTAGTCAAACTTGGGAATCCATATCCATGGATTACATTTCGGGCCTTCCATCTACTAAGGATGGAAATGACTGTGTTTTCGTGGTCGTCAACAGGTTCTCGAAGATGGCCATTACTGCTAAAGTCTTCTTTGAATGAGTGTGGGTGCACATTGGGATCCCAAAGTCTATCATTTCATGTCGGGACAACAGGTTCCTCCTCACATTTTGGTCCAGCCTCTCCTCAATGTTGGACACCAAGCTCATGAAGTCCACATCTTTCAACCCCAAATTGATGGCGAGACTGAGGTCATCAACAGGATGACTGTACGCATTTTGGCCATGTACAATTCAAAGCATCCACACACATGGGATGAGAGCCTTACCTATGTACAAAAAATTTATAACCAGGCTCTCCACAGCTCAACTAGCCACAGCCCCTTTCAGGTGGGCTTGGGATTCCAGCCACTATGTCCCATTGATGTATCCATGCCATTTGCGGTTATTGAGGCCAATTCGGCTAATGTCCAATCCGAATCTGACAAAGCGAACAGCTTCATTGAACACATTCATCATATCCTCCAATAGGTTCATGACATATTGGATATATCCAACGCTAAGTACAAGCAATGACATGATCAACATCGGGTGCCACACAACTTCCAGGTGGGCGACAAAGTGTGGTTACATTTTTAGAAGGAGCGCCTCGTTGGACCCCACTGGAAGCTTCGCCCACTCCAATATGGGCCATACACCATCACCAAGTCTATAGCGGCCAATGCCTTTGAGCTCAGTATTCCACCATTCCTTGGTTTTCACCCAATATTCAATGTGGACCGCCTTTTGCCCTACTTCCCACCTCTACTGGACACCTCCGACATTTCATAATAACTCACACCAATAGAGTTAAACCCAGACTGCATGGAACATGCCACAATGGATTGTATCATGGACATGCAAATCAAGAAAACTTGCCAGCATAAGGTCCAACTGTATCGGGTTGTTAAATCTAGCCAACTCCTGCACCAAGGCAAGTGGTTCACCCGGGACCAAATTCAGTAGAAGTTTCCTCATCTCATGGATGAACTCAACGCAATGGGGACCATTGATTCCTAAGGGGGGAGGAATTATCCATGTGGATATTGGTGGCCATCCTCATATTCCACTCGGGACACCACCATTTTTTCTTTCAGTTTTTCATTTTCCTTAATTGTAGCACAGTTTACTATTTTTAGCAGTTTTTTAGGTCGTGAACTTCCGGAGCTGTTTTGAGTCCCTAAGCGACATTTTTGGGAAAAACGGGAGAAACATAGAAGTTCATTTTATGTTTCTCACATAAAAAGTTGTATTCCTTGGATAGATCTTTCTAACGACGTATTGTGCGCATCAAACACATATCGTATGCCAAAGTTACATCTCCAAGAAGTTAATTTACCAATTTACCCAAACAGGGCCCATAGTTTGGTGCTTCATCTCCTAGGGTTAGCTTTTTGGATGTTTATGGTTTTCCATTGTTTCTTAATAATAAATAGGCCCTCGAGCCTCATTGTAACACATTTCATAGGCATGTAGCCACCACATCTCTTCTCAGAGATAAGCTACCAACGCCCTAGATAGTTTATTTCCATTATGTTTGTAAACAAATTTCAGTTCTTTGATATTAATGAAATGAAGTGTTATTTCCACTGCCTCTTTGTATTTATGGTTATATGTGTATTCTGTTGCATTCCTGCATAAATTCGGATCAGTGGTATCAGACCAGTCTGCTCTTTCTTGATCCTTCTTTGCATGAGCCAACGAGGTCAGGGTATAAGGAGTTAGGGCTTGATCTGGTTGAACCTTTGCAAGATCAGCCTCGAAAACCCTGACGACCACTCATGGGGGGCGAAAATAAAGATGATGGCACAGGATATCCTATCAAAATATTTATCGAGGAGACCCTCGAAAATCAAAGGAACGCAATGATGGATAACTTTTCCCATATCCTTCAACGACTGCCCATCAGCGATGCATCTGCATCCAACAGCCACTCTATAGGCGTAACTCCTTTTAAGGTACAAGTAAACTTTTAAATTCCCATATTTGAGGGAAAAATAGATGCAGATGTCATAGATAAATGGTTGAATCTATTAGAATGATATTTCTCAGTTCATGACTTTTCCGACCCGGAGAAGATTATTTTTTCACTCCTCAAAGCTACCCCCCATGTCAAGGACTGGTGGGAAACATACTGTGAGAAAAAGGACGAGGGGAACCCTCTCTGTTCTTGATCATACCCACTTGGAATTATTTCCTAGATGCCACCAAGGAACAATATTATTTTGTGGGGAGCTATGAGGACAAATACATATAATGGACTACGCTGCGGCAGCAAAGGGATCAAGATGTGCATGAGCTGACGAATCTGTTCCATACCCTGCACAAAAATTTGGGTATCAAAGATTCAAGAAAACATTTGGTGTTGAAGTATCGCAGTTATCTGCATAGATACATTCGGGAGGAAATGGAGTTCCTCGACATCTCCTCACTTGGTACGACATACTAGTATGATGCCAAGATTGAGCAAAAATTCAAATAGAAGAAGTGAGACTTTGGATATGTGAATAAAAAGCAAGGGAAAGGTGCCCCCAAACCGTAGAACAAAAGACAAATCCAAGACAAGGCGGCCCAAGACAACATGCAAAAGCCGCAAGAAAAGAACAACACCGCGAAGCCGAATAAGGACACGGGAAAGTGATGTGAGTTATAAGAGCTCCACTCACAACATAAGTGAGTGTCAGGCCAAGTAGTCACTAGTGGCCTAGATGAGGGCTTATGAATCAGATGCATGCTCTGACTCTGAATCAGAACCTGTCAAGGGGAATGACAAAGGGAAGCAGATTATTGATGCGAAGCCCTACGCCATTGTTTCCACCACGAAGATCCAGAAGGAGGAACTGAAAGATCCGGAGGAGGAGGAGCATCTCTTCCACTCCCATATGTGGTTAAAGGGTTCCCCGCTACAATTCATTGTCAACAGTGGGAGCCAAAGGAATCTAATTTCAGCAGAGTTCATGAAGCAGTTGGGCTTGCTAACCACAGCACACCCACAGTGGTACACCATTGGGTGGCTTCAGCAAGGATGGGATCTCCGCGTCAGTCAACAGTGTTGCCTTCCCTACAACATCAAGCCCTTCAAGGTTGAGGTATTATGTGACATTGCTCCTCTTGATGTTTGTGATGTATTATTAGGGAAACCATACTTGTCGAAGCGAAATGTTATGCATGAGTCTCGACCTCGCGTTGTTATTGTTACTTTGGGTAATAAGTTGTACATGATCAAGAGGTAGCAATGTCTGCCACTATCTCTTTGGTTACTGCAAAACAATGCAGTAAATCATTTCTAAAACCGGGAAATTTTTTTTCCTAATGATTCACCCTCAAGGCAAGAAGAAGACTATGGCCACGACCTTCTTACAGGGCTCCTCTACACGACAACAGAGTTAAACCCAAACTACATGGAACAGGCCACCATGGATTGTATCAGGGACATGAAAATCAAGAACACACACCAATAGAATATCTAACTGTATCGGGTTGTCAAAGTTCGCAAACTCCTGCACCAAGGCAAGTGGTTCACCAGGGACCAAGTTCAACAAAAGTTTCCTCATCTCATGGAGGAACTCAACGCAATGGGGACCAATGCTTCCTAAGGGGGGAGGAATGATCCAGGTGGATATTGGTGACCACGCTCTTATTCCACTTGGGGCCCCAACATTATTTCTTTCAATATTTCAGTTTCCTTAATTGTAGCACAATTTACTATTTTTAGCAGTTTCTCAGGTCAAGAAACTTCTAGAGTCGTTTTGAGGCCCTAACCGACATTTTTTGGGAAAATCGGGAGAAACATAGAATATTCTTTGATGTTGCTCACATCAAAAGTTGTAGTCCTCAGATAGACATTTATAACGAGTTATTGTGCGTGTAAAACGTATATCGTATGCCAAAGTTACATCCTTAGGAAGTTGATGTCCCAATTTACCAAACAGGGCCCATAGTTTTGGTGCTTCATCTCCTAAGGTTAGGTTTTCGATGTTTATTGTTTTCCATTATTTCTCAATAATAAATAGGCCCTCGAGCCTCATTGTAACACAGTTCAAAGGCCTGAGCCAGCACACCTCTTCTCATAGATAATATACCAACGCCCTAGCTAGTTTATTTTCATTTTTTCTGTAAACAAAATTCAGTTCTTAATATCAATGAAATGAAGTGTTATTTCTGCTGCCTTTTTGTATTTATGGTTATATTTGTATTCAGTTTCATTCCTGCATAAATCCATATTAGTGGTATCAAAGCGGTCTACTCTTTATCTATCCCTCTTTTCATGTCCCCAACAAGGTCGGGGTATAAGGAGTTAGGGATTAATCTGGTTGAACCTTTGCAATATCAACCTCGTAAACCCCGATGACCGCCCATCAGGGACGAAAATAAATATGAGGGAGTAGGAGATCCTATCAAAATATTGCTCTAAGAGGCCCTTGAAAATAAAGGAACATGATGATGGATAACTTTGCCTAGATCCTTAAACGACTACCCACCAACGACGCATTTACATCCAGCATCCACTCTGGAGGCGCAACTCCTTTTAAGGTACAAGTAAAATTTGACATTCTCATATTTGAGGTCCAAATACATGCAGACGTTGTAGATAGATGGTTGAATCCATTAAAATGATATTTCTCAGTTCATGACTTTTCTGACCTCGAGAAGATTATTTTTGCACTCCTCAAAGCTACCCCCCATGTCAAGGATTGGTGGGAAACTTGCTGTGAGAAAAAGGATGAGGGGGAACCCTCTCTGTTCTCTACCGTGTTATCAATCTATAATTTCAAGGCTAAAGAAAAAACCACTGAGGTAACATCAAAACTTCTTTTAAGTATAGAAGCTAGGCCTTCTAAACTCAGAGAGGGATCTCAGTATAAAATTTAGCTATGTTTTATGTGAATTTTAGGCTAGTTAATGGGCTAAGAGTTTGGATTTTGAATTTTTTTTGGTTGGAACGGCTAGGGAAGGCCATGGGTAATGGAGTCATAATAGCTAACTAGATCTGCATTAAACTTTAAAGAAGTTTCACAGAGCAAGCTAGGTTGCACTAGTTGGATCTTTTATATTTTAAATGAATATGAAACAGAAGAAATGAAAGGTTTAGTAGAAACTAAGGAGAAATTAAGAACTCCTTAATTTGTCTTCAGCAAAAATTATAGAAATTACCTATATCCAGAATAGGGTGCTCTTTATAACATATCCTAGTCGTCATAGTTTATGTTATGTAATTAATCTTTTAAGAAATGAAAGTGAACGAAAACAATGAATAAACACGTGAACAAGAGAAAAACATCACCAATTCGTACACCACATGATTCCTGTAAAGAATGTCCTTGTATTATTGCTGACGGTCACTTGAAATCAGTGAACATATTTACAATGAATGGTAGTCTTTCTCATTACAAATCCCAACATCTATTACTTCTAATTATGAAGTATTTACACAAATTCTTCACCAAATATATTAAAATTGTGTTACACAATAGAATTGTAATATAGGACATTCATAACTAATGAATCTACTTGGCAGTATATTTGTGGATTTCTGGTGACAAAGAAGAGAATTCGAATTTGATAGCAACTCTTATTTGATGAGGTGGTCTACAAGTCACTAACTGTCTTTGAGCTTTTTCCTCCCGAATTTATGAAAAATACAGTCCCGTTATGCCTTTTAATATCTCAATCTGCAATATCTATGTAAAAATTGAAATAGGTTATTGTAGATGAATATGTTTTTGAGATAAACCTATCTCAGTTTCCCAAAAGTTTGCTACAATTGTTCACAATATTTTCTGCAAAAAGATGCCTAAAAAAGGACTTTGCACAGTCATAAAAATAGGTTGTGAAGATGTGAATTTATCTCTCATTCTGTAATACCTGTGTAAAACGTTAGATAGGATTTTGTAGTTTTGTATCTTAGGATCACAAACCTTCTCCCGTTTCTCAAGATTTATCTCTGATTGGCCACAATTTGTTTGGCAAAAAGATGTCTAAACAGGACATTTTTGGAAAATGTGCCTTCAAATATTCTTTCAAATTTCCCAAACCATAATTTCTGTGTAAAAACGGAGAGATTTTTTTGTACATACGAATGTTAGCAAAAAAAACCTCTTTCATTTTTTGAAAATGCATTTCCACCTATGCGGAAACTGTATTTGAAAATATTGGCTAAAAACAGGAAAAATTGGGAAAATATGCCTGCAAGGATTCCTTTGAATCTCCAAAACCATAATAGGTGTTAGAAAATTGAGAGAGGTTATTGTATATGAGGATGTTATAAACAAAAAAATCTTTCATTTTTTGAAAATTTGTTCTCAGTTGTTTGTAAACCATATTTAAAATTAATGTGTTGTCTAGGGAAAAAACATAGTTTTAACTAACCCTGAAACGGACATATTACATGGAGGCAGGACATGACATGGAAGTGGGGGGTGTTGTGGAGGCAAATGGTTGGAAAAAATAGTTGAAGTGTGAGCACGGAAGGAAGGTGCAGTAATGGAACGGTATGCGGGAGCAGGGTCAGGCGGGAGGAGATACGTGGCAGTAGGGGAGTGCAGGTGGAGCAGAAGTGGAGGGTGACATAACCGTGTGTGCGAATTATGGAGGGAGGGGCGAAAACCATTTTCGAAGGGTGGTAGGAGTGGTATATGGTATTAATAGGGGGTGCGAAACAATTCAAGGCTCACACGTCGCGTAGGACCGGAGGTGAGTGAAACCATGTTCTTTTTGGGCACCCCCCCCTCGGTCGATAAATCTAGAATGGGCAAGGGGGGTCGAAAAGCATTATTAGTCGTTGATATGACGAGGTGATGATGGGAAAAACAGATAGGATCATGCAACTTAACCATATAAGAAAAAAATATTTTATTGCTTTCAACTTTATAATAAAATCAAACTATAGTACCAAAGCCTTATGACACTTTATTTAATCACATTTAAATGATGTGATTAATTTAATCTAAGCATATTTAATTATCCTCTAATGCTGCGTTTCGAATTGAAAGCATTTTTTTTTCTTAAGGTTTTGAAATTTTTTGGAAATAATTTACAATATGGAATATTATTTACAACATTTGAAATATAATAATCATTAGCTATAATCAAGTGACCCTATAAAAATTATAGGAACCTAACATAGGCTCCAACTGGGGATAGCACTCTCCATGTGTGGTGCCAAGAACATTGTAGACTAGTAGCCTGATCCATTGGGTTGATCCAAAGCCTGCAACATGCTCTGCCATCAAATCTCGATGACTGAAAATCTCAAACTGATATCAAAACCTTTCTGCAAACTGAAATCTGAAACACATTGAGCCGAAATATGAAATGCAATCTGAAACTGAAACTAGAAGGAATGCTTGGAATAATGCTCAAAGAATTGAGCTTATTTGCACACTGCTACCTACCCTATACTACTGAAAATCATGTTGAATCAAGTAATACAAAAATTCCAATGAAGTCAATCAAGTAGTTGTTGAAACAAGTGGACTACTTGACTTCTTGTTAGCATAATCAAAAGGAAAACTTGACTATTTGTCCACAAAATCAAAGTTGTAACATGTAATGGCAACTGCTGATGGATGTCATCCTTATAGTGAAAACATGCTTGAACACTTAGCTGAAAAGAACCTCCATGTACTCTGTTATAGGATCAATAAAAGCATGATTTGTTATGTTCACTTTCAGGTCTTCAATGACCAGTCAATCATGGATGATTTCATCAGTTGTATCCTCAAGTTTAAACCCTAATTATAAATCTACAGTTTGAGTCTTACACTTGAAAACATAATTCTCATCAATCTGCAAATCAAAAGGCAGTACAATCTCCTCTTGTTTTGGAGAAGGAATATTTTCAAAGAATTGTTTAGGATCTTGGAAATTTTATGACTGAATCTGGAAATTCAAAAGCTCAATATCCTTCTCAAATATTTCAGCAACTAACTCAAGAAAACAAATTTTACTTTCAGGAGAAAATTTGCTCAATTTCAAACCACGAAACACAGCCGTTAAAAAATCTTCATCAATTTGAAACTCTTCTAACTTATCCCTGAATTCTTTTAAAACTTCACAAGATAGAGGATTTTCCACATACCCTGTCATCTCGTTTAGCAAGAAATATTATCAATGTGTAATGGAGTTGCCATGAATACTCTAAAACCTGAATTCTCTAACAGTGGAGTCACCCTGAAAAATTTGAAGCTTTGGATACTTTGAACATGGAGTCGCTAGGTGAATGATTCAACCTTCTTGTATCTGATAACTTTCTGCCATCAGTAATCAGATCTAGAACTAATACACTTTTCTAAAGAAGTTAAAATGTTTTTCCAATGTATGGCCGCCACTATGTTATCACTCCATAATTTCAAGGCTGAAGAAAAAAACATGGAGGTAACATCAAAACCGATTTTAAGTCTAGAAGCTATCCCTTATAAACTCAGAGAGGGGTCTATCTGTAAAATTTAGCTATGTTTTATGTTAATTTTGGGCTAGTTAAAGGGCTCAGAGTTTAGCTTTTGAATTTTTCTGGTTGGAACAACAGGGGAAGGCCATGGGTAATGGAGTTAGAAGAGATAACTGGATCTTCATGAAACTTTAAAGTATTTTCACAGTGCAATCTAGGTTGCACTAGTTGGATCTTTCATATTTTAAATGAATATTCAACAGAAGAATGAAAGGTTCGGTAGAAACTAAGGAGCAATTAATAATTCCTTAATTTGACTCAACAGGAAACATAGAAATTACCTATAGCCAGAATAGGGTGCTCTTTAAAACATATCTTATTCATCACAGTTTTTGTTATGTAATCAAGCTTTTAAGAAATGACATTGAAATAAAACAATGAATAAACACATGAACAGGAGAAAAATATCACCAATTCGTACACCACATGAATCATGTGAAGAATGTCCTTGTATTATTGATGAAGGTCACTTGAACTCAGTGAACAACTTTACAATGAATGGTAGTCTTTCTCATTAGAAATCTCAACATCTATTACTTCAAATTATGAAGTATTTATACAAATTCTTCACCAAATATCTTAAAATTGTGTTACACAAATAGAACTGAAATATATGACATTCAAAACTAATGAATCTACTTGGCACTATATTTGTAGATTGTTGGTGACAAATAAGAGCAATTCGAATTTTATGGCAACTCTTATTTGATAAGGTGGTCTCCAAGTGGCAAATTGTCTTTGAGCTTTTTCCTCTCGAATTTCTAAAAAATAGGGTCCAATTATGCCTTTGAATATCTAAATCCAAGATAGCTATGTAAAGAGTGAAGGAGGTTATTGTATACGAAGATGTTTTTGAGATAAACCTCTCTCAGTTTCCCAAAAATTTTCTCCAATTGTTCACAATATTCTCTGCAAAAAGATGTCTAAAACAACACTTTGCACATTCAGAAAAATAGGTTGTGAAGATGTGAATGTATCTCTCATTTTGTAATACCCATGTAAAAAGTGAGATATTCTTTTGTAGTTTGGCATCTTAGGAACACAAATATCCTCCTATTTCTCAAGATTCATCTATGAATGGCCACAATCTGTTTGGAAAAAATATGAATAAACAAGACATTTCTAGAAAATGTGCCTTCAAATATTCTTTCAAATTTCCCAAAACATAATGTCTATGCAAAAATGGAGAGTTTTTTTTGTACATACAGATGTTAGCAACAAAAACGTTTTTCAATTTTTGAAAATGCATTTCCACCTGTGCGGAAACCGTATTTGAAAATACTGGCTAAAACCATGAAAAATTTGGAAAATATGCCTGCAAGGATTCCTCTGAATCTCCCAAACCATAATATTTCTTATAAAACTGAGAGATGTTTTTGTATATGAAGATGTTATAAACAAAAACCTCTTTCATTTTTTGAAAATTCATTCTCAGTTGTTTGTAAACCATTTTTAAAATTACTGTTTTGTATAGGGAAAAAACATCGTTTTAACTGACCCTGAAACGGACATATGACCTGGAGGCAGGAGGTGATGTGGAGGTGGTGGATGATGTGGATTCACATGGTTGCTAGAAATAGTTGATGTGTGAGTACGGAAGGAAGGCGCAGTAATGGAACGATATGCGGGAGGGGGTCGGGCGGGAGGAGATATGTGGTAGTACAGGAGTGGAGGTGGATAGGAAGTGGAGGGTGATGAAACAGGGAGTGTAGATTATGGTGGGAGGGGTGAAAACCATTTTCATAGGGGGGTAGGAGTGGTATATAGTATTGAGAGGGGGGAGGGGGGGGGGGGGGTGGTGCGAAATAATGCAGGGTTGACATGTCGAGTGGGACCAGGGTGAGTGAAACCACCTTTTCGTACCCCCCTTTGCCGATAAAGCTAGAATTGGCAAGGGGGCCCGAAAAGTGTTATCAGCTGTTGATCTGATGAGGCGATGATCAAACATCGGATAGGAGCGCACCACTTAACCAGATACGACAAAAGTCTTTTGTTTCTTTCAATTGTATAATAAAATCAAACTATAGTACCAAAGCCTTATTACACTTTATTTAATTACATTTAAATGATGTGATTAATTTAATCTAAGCATACTTAATTATCCTTTAATGCTGCATTTTAACTTGCAAGCATTTTTTTTTCCTATTTTTGGAAGTAATTTACAATATGGAATATGATTTACAACATTTGAAATATAATAATCATCAATTATAATCAAGTGACCTTGTAAAAATTATAGGACCCTAACATGAGCTTCAGCTAGGGATGGCACTCTCCATGTGAGGTGCCAAGAACAGCGCAGGCTAGTAGCTTGATCCACTAGGTTGGTCCCAAGCCTGCAACATGCTCTGCCATAAAATCTCTGTGACTGAAAATCTCAAACTGAAATCAAAACCTTTTTGCAAACTGAAATCTCAAACACATTGAACCGAAATATGAAATGCAATTTGAAACTGAAAGAATGCTTGGAAAAATTCTCAAAGCACTAAGCTTATTTGCACACTGCTACCTACCCTATACTGCTGAAAATCATGTTGAATCAATTAAAACAAAAATGCCAATGAAGTCAGTGAAGTAGTTATTGAAGCAAGTGGACTACCTGACTGCTTGTTAGCATAATCAAAAGGACAACTTTACTATTTTTCCACAAAATCAAAGTTGTAACATGCAATGGCAACTGTTGATGGATATGGTCCTTACAGTGAAAACATGGTTGAACACTTAAGCTGAAAAGAACCTCCATGTAGTCTGCTACATGATCAATAAAAGCATGATTTATTATGTTAGCTTTCAGGTCTTCAATGACTAGTTGATCATGGATGATTTCATCAGTTGTATCCTCAAGTTTAAACGTTGATTCTAACTCTACAGATTCAGTCTTATACTTGAAAACATAATTCTCATCAATCTGCATATCAAAAGGTAATACAATCTCCTCTTGTTTTGAAGAAGGAATATTTTTAAAGAACTCTTTAGGATCTTGGAAATTATATGACTGAATCTGAAAATCCAAAAGTTCAATATCCTTCTCAAATATTTCAGCAACTAACTCAAGAAAACAAATTTTACTTTCAGGAGAAAATTTGCTCGATTTCAAACAACGAAACACAGTCGTTAAAAAATCTTCATCAATTTGAAACTCTGCTAACTTATCCCTGAATTGTTTTAAAACTTAACAAAATAGAGAGGATTTGCCACATAACATGTCATCTCGTTTAGCAAGAAATCTGATCAATGTATAATGGAGTCTCCATGAAAGATCTAAAACCTGGATTCTTTGACAGTGGAGTCACACTGAAAATTTTTAAGCTCTATATACTTTGAACATGGAGTCGCCAAGTCAATGATTCAGCGTTCGTATGTCTGATCATTATCCACCATCAGTAATCAAATCTGAAACTGATACACTTTTCTGAGGAAGATAAAATATTTTTTCCCATTATGGTCACCACTATTTTATCACTCTGTAATTTCAAGGTTGGAGAAAAAACCACAGAGGTAACATCAAAACCTCTTTGAAGTCTACAAGCTAGCCCTTCTAAACTCAGAGAGGGATCTCTGTAAAATTTAGCTATGTTTTATGTGAATTTTAGTCTATTTAATGGGCTCATAGTTTGGTTTTGAATGATTTTGGTTGGAACAGCAAGGGAAGTCCATGGGCAATGGAGTTAGAAGAGCTAACTGGATCTGCATCAAACTTTAAAGGAGTTTCACAGGACAAGCTAGGTTTCACTAGTTGGCTCTTTCAGATTTTAAATGAATATGAAACAGAAGAAATGAAAGGTTCAGTAGAAACTAAGGAGCAATTAAGAATTCCTTAAGTTGACTTAGCAGAAAACATAGAAATTACCTACAGCCAGAATATGGTGCTCTTTATAACATATCAGATTCATCATAGTTATGTTATGTAATTAAGCTTTTAAGAAATGAAGGTGAAAGAAAACAATGAATAAACACATTAACAAGAGAAAAACATCACTAATTCATACACCACATGAATACTATGAAGAATGTCCTTGTATTATTGATGAAGTTCACTTGAAATCAGTGAACAGATTTACAATGAATGGTAGTCTTTCTCATTACAAATCCCAACATCTATTACTTCAAATTATGAAGAATTTATACAAATTCTTCACCAAATATTTTAAAATTGTGTTACACAAATAAAACTAAAATATAGGACATTCAAAACTAATGAATCTACTTGGAACTATCTTTGTGGATTGCTGGTGAAAAAGAAGAGAAATTCAAATTTGATAGCAACTCTTATTTGATGAGGTGGTCTCCAAGTCACTAACTATCTTTGAGCATTGAGGTTATTGTATATGAAGAAGTTTTTTAGATAAACATCTCTCAGTTTCCCATAATTTTGCTCCAGTTGTACACAATATTCTCTACAAAAAGATGTCTAAAACAGGACTTTGCACTGTCAAAAAAGTAGGTTGTGAAGATGTGAATGTATCTCTCATTCTGTAATACCTGTGTAAAAAGTGAGATAGGCTTTTGTATTTTGCATCTTAGGAACACAAACCTCCTCCATTTTCTCAATATTCCTCTATCATTGGCCACAATCTGTTTGGAAAAAAGATGACTAAACAAGACATTTCTTGAAAATGTGCCTTCAAAGATTATTTCAAATTTCCCAAAACATAATGTTTGTGTAAAAACGGACAGAGGTCTTTTTACATATGGATGTTATAAACAAAAAAATCTTTCGGTTTTTGAAAATGCATTTCCACCTGAGTGGAAACTGTATTTGAAAATACTGACTAAAAATAGGAAAAAATGGGAAAATATTCCTGCAAGGATTCCTCCGAATCTCCAAAACATAACAGTTGTTAGAAAACTAAGAGAGGTTTTTGTATATGAGGATGTTATCAACAAAAAAACTATTTCAGTTTTTGAAAAAAAATTCTCAGTTTTTTGTATACCATGTTTTAAATTACTGTGTTGCATAAGGAAAAAACATAGTTTTAACTGACCCTGAAACAGACATATGACGTGGAGGCAGGAGGTGACATGGAGGTGGGGGATGATGTGGAGGCACATGGTTGGAAGAAATAGTTGACGTGTGAGCACAAAAGGAAGACGCGGTAATGGAACAGTATGCGGAAGTGGGCTCAGGCGAGAGGAGATATGTGGCAGCAGGGGAGTGGAGGTGGAGCGTGTTAGGAATCTGTAATTAGCAAGATTGGCAAAGTCCAATCACAGAAACAACATTATTTCAACCACTTTGGGATTCTAGGATCTAGCCCTCCTGAATCCAGAGAGGGATCTCTCCAATAAGTGCAAAGATAGATTTGTCTTTGAAGTTTTTTCTAATGATATTAGGCTAGTTATGAAGGCCGAGGGTTTTGTTTTGTTTTTGGATGGTTGAGCATGACTATTATTTGAGGGAAAGTTCTAAGTGCAAAAATTTTCAAAGGTGTGAAGTTGCAAGCAAATAGAACAAGCTTCGGCCAAAAAGATAGATAATTGCAGGTATTAGTCCATTGGGCTATGGAGTCATAATAGGGTTTAATTGAAACAACAAGGTTCAAGAGTGGTCTATGGGGCAAGTCATCTATGTCTAAGGATCTCTTTAAAGTTGATTTATGGAATGAAATGAAACAATAAGAAGGGGAATTAAACAGATGAAGAACAAAGAGCAGCCCAAGATCAGGTAAGTACTTCTAAACTAACTTGATTTTGACATAAACTTAAGAAAGACATAAAAGTAATCTAAGATCAGGTAAGTACTTCTAAAGTAGCCTGCTTTTGATGCACTTTCAATAGAAAACATTTGAAACAAAGGGAAACTTGAAGGCAACCGTTGGAGAAGAAACTAGCGGGCCGAGCTCACCACAAATCCTCTCCTAGCTCTGCTTTACTTGGTAGCTTTCAAGACAAACACAAAGATAACAAAGAATGGCCTAAGATCTGGTAAGTACTTTCAAACTAGCCAGCTTTTAACACATTCCAAGGGAAACTTTTAGACAGTATTTTGGGATAAAAATAGGACCAGGGCTCACCATATCTTCCTTAGTTCATCTCTACTTAACATGAAATGAAAATAACATCCAAGAACAATATTTAGCTAGGATAGTAGGACGAGGGAACGCCAGCATTCCTATGCTTAGACTAAATTAAATCATTCCTAAATAACACAAATTGGAAGAAAACATATAGATAAAGATTTTCAGTCAGAGAAGGGTACTGATATACAGTAGGTCCTAACTCTATGCATGTTGTTCTTTATAATATAAGATGAACGCAGTGAAAACAGAAATAAAATAACAATTTACAATAAGAAATAACATCACCGTCGACATAGACCAGGATCCCATAAATCAGATTGTATTGATGCTTCAAACCAGTTACAGTTTTAAATCCAATGCTTTAGTTTAGCAATCATCTACACTTCCCAGACTAACTTATCTATCACAAGCAGAGCTTCAAGAGCCAGTGAACACTATTTACAAGTAGGAGTCTCAAGCTCAAGTATATTTCAAAGTTCTGCAACCACCAATTTCTCATCTTCTGCAGAAGTATTTATAGAAGAATGAGGAGGTGAGATCTAATAAAAGATCTCCCAAGATAATTACTACAGTCTTAATGTCTTCTCGACCTTTGTGGGGCTTGATGAAGAAGTTTACAGATGTTATGTCTGTATTAATTGTTTTACACTTAGGATTAAGCTCGGTGGGAGCTTTTGTTGACTTTTGAGGCTCTGTGTCATGAATGTAATAACTCTGCTGATATTTTTACATTAAATTCCTTTGGCAGAATTAATTCTTCGGCTGCGTTGAGGAAAATATCTGATTTTTCTCAATAACTTCGGCCTCTGTTTGAATGCTTGTGGCTACAGGTGGCACTGTGGTAGCTGAGAGGAATCAATTTGCCTCTGTTGAAGTGGTGGAGGCTTTTCTGTCTGATAAACACTTATGACTTCTTCTTCTTTTTTATTTTTTTTTGGAGGATTAGGCTTTTCATAGTCAATCTTAGCCGTAATCCCCAAATTTTCTTCAATCTTTTTGTTCTGTTGTGTTTTGTCTTCGACACTGCTACTCTTTTAATTTATTCAACTCTGTGTCTTGTTGATGTGCAGCGCTGCACAGGGCTCATATGGCATCAATGCCCATGAAGCATCGATGAGATGTGGAGTAAAGCCCCGTGAATGGTTCCCTTTGATAACTCAAAAGCGTGGGAATCGTCATTCCCAGCCTTCGGCTTTCTCTTTAATATGACAGAACAAACCATTCAAACCTGCAAAATACAAATTACTTAAGAAATCCTGCGATTATTGGGTAAAACTATTTAGAAGGCGTGGGGAGGAGCGTTGCCGTCGGATGGCATCATCCAACGGCATAGATCTGTCTGCGAAGGTTAGAAGGAAAGCAGAGGGAGAAATAAGTCAGAACCGTTGATCGCGCAGAGATCAACAGTGGGGATTACGCGTTAAAATCTTCTTGGTGAAAGGCGGAGGGCGATGAAACCATGAGGAAAGATCTGGGACCGTCCAATTTGGACACGTAGATGGTCCAGATCTAATCGGAGGATCGCAATCGGAGAGAAAAATTAAATGTTAAAAATGCACCCGACGAAAAACCCTTCTGCGATCAAATGTGGACCGTTGATCTGAGGGCCAAATCAACGGTGGGGAGTGAATCGGGAATCGGTGATTGGATGGGGGCAAAGTAAAGTAATTAGACGCACATGATGGAAAACCCTGATGTGATTAGATGAAAACCATGAATCTGCAGATCAAATCGACAGTGGGAGATGCATCGGAAGATCGCAATCGGCGGGGTAATGAACTTGGAGTGTGATGGAGCAATTGAGCGCTGGTCGTTGATCTGAGGATCAGATCAACGATGGGGATTGAATCGGAGGGATGGAGAATCGAGGGGGACAAACAAATGTACCGAATGAAAATTGCAATGCGATGTAGCGCGGGCTGTTTGATCGGCTGTAGATCAATGGTCGATATCGTTTTAAACTTTGCACCGACGGAAACCCTTTATGCTTCAGGGGTGGGATATATATTCATGATATGGTCTGGCACCCGACTGCGGGGCCCGTGGTCTCTATGTAATATAACATGCCCGGGGCGTATGCAAAAAAGGGCTAACCGCAATAGGGACTTCGGTCTTGGTCTTTCAATCTAACCATTCAAACTTTGCGATGCGATTAAGCGCTTGAATGGTTCAACGCTTGGTTCCAGCACCAAGGCGTATGGAGGGGGAGTGGTTAAGACTTTAGCCCAAGGGGGCTTAAGCCTTTATACGAAAAATATATATATATATATTTTTATGATCTTTTCCGGTTTTCAAAGGATTTTGAGGGTTTTGGTACAGTTTAAAATGAGTTTTAAACTATGGAAAAATGATTTTCATGAATGGAAGAAGGGGAATCATGAAAATAGAGGAATTTTATGGAGGAAAAAGGGGAGCAAAATTAAGGTTA
Organism: Pinus albicaulis; assembly: GCA_034641835.2. NCBI lineage: Eukaryota > Viridiplantae > Streptophyta > Pinopsida > Pinales > Pinaceae > Pinus > Pinus albicaulis. The sequence goes on along the minus strand of CM076575.1, from coordinate 751,145,969 downwards.
GTTTTGAGTGGAGGAAGGGGAAAAATGATGATTTTGCAGCAGTCTTTTCTCATGAAATCAACAGAATTTCTGAGTATAAAAAGGAACAGCAGTGAAGATTTGGACCGAGGCATGAGGCCTTCAAGAGTCTTCAAGAGATAACATTTTTTAGCAATAAAACTTGTTTCTTGAAGGCTCCAAAAATGATTTAGCCAGCATTTGATATAACAAATTTTATAGCTGGCTAACAAAGCGGAAGAGGAGGGTGACATAACCAGGAGTGCGGATTATGGCAGGAGGGGCAAAAACCGTTTTTGGAGGAGGGTAGGAGTGGTATATGGTATTGAGAGGGGGGGTGAGAAAAAATGCAGGGCTGACACATGGCGTGGGACCGGGGTGAGTGAAACCACTTTTTTAGACCCCCTCTCCGCCGATAAAGCTAGAATGGGCAAGGGGGCCTGAAAAGCACTATCAGCTATTGATCTAATGAGGCGATGATCGGATAGCGAACAAGAGCGCGCCATTTAACCAGATATGACAAAAGCCTTTTGTTGCTTTCAACTTTATAATAAAATCAAACTATAGTACCAAAGCCTTATTACACTTTATTTAATCACATTTAAATGATGTGATTAATTTAATCTAAGCATACTTAATTATCCTCTAATGCTGCATTTCAACTTGCAAGCATATTTTTTTATATTTTTCTTAAGGTTTTGACCTTCTTTGGAAATAAGTTACATTATGGAATATTATTTATAACATTTGAAATATAATAATCATCAGCTATAATCAAGTGACCCTATAAAAATTATAGGACCCTAACAGGCCATACCCACTTGGAATTCTTTCTGAGACACCATCAAAGAACAATATTATCCTGTGGGGAGCTATGAGGACAAATACATACAATGGACTACGTTGTGGCAGCAATGCGATCAAGATGTGCATGAGCTGACCAATCTGTTCCATACCCTGCGCACATAGTTATGTATCAAAGATTCAGAGAAACATTTGGTGTTGAAGTACCACATTTGTCTACACATATACATTCAGGAGGAATTGGATTTCCTCAACATCTCCTCACTTGGTACGACATATTGGTATGCTGCTAAGATTGAGCAGAAATTCAAACAGAAGAAGCGAGACTTTGGATCTACGAATCAAAAGCAAGGGAAAGGTGCCCCCAAACCGTAAAACAAAGGACAAAGCCAAGGCATGGCGACCCAACACAACTTGCCAAAGTCGCAAGCAAAGAACAACATCACGAAGCCGAAGAAGCACACAGGAAAGTGGTGTGAGTTCCATAAGATATCCACTAAAAATACAAGTGAGCATTGGGCAAGGCAGCCACTAGTGGCCAAGATAAGGGCTTCTGAATCATATGCATGCTCCAACTCTGAATCAGAACCCGAGCAGGGGAATGACAAAGGGAAGCTGATTATTGATGCGGAGCCCAACGCCACAGTTTTCACCACAAAGATCCAGAAGGAGCAACCGGAAGATCCAGAGGAGGAGGAGTGTCTCTTCCACTCCCATATGTGGGTAAAGGGTTCCTCACTACAGTTCATTGTCGACAGTGGGAGCCAAAATAACCTCATTTCAGTAGAGGTCATGAAGTGGTTTGGATTTCCGACCACAACACACTCGCAACTGTACACCATTAAGTGCCTTCACCAAGCACGAGATATCTGCGTCAACCAGCAGTGTCGCCTTCCCTACAGCATCAACCCTTCATGGATCAGGTATTATGTGACATTTCTCCTCTTGATGTCTGTGATGTATTATTAGGCCAACCATACTTATGGAATCAACATGCAGTGCATGAGTCCTGACCTCGCGTTGTTATTGTTACTTTGGGCAATAATTTGTAAAGGATACCATAGGTACCACCACCTGTCACTATCTCTTTGGTTACTACAAAACAATGCAATAAGCTCATTTCCAAAACCAGGAAATTTGTTTTCCTGATGATCCGCCCTCAAGGCAAGAAGAAGATTGTGGCCACGACCTCCAGACATAGCTCCTTCGCGTGACAACAACATATGGATAAGGTCGTGGAGGAGTACGGGGACATCTTCACCTCACCCGCAAGGGAGCCTCTACACTGTTAGGTCAAGCACCCTATCGATCTAACCCCAGGTGCACCACTGCCCAATGGACCGATCTATCGGCGCTCTGTTTTGGAGAACGATGAAATCAAGAGGAAAATTCAAGAGCTTCTGCAGAAAGGTCACATGCTCTAGGGTTTTGATTTTAGGCTAATTTTTAAGTGTAGGGTTTTTTATTGTTTTGGTTGGGTAAGATGGTTAAGTGGAATAGGAGGAGTGACAGTATGTCAAAGCCATTGGGCTATGGAGTCAATGAAAGTCAAGGGTGTCTCAGTAACGAATCAGAGTGCAGTGCAAGGCCAATTTAGCAAGGTGAAAGGACCCTTAAGGTTTATGGGTGAAGTGGAATGGACATCAATTTTGTGAATTAGATAGGGCAAAGGGCAATCAAGAATCCTTTGTCAAATACCTAAGAACAAGGAGGTATTGAATATGATTATCGCAAGATACTGAGCACGAGCTAGGGCAAACCATTTACTCTATGATAATATATTAAACCAATAAACATCCAAGATAAGCATTTTAGTGAAACATAGGAGCATTAGAGCTTCTAAATTTAGAAATTCAACTTCAGAATTTGGGGAAAGCATATAATATAGCACAATAACTCAGTTTATGAGGAGGGAAATCCTAAACATCATAAATAAAGCCATAAAGAACTCTAAAACAAGTTGATAAGCATGGATAAAGGGCAAGATCGAACGAGAACTCTTTGACTTAACCTAGCAGACAATATTTCAAAGAAAAGGCTTCAAGATAGGGTTTTGAAAGCTTCAAACAAGCAGGGCATACCGTGAATGATATTTGTAAACTAACATACTAACCATTCATGAAACAAAAACAAGTTTAGGTGAACCTAAGGAGCAATCAAGAATTCCATAAGCACACCAAACATAAGAAAACATCAAGGCTATAACAAACAGGAGGATTGAGATGCCTCAAAGAGCATGTCTCAACCTATACTTTTCTGATTTATAGAAGCTAAGAGAGATGAAACATAAAGATAACAAGGAAAACAATAGACAAATTTTGAAGACATCACCATTCACCAAGCTAAGGAATCTGCAAACAAGCTTCTCCAACATCCAAACAAGCCATTCATCAACTCCACAACTCCAATTTCTTCTCCACACTCATGAAACCATGTATATTGCTCTCAAAGCTCATCAAATGCCAACAAAATACATAGGGGCCTCATGCTCTATTTATGGAGCAAAGGAGGACTAAAACCATAAATGTGGTAGGAAAATGTCAAATTTAACCATAAATGTCATTTATGGCCAAGAGACCATGTAAGGCCCAAGGCACATAATATCCTAAGAAATAAATGCCAAAATAACTATTTGCACCTAATTCTAGAGTAATTTGCCTCAAAAAACTCAAAAATATCTATTTGTAATAAATGAGTGTGTTTTGTTGAATTTTGGTCCAAAACACACTAGACAGCCTCTGTGCACAGCGCCATTTCAGTAGAAAATAGGGTCTCTTCTGGCTGAGTTTTGGACCCCTTCCCGATACAGGATTTGGCTCTGTGATGGCTCGTGGAAAAGCCTGATGAGTCTACTTTTCAGAAATGCTTGAGTTGTGCTGAGTGAGTGCAATTTACCTATTCAAAAACAAATTTTCCCAACACTACTCTGTGCGCAACACCAGGTCTGAAAATGAGGCAGAAAGGTCGACATTTTGATGTTTTTTGACCTTTTGGGAGGTCAAAACTACTCCAAATGATCTGAAATTTGGTGAGAAGACTGTTGGTGATGAGAGGAATCCAAAACTGCAACTTTTGCAAGCTGAGGATGCACTAGATTTGTGTGTAGCGCCTAGGATGCTGTGCAGAGAGGCCTAACAATTTCAAAAAGACAAAAATTTGTTCAATTTGCCCCTAAATTGGTGGAGAGGTCCCACAAGAGGTCTTGGACACCTGTTGAGAAGCCTCAGCCAAAACTCCAAGGCTATCATGTTCTTTTTCCCTTTTTAGGTTTTCTAGTTCCATGAGGGCTTCCTTCAGTTTGGCACAAGTAAGCATGTTTTTATTTGCATAGTGCATGTTTTTATTTGCATAGTGCTTGGTCATTTTCTTTTGGAGAGTGAGGCCCCTCTTTACCTTCTTGAAATTCTTATGATCATCCTTGTAATACTGAATAACACGTTATGCCATCTCAAAATCTCTTTCCCACTCCCTAAGATGTGCATATTTGGTCAATAGTAGCAATCTATTGCTCATCTCATTGTCCTCATTGTCATTGTCATTATCTAGATCAATGAATTGAGGCTCTCGAGAAGTATTCTTGATCCTCTTACTTCTCCTTACCTTTACCTACTGCTCACTCCTTTCAACCTTTTCCTTGCCTTTGTCCTTGGGCTTGATAGTTAGAGGAGAGATGGCCCTTTGTGTTTTTGAGGCAACAAACACATCTCTCTTTCCTCTGTGGTATGTGAATGTGAGAGGAGTCATGATGGTTTTGGAGGTGTTTCCATAATTGCCTTGACCTTTGGTGTTGTCACGAGCCTTTTCATTTTTTCCATGGCTTCTAGGAGTCACCTCATGCCTCATTGGGTCACTGCTTTCTTGATCCTTAGCATCATCATCATCATTGTCTTCCTTGCTGTTTTCTATGATGTCACTTTGGCCTTCAAATTGATCATTACCTTCTTCACTTGCCTCACTTTGGCTCTGCCCTTCATTAATGTCCTCTTCTTTATCATTCCCTGCACTGTCACTTTGATTTTATTTCTCATTTAGAGGTTGCTTAGTGTCATCACAATCATGACAGTTGTCATGACTGTCATGACTATTTCCTTGATTGCTTTGCTCATCACTGATTGTTCTATCTGTGCTATTGCCTTGGTCATTGCCTGCCTCTTCAAACTCTGTTTCAACCTCACTTTTTTCCTCTTTTTGATCTTCTATTTCCTCATCATTTCCCTCTATTTCTTCAATTTCATCATCTTCATTCATATGGTCACTGTTTGCACTATGATTGTGCTCACTGTCATGCTTAAGCACATTTTTCTCTTTGTTGTCATATGCACTTTCTTGCTGACTGTAACTCTCATCATTTTCTTCACTATTCTCCGTGTCTTCATCTTGCTCATCAGCAATACCTTTTTCTGCACTTGGGACTGATTCATTTGTATCATCACTATCACTGCCTTGCTCCAAGTGTTCACTGTCTTTACCTTTATGACTGCCATGTTCATCTCCCTCTTCCTTGTCACCATCATCCTGCTCTTCTTCATTAGACTCTATTTCTTCCCTATTGTCTTCATTATTTCCATCATCATCCTCTTGTTCCTTATTTCTGTTGCCACCTCCTTGTTCCTCATAAAAATCTGTATTTGCCTCACTATTTTTATCATTCCCACTGTCATTTGTTTGTTCTTCATTGCTACTGCTATCTCCTTGTTCATCATTACCCCTATCATCATCTTCACTTGATGCATCAGGAGAAGAGGAAAGAGGTAGGTTTCTTTGTGGAGAAGGTAGAGGTGGAGGAGAGGAAGGAGTGGAGGTAAGTGAGTGTGAAGTGGAAGGCAAATTTTGTTGAATGAAGGCTTGCCTATTTGCAAATATGTCATATGAGATGAAAACTTCCCAAGGAATTCCCTGTTGCTCTAGCTGGTGCAAAACAATCATCTTAATCAAGGAGAGGTGAAAAAGGCTCTGCATTTGGTGGGCATAACTCCTCTTCTTGACTACTGAATCCATTTTTTCAATGCTCCAGTAGAGATAGTATGGTAGGTTTAGCAATTTTACCTTGGTGAAGTGCATCAGAAGCCATATGTGATATGAATAAACCCTGGAGTACCTCCCCTCACAAGTGAAGTACTTGATGATCTACCTCATCAGTAGAGCATATCTTTATAGCAAGTGGGAGAAGGGGAAAACAGCCTTGTAGCCTTGTTGACAACTAGGTTTGAGGAAGGGTTCATAGTAGCTCAAGGCCAAATTCTTCTGCTTGAACCATCTCTCGCCAATATCTGACATCCATGTGGCTTTAGCAATGGATTCATACGAGAGTTCAAAATTTACTCCTGCTAGGTTGACTTGGTGGTTTTGTATGCTGAGAACAAACAACCTAGTCAAAACTGAGTGGTTTTGGACCTGCTTAACCCTCTCACAAAACTGATAGCACCCAACATCTTGAAAATATGTAAGGATTGTGGGAGAGGAGGTGATTTGAATGGTATCCAAAGGCTCAAACCTATTAGTTCTTCTTCCCTTGTGCTTTGGCTTGATAGGCCTTTGGCCTTCATCACTGCTAGTATTGATCTCTTCCTCATACATGGTGACTGATTATATCTTTGAACAAAGTGGTTTTTTGCTTGATGAGAGCTTTAGGCCTAGGGAGGGAAAATGAGTGATGTGAGGGCAGATTTTAGCAAACGAGGGAAAAATGAAGTAGGTCTAGGAAATTTTTCAAAGCTTTAGGAGGAAGCTTGCTTGTATTTGAGTGTCTTTAGGCTAATGAGAACTCCCCAATTTGTAAACCCTACCCTAGAAGGTCAAAGATTTGATTTTCATGAAGATTAGGGTTTGGGCAGGTACAGGTTTAAAATACTTTCCTTGATTATGAAAAATATCACTTGGAGGGCAAGGAAGAAAGAGACCAACCTTATCTAACTTTGTGTAGGGGCTTGGAGGCAAAAAAATTTGATTTAGGAATTTTTTGAGCAAATTTGACAAAATTTGCCTGTGTGTAGCGCCACCCGATAGGTCGTTCCTGTCGGGCCCTCTGTACGTAGCGTCGGGTCAAGTTGGGCACTGGCAGGCCTGTGCGCAGCGCCAGAGGCTTCTGTGGGCGAGTCGGGTGCTGGACTGGGCATGTGCACAGCGCCTTCACTAGTGCGTAGCGCCGCACCCCCGATGCGCAGCGCAATGTTTTTTTGAACTGCGGATGCCTCCTCTGTGTGCAGCACCGACGGCCCGATGCGTAGCGCCCAAAAATTTTCAACCACAGTTGCAGAAACCCTAAAAAACTTCTTCAACGGCTCTCCTTTCTTTTGCAAAGACACAAATGAGTTGAGGGAAGAGGGAAAGGAGGCTTTTATACCCTTTTTGAAAATAATTTTATGACAAAACCCACTTTTCTAAAGTTTATTTCTCTCCCCATTTTTCATTGTCTTATTCGTCTCTTTTTATCCTGTAGGTGGCAGAGTCCCTAAAAATGGTTTTTTGTCTTGCTGAATCATCATGATGTCTCTCTCTAAGACTGAAAAACTCTTCAACCAGCTCAAACTGTGCTCTTTACCCTCATTTGTAAACATGAACCTTTTCATGATTTTTAACACTTGTAAACCGCAGACTTGTGATCATTTTGACATGTTTTCCTTTGACACAGTGAAAAACCTCCTAGTATGAAAACCCTAGTAGCAAGCATCAATAACCCCTTTGGTCTTCATGTGTGCCACCATCATGAGATACATTTAGGTTTGTTTTGACCTTATCTATCTTCCTGTAGGTAACCATTTTTGACAATCCTACAAAAGTGTCATTCATATTTAGCTATCTTTTGCAGAATATGCTTTTGATAAGGAAACCCTTGTTGGAGGCTTTACTGCCCTTAGACCAATTTCATTTTTGTTCCTTTGATCAGTTTTCCAGTGATATATATTTTATGGGAAAAGCTAGTAGTTTTAAAGCCATTTTTTGTTTCTCTTGGCTACTTCTGTTTTTGCAGGTGCCTACACAACTTTTGATTTTGATCACCTTCCTTTTTGGAGTTTGACACTTCTTTTTTCAATCAGTGAACCTATGCTTATCATAATTACCTCTTTGAACAATTTTACCTCATGCTTTGCCTTATTTTGATCCTTTATTAAGACCTTTGGCTGTACTTTTGAAACTTATGGCCTTTATGCTGATACTCTTTGCCTTTTTTTCCCCTTTGGTGAGGTGTAATCAGTCCCTCTTTGTCAAACCTTTTAGAGGGTAGCTTGAAACCCTTGACATGCCATTTTTTGTTATGAAGGAGGCTCTTTGTCATCATTTGACTTGTTTGTCATTCTTTCCAAACTCCTAGGTTTTAGGGCTGTTATAAAAAAGTAAATAGTGTTGTCTTCTAAGTTCCCTAAAACCTTTCAAATATCATCTATTATTTCTAAAGAGCTTCAATTGTGCACTGATGTAGTGTAGAAATTATATGCACTAAGCATGCATATGTCCTAGATTCACCTGATCTCACACTATTTAACTTTATGCAAAATATTGAATCATTCCACTTGTTAATCTTTTGCGGAAAATTAATTGCACACGCATGTAAAGCATAAATAAAAATAATTGCACATAACACAGTTGTTTTTAACCGGGAAAGCCTGAAGCTAAAAACCCCAACTATATATTATGTATCATGGAATCATATGACAATCCTCATACAAAGCTTATCAAGCTCTCAGTACAGTACAATCGTCATACACTAATCAGGAACAATCTTGCAAATCCATGCACCGATCTTTGCCTCCTACTAGCCTGCCTTCACCGCGCAATCCTTGTTGAAGAATAGCACTGAATGAATTCAAATTACCCTTGCCTTGACTGTGAAATCCTCATTGGAAACTCCAATGTGTGTGTGATGCACCCAATGCATCACTATAGTCACAACAAATAGTCTATCTTGCCCTTTCACCTATCTCTCCACTAGGTCTCCACTGAAACTGCCATGCACTGTAGTTAACTGTTGTATTGTTTAGTTGATTAATGAGTTATTATTTGTGAATTAATTAACTAATATATCAGTCCACTCTCACTAGTGAATCAATCAGTTAGACTAGATACAACTAGCTCAACTGAGTCTAACTGAGTTAAACTGAATACAACTCCATAACTACTTCTTCCAACTGTGTCATAACTCTGCCACTTGAGTTCTAACTAAGTCCTCCATGCATTAGCTCCAGTAAACCTTTGGGAATTGCATAATTCCCTCAGTCCACTGATGTGCCACATCTGTGCACTGAAACAAAGTGATCCAAGAGAATAAGTTGTTGTTTAGTGTCTGATTATTATTAAGAGCTAATAATAATCGGCATGCATCTAATTTTAGATTGACGATTTATAAATAGACTTCGCCCAATATTATAAAAATAGAATTTCATCTATTTTTCCAACTTGATCAACCATCAATAAATAGCATCCTGCAACTTCTGAAAGATGATCATCATGTCTAAAAATAGACTTGCGCCAAAAATAGCCTGTGGGCCCACTTAGTGAAGGCGACTCTTTTCACTAAGCTCATCATCTTGTTGAATCTCAACATGTAGTGGAGGTGACCTTTGTCCTTGTAGCCCTTGTACTGATTCCTTGTTTGGCCAAAACAATCACAAAAACCCTGATTCCCTAAAACATAGACCTATTGTTGTCTCTTTGCTGTTGATACCTTCAGTGATGGTTTTACTCATTACCTTACCTTTTGTTAGGTTGATGGCCATTTGATTCCTTTGCATAAATGTAAGTAAGGGGCATCTGTCCCCCTGCAAAATTTGTGCTTTAGGCCAAAAAGGCTTTCCTTGAGTGACCTCTTTCATGAGTTTTGGACAAAATCACTTGTCCCTTTCTTCTTTGAATGCAGTTTATTTATACAAGAAAAACAGAGTTTTTAGGATACCAAATCCACCCTATGACTTTGTGAAACCCTAGGTGACCTAGTGGAAGGTTACTTGGACTTGGCTTTTGGACTGAAACCTAGAATTTGGGATCATCAAATGTAAGATAGAGTTTATGATAAATTGATGTATTGAAGATCCAAAATCCAATATACTTGATTTACCTAAAGAGCCTACAGAGATAGTTTGAGACCATCAATGCTTGGGGTATTTTGGGAAGACACAACAGAGTTGTTTGATTGGAGGCCTTAGGTAGTAGTGGGGGGTTTTAGGCAAAGCAAAAATAGAGGATTTGGGTTAAAGGTGACAAGATATAGAAAAACTGAGTGACATGAGCTCCTAACGGGTTTTATGGGATTGGTAAGCGGAGCTTGACAGGATGAAATGATGAAATAGTGAAAAATTATCTTAAGGATAATGAAGGCAGTGAGATTTCTAGAACTCACAATGTCTATGAACTTTGTTTCTATAAATATTGGGATAATAATTTAGTCATCAACAAAGGAAAAAATTACTGATGACTAACAGTGGCTCCAGTTAGGGAGGGCAGCTCCTTTTCAGGAGGTGTCCAAAACTTCAGATCTCTGGCTTTATGGAGACGAGTGCCTCATCCATTGGGCAGTTTTTTTACCTCTTCTCATTTGTTGATGCTTGCTTGAAGCTATGATCTCAAAAATCTGAAAGACATGATTAACTTAACTTCATCTCTACCTACCCAACCTACTTGCCTATCATTTTTTTCTTCCTTCGATGCATTTGGACTGGCAACCTTTGACATCCTTTTATTTTTGAAAACAAAACAAACTATATATTTCTATCTTATTTCTCCCAGGAGTTCAGATTAGGCTAATGAACTCCTCTTATTCTCTACCTAGGCTACTCAACTGTCCAGATTAAGCTATTTGACAGGATTCATTCACTGAGCTATAAACATGAAATTGAAATCATCATTAAATCAGGATTAGACAATCTGACTTACCATGGGTTTGTGGCATAAAAACAAGCTGCACACAAATATTATTTTTGTACAAAATAAGACTATAAAAGTCAGGGCTAGGATACATTGTTTGCTATTCATCCCTATTTTTCTCTTTGGTTCTGTTTTAAGCATGTGGAACCAGTATCTTTCTCCCTAATCTATCCTTTGACAAGTCAAGCTTGAATATTTTGACTAACTATCTTTTACTAACCTATCAACAATAAATTTAAAACATGTTTCAGCCATGATTAGGATAGATGACTGAAACAAGACTTCTTTATGTTCTAGTAGTGGTATTTAGGCTTACACACTTTCAGTAGATCTCTTTTTTGGGTATGGGGCTTTACCTCTTTTCAAATTTGCCCTGTTTTCTATTTTTTCTATTTTTTGTGTATTTCTCTTTATATCTTTTCATCAAACAGTGATATGTACAATGATTGAGAAAATCAAACTATGATTCTAAATGGTCATGGTATTTGATTACCCTGTCATCCACAGGATCATCTACCAACCCTTTTTCATTCAGTTCTTGTAGATAAGAAACATGGCTATCTATTTTTTAGGGCATGGTACAATGTTGCTGCCAAAAAATTTCAAACATGCCAAGTTCTCCTTTATATTTCCTTTTTGAGTTTTGTTTCCAAACCTTGTTTTTGTGAAAGAAACTCTTTAGGTGAAGAAGGCATTCCTCAAATAGGTTCAATTCTAGGTCTTTGTACTTCTTCCATATTTGTCTTCCTCCTCGAGTCAATAGAGGAGGTATTTGACCCATAATAATCTTGCCAAAAAATTTCCTGTCAGGCTGCCCTTTTACACCTTCGAGCTTTTTCCAAACCTTGTTTCTGTGAAAGAAACTGTTTAGGTGAAGAAGGCATTTTTTATCATCTTTCAAACAAATGACAACATCATCACTGTATCTTATAGTGGATAAGTTGGTAATAGGTGACATGGCCTCTTTGAATGTGTCTTCAGCATCCCTTATTCCAAGAGAAATTTGGTCAAGCATGTATTCATTCCAAGGGACTTTGAAAATGTCTTTATATTAATTAATTTGAAGCAGTATGAACTCATGAAAACCTGAAACACTACCAATAAATGTCACTTTGTTACAAATTTCTATTCTTGGCATACGATGAATTATCTTGGGAAAAGGGTACTTGGACTCTATGGAGGCTTTTCCTAAGTGTCTAAAGTCTATACACAGTCTACCTCCTTTGGCTTTCTTTGTTAGTGCTAGGATCTGCCCAGAATTTTCATAGTTATTTTTGGAAAAAGGACTCTTTTGAACAATGTCTATATCATTAGGTTTTGAGCTTTTACTCCTATATACAAGAGCATCTTGAAAAATTTTGCACAACTTTAAGTATTTCAGTTTTGTATGTAATGGAAAGGCCTTGGACAACTTAATCAGTTTGGGCCTTCTTAGGATTCTTATATTCTATCCCTCTATATCAGTTTCAAGAGACATACCTTTAGGATGGATGGCAACATCAGTGAGAGTCAAAAACTTTTCTGGAGGGACAAGGCTTTCTGATAGTGAGGTGTCTAGATAAGGTAGAAACATAAGATTCATTTGATTTAGATTTCCTAAAATTATTGTTTTGTGAAGGCATTTTAGTGATTTGGGGTTGGAAAAAGAGAATATTTGTTTTTTTGAGTTTTGTCCTTCCTTTGAGCAACCTGATTCATATGTCGAACTGTCTCTTGGTTTTGAGGTTTCATCTTCAGCTTGTAGAAAGTCAAGTTGGGTTTTGTCATCATGTGTTTGTTTAAGGCTTCCATATTTTTGAATATTGAGTTTTTCATGTAAAGACTGGTTTGGTTGTGGTAGTGTGATTTGATGTGTTTTAACTTCACAAACCTATTCATTAGCATCTTCCTCAGTATACAATATAAAAGAATCAGTGAATAGAATAAAGAGGAGTATTATCTGGCTTGTCTTGACTGCTAACCATATACTTCATATGTGACTCTCAATATAATCTCCTTGTCTGATTGAAAACAGGGATGGTAGCATAGGACATATCTAGCTGAATGTTCCCTTAAAACTAGGCTCCCCAAGATCTAGATAGGAGCATGCCATACTTGGGAGGAATTTCTACTACTACTATGTCCATGACTAGATTCTTTGTTGGGACTTGTGCCAGGTTGACACAAAGGTCTTTGATCAGGCCCAAACATTTTACCCTACTTGAATCGAAAGAGTACATGTCTTTGTAAGGTTTAGTTATTTCTAGGCCTAACCTATCCATCACAATTTTGGGCATGAGATTGTGAGAGGCCCTAGAATCAAGAATGACATTATGTAATATTTTGTCATGTATATTCAAACTGACATAGAAAGGGGGAATGGATCCTTCTTGATATTTTCCTTCTATTTTGGGTCCAAAGAATAACTCAGGTGTGTCATCAGCTAAGTGCAAAGTGTCAGCATCATTTCCTATGTTCATTATTTTTAAAACCTAATATCTATACACCATTTGAGTAACCAGTTCAGTGAGGGGCATATTTATCTCTATTTTGGCAATTTCTCACTCAAAATTGAAAGGCACTAGTGCTTTGGATATGTTTAACTCATCCTTATCAGTCATTAAATTTTCCACATTTTTAATCTGCTGATCTTGAGTTAGAGCTTTAGACAAAATGGTTTTCTCAGGGTACCTGGTGGAGGTAGTAGGACAACTAAGGTCTTTGTTTGACTAGCTAACTTTTCCTTTGTTTGTTTCATATTTCTTAACCATGGTGTTGACATTCTCTATTGTTTTCTTAGGTGTGTTTTCAGGTACTTTCCAGACAACGATCTCTATTTGGTCTTTCTTGGTTGAATCTAGGTACTTCTTGCTCTTAAGATCATATTGTTAATAGATTTCCATGATGGCATTTTCAAACCCCAAGTGGTAGTCTTCATATTCTTCATAGTTTGTGTCAGTTTGATCTGAAGAGAAGAAACCTTGTTCTTCTTTAGTGAGAAAAACATCCTCTTCATTATCAGAACCTATTAGATTTATATGGCTTTCTTCAAGTTCTATAATTTCTCCTTCATCTTCATCTACACAATTTTGTTGAAAGGGAGGTATGACTTGTTGATCACTTTCCCTTGGTTTGTTTTGGGGAGTGTCTCTTCTAAATTTCTCAGGTCTATTTCTTCTCTAGGTATTATCTTGGTTTTCTCTAGGAGGGGTCCTTTAATTCAAATTTATCTTTTCTATCATTCTCTCTACAGTTCTCATTAAGATTTCTATTTTGGTATTAGAAGAAGAGGTTGAAGGTATGGTTTCATATTTGTAGGTTACCCTCATTTCTGATTTCAATCTAGCTCTCTTTTCAATTAAATTGGCCTCTACACTAATAGCTTCCCTTTGAATTTCTTCTAAGGTTTCAGAGTCTCTTTCTCTTAGTTGGAAAATCACATCAAGGTCAAAGCTTCAGGGAATTTTACTAGTGCTAGGCCTCGTGGAGGTTTCATGTGAGGTGGGATGTATTTATACACACTTTTAAACCTGGTGCAAAATTCTTGCACACTCTCCCCTACATTTCTTTTAAGATTGTTATATTCAGACAGGATTTGGAGGGGGTTTTTCTTGATTTCCCACTTATTTATGAAATTTTGATAGTGGGAAGGGAGGTCATATATTGAATTAGGAGTTAATTATTTGATCCATTTTTTAGCCTCTCCTCCTAAACTTTGTGCAAAAATCCTCATTTTAATAGTTTCTTATTCTATCTCCATATAATCAAAAGCATCATTGATCCTATCTACATGCTGTTGAGTAGTGGTGGATTTAGTTCCTCTGAAATGAGGGATCTTGGACTGATAGTCATTTGGAAAAGGCACTAGAGGTTGATGTAAAACCAAGGGTACATACCAAGCTACCATGATGGGAGCTAATGGAGGATTTACAAGAGGTGGGTTTGTGAGAGGGGGTGTGGGATGAAACGAAGTGGTTTGCACAGTGGTGGTATGGATGGGTGCAGTGGAAGTATTTGGATCCACAAAATGATTTTGAGTATATTTGGTGTGAAAATATTTGAAGTGATGGAGAAGCTGAAAGTTGGGTGGGGTGGAGTGTAATATCCCAAAATTTGGATTCATAGCAAATCCTGCTGGAATAATGCTCTCTTTAAAACTTGGTGTACTAAAAGGAGTTTTTAGCTCATGGATCCATTAGATCAGTGGATATAATGTCTAAATCCAAAAGGAGAGAAAAAAAAATCAAACTAGGTGAGGTAAACAGACCTCCCACCACCTAGTATGGCTAAAAAGCACCCAAAGAATGGGGCTGCAGTCATGCACATCAACTCTGCTTCAAAAATAACGTAGTCCCATTGAGTTAAAGTAGAATAAAAATATGAAGGCTGAAAAATTACATGTACATCAGAAAAAAATATCTATAATGTGGCCCATACAGTGTACAAGAGAAGGATAGAAGATTTACAAGAAGGAAACCTCAAGATTGAGGTGCTGCAACAACAAATTAAGACTACAAAGCTTGACAATGTTATTTTATGGGCTGAAGCAGCTATATATTACATTTCAGATCTAGAACATATATGTGTACAAGAAGATAGATCTATATCAGATATGTACACTAGATGAGTTCCTCTACAGATTCCCCTTGGGGTTTTGATCAAAACATGAATGTACAGGAGTAGATCTAAGATCTAGACTTACAGATCTGCAAAAATATTTAGCAATTTTGTAGTAAATAGAAACATCAGTAAATCAGATCTGAAACAAACATGGATTGGATGGCCAATCCAAGGATCACCACAGTGAGAGGAATATTCCTAACATGGGAGATCTCTCCTATAAAAAGCAGTCAAAACACCCTTCAACTAAATACTTGCAAATAACGCAATTATGGAAGGAAAATTGTGTTGTAAGCTCTAGCACTGGTTTGGCATGATGCCAAGATCTAAAATGGTAGCTCCAAAATAGTAGTGGGGGGTTTTTAGGCAAAATAAAACAGGGGATTTGGGAAAAATATGATATCATATACATAAAATGAGTGACATAGGCTTCTAATGGGTTTCCTGAAACTGGTAGGCAAGGTTTGACAGGATGAAATGATGAAATAATGAAAAATTATCTTAAGGATAATGAAGGCAGTAAGATTTCTAGAACTCACAATGTCTATGAACTTTGTTTCTAGAAATATTGGTATAATCATTTAGTCATCAACAAGGAAAAAATTATTGATGACTAACACACCACATATTGTTGTTTCTATGTATGTCCCACTTTTTCATGTTGAGAGCCATTTGGAATTTTCACCAAAGGCATACTTTTACACATGGGAGGAACAAATTGAGGACATATTATTGAGAAAGCATCTTGTTCTTTGGAGGAAATTATCATTTGAGGATGTTATAGGATGAAAAGGGGAGGCTCTTCAATTCTATCATTCTAGTTGATTGAGGACAAGCAACATTTGGGAGGGGAGGACTATAATATTCCTACATTAGCATGCAACTTATAGGAATATTAATTTTTCTCCAAACACATAGTTAGATGAATAAATGGGTAAGGAGGCCCATAAATCTTTCTATCAGCAATAAAAACCCTCTTAATGGGGAAAGTATCGTATTCAAAACTGGATAAAAACACCTTCATGTGTGAACATGACTTAATGCATGTGGACAAAGTCAAGTTTGACCAAGTCAACTAAGCTAGTATGGAGGATGTAGAACCTTAAATGGAGATCACTTAGTGGGAATATAGATCTATTAGAATAAAGCCACATTGAGTGTGGAAGAAGACTTTGCATGGAGATCCAGTCAAGATTAACTAAATCAAACAACGTTGTGAAAAGATGAGTAAGACTAATGGAGACAGCATAATTTTGGAGGGAGATTCATTGCATGACGATGGAAACCCTAATGTGTGGGATCAAATGTGAGAAGGATCACATTGTATATAAGGAAGAGGATGGAAACCATATGGGGTCAGCTTATGATTATGATTTTATGATTGTATGGTCTATTTAGACATACTTATTTCTCTGGCTGTTTAGCTGAGATAGAGTGTTGTTTAGCACAAGGTCGTCCTGTTTAGGAATTCCTTCTCTTTCCTTGAGGAGCTCTGGGAAGACTCTTGCACCATATTGTCCACTATCTAGCTTGAGGCCAAGCTTCATCTTCCTTTGATAGTGAAGATCCTATTGAGGGTTTGACTGTATCAGAAAGCTGCAGCAAGTGGAGGCTAGATCTTCAGATATAGGCCATCTCAATATTTATTTTCAGTGGAGAAGGGTTCTAATCGATTTGGAGGATATTATTGAAGTCTTTGAGCTATATTTTCACATATTGGCTATAGGCCAACATTATTTTATCCCCTAAAATGCAGAAGAAGTCCAGATTTGCATTATTTCTGAAGGAGCTGCTGCAGGGTGATTCAGTGCACCATTTGGAGAGATGACTTTTTGAGTGTTGGGGATCTGCCCTTCATTTTGGAGATATGTTGGAAGAGATAATTTGCTTGATTATATCATATCAGATCCACTTTCTAGATCTTAATATTTCCATAGATCTGTATTCTTAAAACTAAGATCTACATTTTTTACATGGTGTATTGCTGAAAACCCCAAGGGGGATTGATAAAAGAGCTTGTATAGTGCATGGATCTGTTGTAGATCTAAGTTTTTTTCCACATACTTACTATATATCTGATGTATAACCTACTACTATTGCAGAGGTAATAAAATAATGTTGTCATGGTATTCCAGCTTTGATACATGGTTGCAGTCTCTAATTTTGCATGATTTTCAACTATTTTTTGCATGGGAGGCCTATTTAACTATGCAATAGTGATTTGTTTCTGAATTCATTCTTGATCTAGTTACTATCATATCCTATATAATGGATCCATGTGCTGCATTTAACTTTCATTGCGCATATTTCTAAAAAATCCATTATTTTAGCATGTATTGTCGAGCAATCCCATTTTGGGATATTACAACCTCCACTGCACACTATGGATGTTACGAAGCCTTTGAAGCTGTGAGAATTTAACATTGGCACAAAAGAGAAGCCCAATTTGGCTAAATTTTGGATTACTGGGATGATAAGACAGTAGGGAAGGTTGCGGAATTACTCACAGAATATGAAGACTTATTCTCGATGAAGTTTTCAGAGCTGAAGGGGATCACAGGGGACTTAGGTGCTATGCACATCACACTGAAACCAGATGCGCGCCCAATGAAGCAGCACCCTTATCAGTTGAATCCTAAGTATAAGCAGAATTTTATTGAAGAAATTGATAAAATCCTCACCATAGGTATCATCGAACCGATCGAACAGTCGGACTGGGTGAGTCCAATGGTGGTTCAAAAGAAGAAGATGAAGGGGGAAATCCGAATCTATGTGGACATGCACAAATTGAACGATGCCTGCGTAAATGATCCCTTTCCGATTTTGTTCTCAGATGAAATCCTGGGTAGCATAGGTGGCCAAAAATCATACTCATTCACTGACGAATTCTCAGGCTACCATCATATCAGAATCACCTCGGAAGATCGCAACAAAAATACATTTGCCACTGACTCAGGATCCTTCCAGTATATGGTCATGCCATTTGGACTCAAGAATTCCCATGCCATATTCTCGCAATTAGTGGTTGCAGTGTTCATAGAATTGATCCACAAATTTTTGAAGGTGTATTTTGATGATTGTATTGTCTTCAACTTAGTTAAAACACATGTTTCCAACTTGTGCCTACTGTTGGATGCCTTTCGAAAGCACCAGATTTCCCTGACTATCAAGAGGTGTATCTTTCTTGATCACATAGTGTGCCGACAAGGGTTGACAGTGGACCCTGCGAAAGTTGTGGTAATCATAAATTTGGTAGTACTTACAATTGAGAAGAAGCTGTGTTTGATCCTCGGACACACATGCTACTATAGAAAGTTAATCTAGGGATTTGTGCTGATCACAACACCTATGGAAAAGCTGCTTAAGAAGGATGTTTCACTTTTTTGGGATGATGAATGTTAAAATAGCTTCGATCTACTCAAGGAAAATATGGTCTCTACGCATATCCTCATTTTTCCTGAATGGGTGAAGGTGTTCCGTGTTCACGTCGATGCATCAGGAATCGCCCTGAGAGAGAATACTTGAGGCTTCATAATCAGATCTATCAGTCACCCTGGTACACAATTGGGTACCATGTTGTTGGCCTACAAGATGATGTGAAAATTCCAAGCCGCAACGATCCCTACCTATGTAATTCAACTAGCATGCCAATGCGGGAAAGGGGTCTACTTCAATTAGGCCCAATACTTATGCGACGAATTTGTGGCCAATGTCTGAGAATCCTAGGAGAAGGGACACACCTTTTGTTATTCCTGGTTGCTATTTCTCATCACCTTGGCCACCTTGGAAGCCCCTGAGGAATCAGTCCTCCCTGAGCTCACCCAAGACATGTGTGAAGGGGCTTGTTATAAAAACTTGTGGGACTCCCAGGATGCACAGTGCATCAAGTACAACCAAGTCTTCTGGGTCCTTTTCTAGAGCAGCTTTGCAGCCGCCATCAATTCCCGACCACGCTTATCTTCAACAGTGAATGAAAAGTACAAAAACATCGCGGCATTTCAGGTCACCATGCACAATGTCCAAGTCAGATCACGCAAGGATAAAGCCTGGGCATCACTCCCATATATGGCTGCGGATGAGGATATTGGTCGCATAGTTGCTACATGGTCTCCGTAGTGGAAGATTGGGCTAAAAACCGGTACGATGGGCACTGCTGGCACAAGTGTTACAAAATTCACCCCCAACACGACCAAATAAATTGGCAGCTTGAGCAAAGGTCTTGAAAAAGAGGAAGTTTCAGCTCATAGAAGGACCCGCAACTAAAACCAATCGCTGCGACGGATGCGCAGCAGAAGGAGACCACTAAGAAGGATGCAGAAGCAGAGACTCAAATGGATTCGCCACTAGACCTGGGTACAAAAGGGTTGGATGCAGGAGGAACTGATTCCCCCCAAGGAATGAAGTGAACAAGTGAGCCGACCAAGGGGCCGCGAAAGAAGCAGTGCTCTCAATGCACC
Source organism: Pinus albicaulis (assembly GCA_034641835.2). NCBI lineage: Eukaryota > Viridiplantae > Streptophyta > Pinopsida > Pinales > Pinaceae > Pinus > Pinus albicaulis. The sequence continues at coordinate 751,126,254 of CM076575.1, read as the reverse complement.
GAACGTGATGAGATGGTTACACTGACCGAAGGTGACCTCGAAAAAATTGCTGACGCGATCACTTTGGTCATGGAAGACTGATGGCTAGGCCTAGAATAATACTAGAAAGTTGTGTTGACACTCCTTAGGCCGAGCTCCATGCTCTGCAACTGAAGATAGACATGTTGTAGACCAATGTGATTCAGGTATGAACACCCTCGGTAACCAGCAGTGCAGCACTAGTTACAACAGAAATGCGCCTATGTTCCTTACCCAGTGCAGCCCTTGTGATAATTCCACCCAACCTGGGACTGCAAGTCCAAGCCGATGCAAAAGTGTAGCTGGATTTAGCCAAGCTAACACATTAGGCATTGCAGGTTCTCCACACGTCCTTGTTTCAGGAAATTCACCATCGGGAGAAACAAGTGCAGCAACAGCTTGGTGTAGCTGAGCAAACAATCGAGGAAAATAATGCTGAAGTGTCCCAGGTATAGGATGCCTGTACCCTCACCACCATGTAGCAAATAGAGCTAGAAGACTTAATTCACAAAATCTGTGTGAATTTTACAGAGGAAATCTCAGCCACAACCACCCCCCAGTATAATATTGAGGGGTTTTTCGTAGCATTAAAGGCCTCTAGGATGGAGATTCAGGTGGTCAAAACATAGATGGAACAAAAGATTGCTGATTTGCAGGCTAAGTTGCAGCCAGAGACACTGCCGGAGGTACGGGCCTAGCGATCTGCGCTGGTTACCACAACTACAAATGTGATTGCATGACAGATCGCTCATGGTGCCCAATTTCTGGAAACAACCATGAAGTTATGGACCAAGGTCTAGCATGACCCGATCCTGCGAGAAATCAACCAGGCCCTACGGTAGAAGGAAGAAGCATTCAAGAAGTTAGAAGCCACCATGCCCACGTTGATTCCTGCTTAGCACTTGACATGGCTGGGAATGAGCCACGCCCTCCAAAATTATATTGATGAACTCCGCCATAAGAAGAAGGTTCTCAGTGACCGCCTGAAGCCTTGGGCTTAGAAAGCACTCAAGCTCTCGCAAGTTATTGATTTTGCTATTAAGAAGCTGAACTAGACTCTGGAGAGCGTCACCACTGCAAAAAAATGCCCGAATTCATAGAAGTTGATAGACATTGTGAAAAAAGTTGCTGCTCAGAGTGACGGTGTGCTACCCCCACTGGCCGAAGTGATCAGACTGCTGAAGGCGCAGGTGGAGACCCCACCATCATAGTGACTCGGTACGAGTCACAAGATTGTGTTGGGGGACTATTGGAGTAGGGTCTCCTAATGCTATGAATTTTGTCCATTTTTGTATATTTTTGGTATTATTTAGTCTAACGCAAGAGTTTTGTGGTGGGTCAAAGCCCCAAATGCATTGTAATGGGTCAAGGGTAGACCAAGAGTCCACAAATGATGATTTGTGGACCATTGGATGTGTAGGCTAAATTGATATAAATAGATGAACGTTTTGAGTCTTAAGGTAGGAAAGAATTGAGATCGATGCTAAGCACAAATTGTTAGATATGTTTTTGGGTTGTTTGGGTAAGGACTCCTGTTGATTGTGTGCATGAAGATCCTCAGTCATGCTGTGTGCAGACCCTGCTGGCTGTGTGCGCAGGCAGTATTTTGGGATTGTAAGCATATTTTTATATTAATATATATGCGAATTATTGTTGGACATCTGATGTTATTTGGATCTATTTTGTTATGATTGATGCGAACCTGGGCTATATGATTAAGTTGTGAAAGTGTCTGTTTAATTGCTACGAACTGTGAAAGTATCTATTTTTCTGGTATATGTATCTGTGATTTGTTAATTTCTCCAATTATAGTGTTCTGTGCTAATAATTGGTATTACGCATGTGGATGCGGAGGTATTTACTAGATTTTGGCATGAGAATATCTCTGTTATACTGTGGATTATATTGTCAATAAGCCTACGAATAGATCTATTTACTGTGAACTCGATAGGTTGGGAATGTAGACCTTCTTGACTTACCTACTCTCTCCCAAGGTGCGGAAACCTGGTTCCAGCACCCTCCCATACTGCTTCGGGCGAGACTTTGGCCTGCGCAAGTAGGTCACTACCGAAAGGGATAGTAGTATGGGGGTTTGTTGGCAAATCTTAACCTCTGAACCTAGGTCAGGACCCCTCAAGTCAACAAGTCAAATAAAGGAAAATAATGGAAAATGAAGAAAATAGAGGCCACATTAATAAAAAGGCTTCAGAGGATGAGTTGGTACCTTTTTTCAGCTCAATTTTAGAGATCGCTCTATATTCTCTCTCACGCACACTCTTGGACACTTAGAGTTTTCTTGGAGAATTTTAGCTTTGGATCAAGAAAGGAAAAGAAGGAAGAGAGGAAGAAAATATAAACCAACGAAGAGAAGGATCAAGTAGCTACAATAGGTTTACTTGTAGGTATATATTTGCATGTGTGATTTCCTTGCTATATTTGGTATCCATGGTTATGTATGTGTGTTATTGGTTCTCTTGTTGTCATTGGCATGGTTTTTTCTTGGTGTGACAATGTTCTTCAACCTTGCCTTTCCATTTCCAGATAGCCATGGTGTGATGGGGTTCTCATGTTTTGGTTGTGCTGGATTTCCAGATGGATTCAAAAGTGAGTGAGGTGGATCTATAAATGAAATAACACGTGGCCTATTGATCCTTGAAATATAATGTGGATTTCGGTAAATCCACTAGCCTAGTGACCCATGAATCAAACTGTGGGTTTCGATAAAATTAGGTATTGTGTGCCTTGGTGGGCATAGGAATCCTCAACAGGGGAATGGTGGGATATACAGTAAATCCTAGAGGTTTTTTCCCTTGATCAGGTCTATGAATCCATGCCGGTGAATGGTAGGATATACGATAAATCCTGGAGGGTGGTGTCTCGATTATGGCCTAGTGATCCCTAGATCGAACTTTGGGTTTCGGTAAATCCTAGAGACTAGGAGACAAGAAAAATCCTCCCGATTTAGGTGGAAAAATCTAGTGGAATCCATGCTTGTTTATGTGTAATATTCCCAATTTCGACTGCTCAAGAATGCATGCTTGAAAAATGCATTTTTCAAGAATGTATGTTACAGAAGTGAAAACCAACCCTTGGATCCCTTATATTTGACAATCTGTCATCTAAATCCAATAGGAGATCACAAAAAAATCCTTCTAGGTGAGGTAAACAGGTCTCCCACACCTAGTATGGCTAAAAAATGCCCAAGAATGGGACTCCAACAATATATGGACAATACTACAATAAAATAATGCAGTTTTACTGAACAACAGTAGGAGGCCAATATGGAGGCTCAAGAATTACATGTACATCAACAAATCATATTTACAATGTGGTCCATACAATGTACAATAGGAAAATGGAAGACTTTTATGAAGAAAACCCTTAAAAGGAGGTGTTTGTAAAATGTATTAAACTGCAAAAAGACTTGATAGCGTTATTTTTATGGCTAACCTATCTTTTGCAGAATATACACTTTGACAAAGAAACCACTTTGGAAGCCTTACTGCTCTTAAAAAAACTATATGTTTGTTCCTAGTTTGAAAATGATGTATGTTAGTGAGGGAAGGTGAGGTTTCTAAACCATTTTTGTGCTTTTGCTGGGCACTTCTATTCTTGCAGGTGCCTACACAATTTTGTCCCTTTCATTACTATCTCTTTTGAATTTGGACAACTCATTTTATCAATAATGACCTATGCTTGTCATAGTTGCCTCCTTAGGTAATTTTAACTCATGTTTGTCCCTTTTTTCCATTTGAAAATACCTCTAACTATTCCTTAGAGAAAATATACCCTTGAATTGACATTTCTTGCCTCTTTTAGTCCCTTCAGTGAAGTGGGGTACTGGTGTTTAGGTCTTCCTCTTGTGCTTCCATTAAGACCTCTGATTTTACGTTTGGATGAGGTGGAATTAGTGCCTCTTTTCCGACCTTTGGGGGTAGTTTGAAACCTTTGACATGCCATCTGCTGTTATGAAGGAGGCTATTTGCCATCATTTGACCTTTTTGGACAACCTTTCCAAACCCCTAGGCTTTAGGGAAATTAGAAAAAAGTAAATAGTGTTGTCTTCTAAGTTCTCAAAAACTTATCAAAACTCATTAATTATTTCTAACAGTCTTCAATGTGCATTTGAAGGAGTTGAGATGACCTTTGCCTTTGTAACCCTAGTACTGACTCCTTGTTTTGTAAAAATTGTCACAAACCCTGATTCTGTTCAAAAACATACCTTGCTGCTTTATTCTTTTCTCTAAATGGTTTTCCTATGATGATCTTCTCATGTCTTTACCTCTTGCTAGGTAGATGGAAATTTAACTCCTTTGCAAAAATGCGAACAAGGGGCAGCTGTCCCCTTGCAAAACTTGTGCTTTAGGCCAAATAACTTTCTTGAATGATCTCTTTGATGAGTTTAAGACAATATCACCGGTCCTTTCCTTCTTTGAATGGAGTTTCTTCATATAGGAAAAATAGATTTTGTAGGGCACCAAATCCACCCTATGACTCATGAAACCCTAGGTGACTTAGTGGAGGCTTTGTAGGTTTTGGCTTTTGGACTGAAACTTAGAACTTGGGCTTATCAAGTGTGAGATAAAATTCATGATAAACTAATGTTTTGAAAAACCAAAATCCAATGTACTTGATTGGTCTAAAGATTCTAGAGATATAGTTTGAGACTATCAGTGTTTAGGAGTAGTTTGGGAGACACAACAAGTTGTTTGATTGGAGAGCTTTGGTAGTAGTGGGGGGTTTTTAGGCAAATCAAAACATGGGATTTGGGGCAAAGATGATATCATATACATAAAATGAGTGACATAGGGTCCTAATGGGTTTTCTGAAACTGGTAGGCAAGGCTTGACAGGATGAAATGATGAAATAGTGAAAAATTATCTTAAGGATAATGAAGGCAATGAGATTTCTAGAACTCACAATGTATATGAACTTTGTTTCTAGAATTCTTGGGATACTCATTTAGTCATCAAAAAGGAAAAACATACTGATGACTAACAATTTCTCCACTTGGGGAGGGAAACTCCTTTTTAGGAGGTGTCCAGAACTTCAGATCTATGGCTTTATGGAGACCAGTGCGTCATCCATTGGGCATATTTTTACCTCTCTTTACTTTCTAATGCTTTCTTGAAGCTATGATCTCAAAAATATGAAAGACATGATATCCTCAACTTCATCTCTACCTACCCAACCTATTCACCTAACATTTTTCTTCTTTAGGTGCATTTGGACTTGAAACCTTGACTTATTTTTTGTTTTTGAAAGAAAAATAAACTATCTACTTCTACCTTATGTCTTCCTGGAGTTCATATTAGGCTAATGAACTCCTTTGATTCTCTACCTATACTATTAAACTGTCAAGGTTAAATTGTTTGACAGGATTTATTCACTAAGATAAAAACATGGAATTGAAAACATGGCTAAATCAGGATTAGAAAATCTGTTTTATCATGGATTTGTGGCATAAAAACAAGTTGCACACAAATGTTGTTTTTGTACAATAGAAGACTTAGAAAAATTAGGGCTAGGATACTTTGTTTGCTATTCATCCCTATTTTTCTCTTTGGTTCTGTTTTAAGCATGTGAAACCAATATCTTTTCTCCATAATCTGTCCTTTGACAATCCAAGCTTAAATAATTTTACCAATCTCTCTTTTACTAACTTATCAACAATAAATTTTAAAACATGTTTCATCCATGATTAGGATAGATTACTGAAACAAGACATCCTTTATGCACTAGTAGTGGTATTTAGACTTACACACTTTCAGTAGTTCTATTTTTGGGTATGGGGCTTTACATCTTTTCAATATTCCCTCATTTTCAAAATTTCTTTGTTTTTGTGTTTTTTATCTCTACATCTTTCTATAAACAATGCTATGTACAATGAGTGAAAAATTCAAACTAGGATTCTAAATAACCATGGCATTTTATCACCTTATCATCCCCAGGATCATCTACCAATCCCTTTTCATTCAGATCTTGCAGATAAGGAACATGGCTATCTATTCTTGAGGGCATGGTAAAAGGTTATTTCCAAAAACTTTCAAACAAGCCAAGTTCTCTTTTATGCACCTTTTTGGAGCTTTTTTTCCAAACCTTGTTTCTGTGAAAGAAACTGTTTAGGTGAAGAAGGCATTTTTGATCAGCTTTCAAACAAATGACAACATCATCACTATATCTTATAGTGGATATGTTGGTAATAGGTGACATGGCCACTTTGAAGGTGTCTTCAGCATCCCTTAATCCAAGAGAAATTTGGTCAAGCATGTATTCATTCCAAGGGACTTTGAAAATGTCCTTATATTGATTAATTTGAAGCGGTATCAACTCATGAAAACCTGAAACACTACCAATCAATGTCACTTTGTTACAAATTTCTATTCTTGGCATACGATGACTTATCTTGGGAAAAGGGTACTTGGACTCTATGGAGGCTTTTCCTAAGTATATAAATTCTATACGTAGTCTGCCTCCTTTGGCTTTATTTGTTAGTGCTAGGATCTGCCCAAAATTTTCATAATTCTTTTTGGAAAAAAGCCTCTTTTGAACAATGTCTATATCATCAGGTTTTGAGCTTTTACTCCTATATACAAGAGCATCTTGAAAATTTTTGCACAACTTTAAGTATTTCAGTTTTGTGTGTAATGGAAAGGCCTTGGATAACTTAATCAGTTTGGGCCTTTTTAGGATTCTTATATTCTATCCCTCTATATTAGTTTCAAGAGACATACCTTTAGGATGGACGACAATATCAATGAGAGTCAACAACTTTTCTGGAGGGACAAGGCTTTCTGATAGTGAGGTGTCTAGATAAGGTAGAAACATAAGATTCCTTTGATTTATATTTCCCAAAATTATTTTTTTGTGAAGGCATTTTAGTGATTTGGGGTTGGCAAAAGAGAATTTTTTTTTTTTTTGAGTTTTGTCCTTCCTTTGAGCAACCTGATTCACATGTAGAAATGACTCTTGGTTTTGAGGTTTCATTTTTAGTTTGTAGAAATTCAAGTTTGATTTTGTCATCATGTGTTTGTTCAAGGCTAGTATAGTTCTGAATACTGAGTTGTTCATGTAAACACTGGTTTGAATGTTGTAGTGTGTCTTGATGTGTTTCAACTTAATATACCTGCTCATCAATATATTCCTTATTATATAATATGAAAGAATCAAGACCTGAGTGAATAGAATAAAGAGGAGTATTGTCTGTCCTGTCCTGAATGCTAACCATATAATTCATATGTGAATCTCGGTATAATCTCCTTGTCTGGTTAAAAAAAGGGATGGTAGCATAAGGCATATCTAGTTGAAGGTTCCCCTGAAGCTTGGTTCCCCAAGATCTGGATAAAAGCATGCCATACTTGGGGGGAATATCTACCACTACTATGTCCATGACTAGATTCTTAGCAAGCACTTGTGCCAAGTTGACACAAGGATCCTTGATCAGGCCCAAACACTTGACCCTACTAGAATCAAAGGAGTACAAGTCTTTGTAAGGTTTATTTATTTCTAGGCCTAATCTCTCCATCACAACTTTTGGCATGAGATTGTGAGAGGCCCGAGAATCAAGCATAACATTATAATATTTTTTCAAGTATATTCAAACTAACATAGAAAGGAATGGCTCATTGTGATGTTGTGATGGAATAACGCTCTCTTACCTTTCGGAGTGTCTGAAATGAGTTTCGGCTCACGAGATCCAAGTTAGATTAGTGGATCTAATGTCTAAATCCAAAAGGAGAGAAACAAAATCAAAATGGGTGAGGAGTAAAAAGACCTCCCACCACCTAGTATGGCTGAAAACACCCCAGGGAAAGAATGGGCTGCGATCATACTGTGCTCCTACTTAAATAACACAGTTTCAGGTTAGAAGTAGAATAACAATATGAAGGCTGAAAAATTACATGTAAATCAGAAAAATAGATCTATAATGTGGCCCATACAGTGTACAAGAGAAGGATAGAAGATTTACAAGAAGGAAACCTCAAGATTGAGATGCTGCAACAACAAATTGAGACTGCAAAGCTTGACAACATTATTTTATGGGCTGAAGCAGTTGTATATTACATTTCAAATCTAGAATATATCTATGTAAAAAAATATAGATATATATCAGATATGTACACTATATGAGTTCCTCTATAGATTCCCCTTAGAGTTTTTATTAAAACATGATTGTACAGGAGTAGATCTGAGATCTAGACTTACAGATCTGCAACAATATTCAGGAATTTTTCAGTAAATAGAAACATAAGTAAATCAGATATGAGAAAAAAATGGATTGGATGGAAAATCCAAGGATCACCACAGTGGAGGAAGATTCCTAAAACTCTAGATCTCTCCTCCAAAAATGTAATATTCCGGATTTGGACTGCTCAGCAAAACACGCCTGGAAAACGTATTTTTCAGGAATGTCTACTTTAGAAACCGAGAACAGCCTTTGGATCCCTTATATAAGAGTATATAAGACTGAAATACAAGATGAGGCTCAAAATAAATCACTCTAGGTGGGTTAAACAGATCTCCCACACCTAGTTGTCTTCAGAAAATTGCCCAATGAAGGGCCGCAGCAGTATAAAACACAACACTAGAGTATCAGCGAGATAATAGCTCTGAAATGTGTTTATAAACACCTCAGCAGGAATTTTATGTACAACATAAAGAAGTAATATTAATTCTACTGACAAAGGATAGGTAAAAGCGGTGATTTAGGCCCTAAAATGAGTGTATTTAGCAATATGCATATAAATAATGGAAATTGCGGAAGGTTATTTTAGCTTAGGCCGTGAGGGACTCCCATGTCAAATTTCAGGTCAAATAAATGATCCTAGCTATATTAAACAGTTCCTCCAATCCTGACTAGGCTTAAAAACCCTGATTCCCCATGACTTAAAGTATGCAAAATTTAACTGAAGCATGGATAGCGTGATTTCTGAAGGTGAAAGTCATAAATAGAGTGTTATCAACAACAAATCTATTCTATGCTATGGATAATGAAATATACAAGATAAATACAGGCATTTACATGGATACAAGCCTCAAATAGGTGTTGCAACAATGGGTTGAGACAAGAAAGCTTAACAACATAAATTTTAGGAGGCTGGAGCTTATTTTTATTACATTTCAGATCTATAATATATATTCATACAAAATGGTAGATATATTGAAGATCTGTATACAAAAGGGACTTTAGAATACACTCCCCTTGGGGATCTCAACAAATGATCAACAAAAGTGAGTGGATCTGAGATCTAAGTCATAGTTCTGCAGCAGTATTTTGAAATTATATGGTAAATAAATCAGAAAATAAATCAGATATTAAGGGTACATGGATTGGTTGGCCAATCCATGGATCACCACAGTGAAAGGAAGGATCCTTTCCACTAGAGATCTCTCCTCCAGGAGAACTCCAAAACCTCTGCAACTCTGCTCTTCAAGATTTACATAGATCAGGGAGAGAAACTATGTTTCTTATGATAATATACACTTTGGCCTGATGCCAAGATCTAATACTGAAGCACAAGCTGTGGATGCACTCTTCCAGGAGGTTAAAAGACACACTCATTGAGAAGAGGTTCCAATATAAGCTAGATATTTGCAGATCTAGAGTTCCACTTGTTGCAGCTCACTTAAAAAATGAAACCCTCTCTAGATTTACGCTGCCAAAGATATATGGAGCTTGGCCATATGCTAGATAGTGGACAAGAAGCACAAAACCCTCCAAGAGCTACTCAATGGAAGGATGGAGAACCCCTAACCAGAAGATCCTCACTAGTTTCTTGCTAAGAAGCCTAGAGATCTAGAATTTGTCTAAGTAGACATAATTCTCCAAAATCATAATACATTCAACAACCTTCTCTTGAACCTTCTCCTTCCTTTTATAATATGAGGTTTTTCTCAAACCCTAAACCACCTTGAATCACTTAACCCCTTTCACATGAGGTCCTCCTTATAGAACTATGTTTATCATTTAGGAGGTTCAATGCACCTGGACTGTGCTGTGATTTGGTCCTGTTGACCCGGTCAAATAGCTCAATCCGGTCTCACATGCAAGTGGATTTTATGTAAATGGCTCAGATATAGCTTTGTTTACATTGAGCATTGATTTATTCACTGATCTAAGGAGTTTTACATGTCCTCCCTTAGTCATTTATTCATAAATGGAAAATGAAACAAAATTTAAATATTCCTATTAGCTTGGGCTAATTAGGAATATTACAGTCCTCCCCTCCAAACGTGTTTCTTGCCCTCAATCAACTGACAAGGTGGCTATTTTCAATGTTGGGTATGTGTTATATTCTTCCCACGACTAGCCCACGTGCGAGCGGGGGGGAGGTAGCCCCCATTGAGTGCGGAGAGGGCGGCGCCACACAACAAAAAAAAAAAATTTGGTATGTGGTCCCACTCATAGGCGGACCCACCCATGTTTTGTGCATGATTTTGCACATGGTTTTGGGGTATGATGGTTTTCGCCCCCTGGTATTTTGTAGATCCAGTCAAGGGAACTACGATTATGTTCTAATCTAGGGTTAATGGATTGGGGTTTATGTGTGCTTCGGCATGTATATATATGTGTTGTAACACTAAAAGGAATATAATGAAAAATCAAGCTGGTCGTCCCAATTTGGGATCCAGGGGAAAATCTCTGTGTTTATCTGTTTTATGTTTTATGCTCTCGCTATTGTTTATTTTCTGTTATAAGATTCGTGTGTAGATAATTTATGTTTAGGGTTAAAACCTACATTTGGTATCAGAGCTGTTTCGGCTTCAAGGGGACGCCTTTGTTGTTGAGGGTTTTTTGCTCGGGCCTGTGGTAGACCCTGTGCAGTGGGAGATCTGCGGGATCGATTCTTGCGGTGAAAGAATATGGCGAGCGGCGAAAAGATAGAGATCGAGAAATTTAATGGTCAGAGTTTTGAGTTGTGGAAGCTCAAGATGGAGGATCTGCTGGTGGATAAAGATCAGTGGATTGCGGTAGATCTAGGTACTAAAACAATGGTAATGTCAGATGAAGACTAGAAGAAAGCTGGTGGGAGGCTAAAGCACCAACTCTGACTGTGTCTGAATTCAATAATGTTGAATATGGGGAAGCTACCGAGCACAGAAGACCTTGTCGTGAAAAACTTGGGACTTTGTACCAATCTAAGTCTCGGGTGAATAATTTGTTGCTGCAGAAAAAGCTGTATAACCTGAGGATGAAGGATGGAGACTCAGTGACAGAGCATCTGAACACCTTCAATACTGTGGTAAGTCAGCTGTCATCTGTTGATATTAAAATCTCGGATGAAGATAAGTGCATCAGTTTGTTGTGTTCTCTACCAGACTCGTGGGACAGTCTGGTTATTGCAATAGGTAGCAATACAACTACCTTGAATTTTGATGACATTGTCTCAGCCTTGCTGTCGGAGGAAATGAGAAGGAGAAATATGGAGGGTCAGAATGGAGATGCCTTATCTGTACGAGGAAGGTCCCAGAACAGAAACAAGAATAAGGTTTCGAGTGGGAGATCTAAATCTAGAGGGAGATCTAAATATCCTGGAAAGTTTGTAAAGGTGTGCTGGAAATGCGGAAAGGAAGGACACTACAAAAAGGAATGCAGATCTAAAGCTCCTGAGAAAGGAAAGGGATCTGATGAACCTCCTTCTGCAGAGGCAAAAACCACCTCGGATGAAGGTGGGGATGTGTATTTGGCTTCTTCTTCAAATACACATGTAGATCATGATTCATGGTTGATTGACTCAGGTGCATCCTTTCACTTCACTCCCCATAGGGAGTGGTTCTGCGAGTATGAGAAATATGATGGTGGTGATGTCTTCCTAGGGGATGATAGGAAGGCCAGAATCGTCGGACGTGGAAAGGTCAAGCTGAAGCTGCAAGGTGGAAGGATTAGAACACTTCCTGGTGTTCTGCATATTCCTACATTGGCCAGAAATCTGATTTTTGTAAGCAAGATGGATGATGCAGGTGTAAAAACAGTGTTCGAGAAAGATGCCTACAAGATGGTTCGGGGAGCACTGGTATTAATGCGGGGAGTTCGGACTGGAACTCTGTACAAGCTACAAGGTAGCACTGTTATTGATGGGTGTAATAGTTCTGTGGTTCCTGAAAGTGGGACGGAAAGTCTAGCTGTCTCTGGAGAAAAGACCATGCTATGGCATCAAAGGCTTGGACATATTAGAGAGAAGGGCCTTCGGATACTACATAGAGATGGTATGGTAGAAGGTATGTCTAATTGTTCTCTGGATTTTGATTTCTGTGAACATTGTGTATATGGGAAGCAGAATCGGGTGAGTTTTCCTTCTGGTGCTAAGAGGGAAAACAAGATATTAGAACTTGTGCACAGTGATGTGTTTGGGCCTGTGTCAGTTCCATCACTGGGAAAGTATGTGTACTATGTTTCATTCATAGATGACTTCTCAAGGAATACATGGATATATTTCTTGAGGAAGGAATCTGAATTCTTTGACAAATTTAAAGAATTTAAGGCTCTGGTGGAAAACCAGGCAGAGAAGAAGATAAAGGCGTTGAGGACGGATAATGGTGGGGAGTTATGCAAGAAGGAATTTGGAGAGTTCTGTAAGAAGTGTGGTATAGCACAGCAGAAGACTACTCCATACACACCTCAAAAAAATGGAGTTTCAGAAAGAATGAATAGAACACTGATGGAAAAGGCAAGAAGCATGCTCAGTGGTACCGAGTTAGGACAAGAATTCTGGGCAGAGGCAGTGGAGACTGCATGTTACTTAGTTAACAGATCACCTTCATCGGCGTTGGAGGATAAGACTCCACATGAGGTATGGACTGGTAAGAAACCCTCTCTTTCACATCTAAGGGTATTTGGATGTGATGCATATGTACATGTTCCAAAGGAGAAAAGGACCAAGTTGGATAATAAATCTGAAAGGTGCATCTTTATTGGGTATAAGGATGGTTTAAAGGGATACAAGCTTTGGAACCCAGAAACAAGGAAGGTTGTGTACAGCCGAGATGTGGTGTTTAGAGAAGTGAAAGATGTTTTTAAACATGAAGTCCTACCAAAGGAACCTGAGAAGATAGAGTTTGAGCTAAAGGAGGATGAATCAGACTCTACAACAGAAGAAGACTCAGAAGATGAAGAGCCACAAACTCCAACTTTGAGAAGATCAGTTCGGGAAAGAAGGAAACCAGAAAGGTATAGTCCATCTGCTTTTTGTTCAGGTTTTGCCTTAACTATAACTGATGATGAACCCAGAACTGTCAGGGAGGCAGTAGATTCAGAGGATGGAAAACTCTGGAAGGAGGCTATGGTTGATGAAATGGCATCCTTGCACAAAAACGATGCATGGGATCTGGTGGAGTTGCCGGCTGGAAGGAAGCCCATTGGGAGCAAATGGGTGTTTAAGAAGAAGATGAATGTATAAGGCAAGGTGGAGAAATACAAAGCTCGATTGGTAGCAAAAGGTTATTCCCAGGTGCCGGGAATTGATTTTGGTGATATTTTTTCTCCTGTTGCCAAGATTACTTCTATTAGATTACTTTTATCTGTTGCTGCAGCATTTGATTTTGAGATAGAACAGATGGATGTGAAGACAACATTTCTTCACGGGGATCTAGAAGAGGAGATCTACATGAAGCAACCTGAAGGCTTTATGGTGAAGGGTAAGAAAGAACTGGTATGCAGGTTGAAGAAGTCTCCGTATGGGTTAAAACAGTCACCAAGGATGTGGTATCAGAAATTTGATACCTATATACGGGGACTTGGCTTCACCAGAAGCAAGGAGGATCATTGTGTTTATTTTAAATTAATTGGTGACCGTGTTATTTATTTGGTCTTGTATGTGGATGATATGTTGGTTATTGGACATGACAAAGAAATTATCCAAGATTTGAAGACCCAATTGTTCTCCAAATTTGGCATGAAGGATCTTGGTGCTGCAAACTATATTTTGGGCATGGAAATTAAGAGAGATCGGGAAAAGAGGAAGCTCTGGTTAAACCAGAGGAAGTATGTCGAGACTATATTGCAGAGGTTCAATATGCAGGATAGTAAACCGGTGAATGTTCCTATTCCTGTAGGTGTAAAGCTGTCTGCTGAATAGTGTCCCAAGACACAAGAAGAAGAGGAGTATATGTCCCGTGTTCCATATGCAAGTGCAGTGGGTAGCCTGATGTATGCAATGGTCTGTACTAGACCAGACATTGCACATGCAGTGGGAGTATTGAGCAGGTTTATGTCAAACCCGGGGAAGGAGCATTGGACAACAGTGAAGCGGGTTTTCAGATATTTACGTGGCACTAGTGATTATGGCTTGTGCTACCAGGGAAGACCAGGATTGGAAAGAATGTTGGACATTCGTGGTTTTGTTGATGCAAACTGGGCTGGAGATCTGGACCAAAGAAGATCCACAAGTGGGTATGTGTTTAGCCTATTTGGAGGCGCAGTCAGTTGGATGAGTAAAAGACAGTCTGTAGTGGCTCTTTCAACTACAGAGGCAGAATACATAGCAGCCACTCATGCAAGCAAAGAAGCAATTTGGTTGCAGAGATTGTGTTCAAGTATGGGGTTGGTACAACAAGCTATAAGGATAGACTGTGATAGCCAAAGTGCAATTTTCTTGGCTAAGAACCCTGTTTACCATTCAAAGACAAAGCACATTGATGTTCAATATCACTTTGTTAGAGATATGGTTGAGGCTAAAAGGGTGTTGCTGGTAAAGGTGGACACTTTGAAGAATGTTGCAGATGCATTGACGAAGTCTAGCACTCGACGAAGTTCTCTTGGTGTAGAGAAACAATGGGTGTTGAAGAATTATTATTTGGCCAAGCTCTCTCTGTGGCTTACAACAGGTAACAACAAGTGGGAGAATTGTTGGTATGGCTGTTTATATTGATTCCGATACAGCCCCATGCAACGTACGTTGCGGCGAGACGTGGCAGGGGTTCGAGGCGACGCCCGGCTGGCACGTGGTATGCGGTCCCACTCATATGCGGACCCACCCATGTTTTGTGCATGAGTTTGCACATGGTTTTGGGGTACGATGTTTTTCGACCCCTGGTATTTTGTAGATCCGGTCAAGGGAACTACGGTTATGTTCTAATCCGGGGTTAATGGATTGGGGTTTATGTATGCTTCGGCATGTATATATATGTGTTGTAACACTAAAAGGAATATAATGAAAAATCAAGCTGGTCGTCCCGATTTGGGATCCAGGGGAAAATCTCTGTG
This sequence comes from Pinus albicaulis, assembly GCA_034641835.2. Lineage (NCBI taxonomy): Eukaryota > Viridiplantae > Streptophyta > Pinopsida > Pinales > Pinaceae > Pinus > Pinus albicaulis. Next base: position 751,111,034 of record CM076575.1, on the reverse strand, counting down.
TTTATCTATTTTATGTTTTATGCTCTCATTATTGTTTATTTTATGTTATAAGATTCGTGTGTTAATTAATGTTTAGGGGTTAAAACCTACATGCAAAATATCCCCTCCTTCTTTGGGGATCTCCATGCTATCATCCAAATGAAATGAATCACCTCCCAACTTGGTAATTCATAGAAAGAATCCTCTCTAATATCAGTGAGAGGCATATCCCAACTCATATGGTTTGCCTCCTGAAGAAACAAATGTGCGATTGTGGCTGCCATATCATTTCTCATCCTCCCTTTAGAGCATGCACTGCAAAAAATATGGGGTTTCTCTCCCCCAAGGGATACATCCAGCCAATGTGTCTCTCTCCCACACATGCTTCTCTCAAGAGTAGGAACAATAGTAGCATAAGGAGCCAAAATGAGAATCATGCTGGCTGCCTTATGTAGAAAATGTGAAGGACAATGGTCCCTCATGTGTAACCAATGCATCTTGACTCTCAACTGCAATAGAGACTAAAAAAATGTGTGGTCTCTCGACCACTTGCTTGTTGCCCCAATCTCCTCATAAGTTTGGAGGAAGTGAATGATGGATGAGGCAATGTGAGTATGTACCCCAAAACAAAATCCCTTCCCAAGCCCTCCTAGGGAGTGGTCCTCAATAATGCTCATGGCCTCAAGTAGACCATGCATCCTCAAAGAAATAATGTTCCTCCTTGCAGCAACATCCTGCACATATATGGTTAAGGGATGCATACATACATTAGATAAATAAAAATAATCAACACCCTTACCATAATTTCTGTTCATGCAAAGGGAGAAACTCATAGATGAGTCCCCTTCCATCCTTGTAGAGAAGAGAGGTGACTGTACTAACTCTTCCAAAGAGTTATGTTCATAGACAGCTCCCATGGAAAATGTGTGAGTGGGAAGGCTGCTATCCTTCCCTTGATTCTCCTGCCATAGCGCAGAAATTGGAATGAGAGTGGGTGTGGATGATGTTGAGAGAATTCTTCTCTCCTCCTTGAGCCTACCCAAGACTCTCAGCGTTGTATCAAGACCTTCCAGGGTCTCCAATCTTCTAAAATCAATGATTGGTGCCTCATCAGGTGAAGCACTCATCCTCCTTTGTTGATCCAATGGTCTCCTTGGTGCAATGTCTCCATGCAATGAGACATCCTCAATAAGAGATGACTAAATATATGAATGGAAAAAACCTTCCATGCTTCCACTACGCAATCCAATCACCTTCTTAGGTGCATCAACCTTCTGCAATGGATATGAATGAAGTTGGTTTCCTTTCCTATCTCCTCCTTGTGTCTCCATGGTTCTACACCTTCTCATTGATGCCACATGTAGATCATGAAATGTGCCTTGATCTCCATACATGAGATCTTGGTGATTTTCTTGCCATGCCACAAGAATCCCTCTTACTGGAGAAAAAGCTCCCCCTTCCTCTACTTGAGGTGCTAGATCAAGTCTAGATTTGACGGCGTTTTTTCCCTTTATCTCTACAAAAAAATTTGGAAACCTCCCAATGATAGGACCCACCTTTGAAGAAGATATCTCTCTTTTCTTTTGTTCAAAGGTGTGGGAGGGAAATCTTGCCTCTAACAAGGCATGACGTAGATTTTTAGCCTCTTCCATGGGCCTCTGAAATGGATTTGCATTTTTATGCAGGGATTTTATTTGAGTCTTCTCATTTAACTTCACCATAGGTGTCCCATGAACTCTGTTATCAAAATTTTTCACTAATGCCTTAGTGAAACTTATGTAAGATGAAGTATTTACATTTTTGAAAGGAAGGAACTCAAATTTCCACTAGGCATAGGCCTTACCTTTCAAGTGAAGTGCTGCAACTCTGATGGCTTCTTCTTCGGGGACTTGGTACAGTTGCCAGAAGGTGTCTAGCTCTTCCACCTATTCTTTGGCTGATCTTGTAGGTGATCCTTCAAAGGTAGATAGAGTAAATCTATCACTCTAATTTCTTCTCTTCACCTTGGCCTTGTAATACTCTAAAAAATAGAACTATTTTCTGAGTTTCAAGGCTTGAGACTCTTCTTCTTTCAAGAAATCACTAAGAATTTTCCTCCTAGCCATTTATTTTTTCTCCCCCGTCTTCCTCATGGCAGATCTGAGCTTCTGACTATGTTGTACATCATAGTGTGTGGCTGCATGCTCACACTCGCTGTGTGAAAATCTAGAGTTTGATGCATCTTCAAACTCATTTAGAGATTATCTATACATCTCCCTCCTAATCTTCTTAAGATCTTCACTGATGTTCTTTTCAGATCTAGGAAGAAGCTTTGAGAGCCTCTCCTCCTTATTTCCTCCAAAATATGGAGTCTTTCTCCTGCTTCTTTCTTTGTCTCCTTGATGAGAATAGGAAGTGCAGGGGCCTTCCACTTCTATCTTCTCACCCTCCTTGGGGATTTCCTTCATGGATCTGGAACATGATGAGGCAAATCTCATCTTCTCCATCTTTCTAATATCTAATTTCTAGAGCTCACTACATATTTCTTCTCCTTGAAACCCTCTAGGAGTTCCCTTGCATCTTTCTTCCTACATCTATTCAAGATCTTCTTCAATGCCTTTCATAGTTTGAAAGAGAAGTAAGGAGATATATTCTTCCATCATTATGACCATCCCAATCTCTGCTTCTTCTCTTGATGCTTCTGATATTTTGATCTCACAGGCTGAGCCAGAGATCATGCTTTGATACCACTGTAATATTCCAGATTTGAACTGCTCAGCAAAACAGGCCTGAAAAATGCATTTTTTAGGAATGTGTGGTTTAGAAACCAAGACCAGCCCTTGGATCCCTTATATTAGAGTATCTAAGACCGAAATACAAGAGGAGGCTCAAAATAAATCACTCTAGGTGGGTTAAACAGATCTCCCACACCTAGTTGTCTTTAGAAAATTTCCCAATGAAGGGCTGCAGCAATATAAAACACAAAAATGGAGTATAATCGAGCTAATAAATATTAAATGTGTTTATAAACACCTCAAAATCAATTGTATGTACAAAAACAAGAATTAATATTAATTCTACTGACGAAGGATGGGGAAAAGCGGTGATTTAGGCCCTAAAATGAGTGTATTCAGCAATCTGTGTAAAAATAATGGAAATGGTGAGAGTTTATTTTATCCTATGCTATCAGGGACTCCCGTGTCAAATTTTAAGTCAAATAAATGATCCTAGTTATATTAAACAGTTCCTCCAATCTCGACTAGGCTTAAAAACCCTAATTCCCCATGACTTAAAGTATGAATAATTTTATTGAAGCATGGATAACATGATTTCTGAAGATGAAAGTCATAAATAGAGTCTGATAAACATTAAATCTATTATATTCTATGGCTAATGCAATATACAAGAGAAATACATGCATTTACATGGATACAAGCCTCAAATAGGTGGTGGAACAATGGATTGAGAAAAGAAAGCTTAACAACGTAGATTTCAGGAGACTGAAGCTTATTTTTATTAAATTTTAGATCTATAACATATCTTCACACAAAATGGTAGATCTATTGCAGATATGTATACAAAAGGGACTTTAGAATACACTCCCCTTGGGGATCTCAACAAATGATCAACAACAGTGAGTAGATCTGAGATATAAGTCACAGTTCTCCAGCAGTATTTAGAAATTTTGCAGTAAATAAATCAAAAAATAAATCAGATCTGAAGGGTACATGTATTGGTTGGCCAATCCATGGATCACCATAGTGAAAGGAAGGATCCTTTCCACTAGAGATCTCTGCTCCAGGAGAACTCCAAAACCTCTGCAACTCTGCTCTTCAAGATTTACATAGATCAGGGAGAGAAACTACGTTGTTTATGATAATATACAGTTTGGCCTGGTGCCAAGATCTAATACTGAATCACAATCTGTGGATGCACTCTTCCATGAGGTTAAAAGACACACTCACTAAGAAGAGGTTCCAATATAAGCTAGATCTTTGCAGATCTAGTGTTCCACTTGCTGCATCTCACTTATAAAATGAAACCCTCACTAGATTTACACTGCCAAAGAGATATGGAGCTTGGCCATATGCCAGATAGTGGAGAAGAAGCACAAAACCCTCCAAGAGCTACTCAATGGAAGGATGGAGAACCCCTAAGCAGGGGATCCTCACTAGTCTATTGCTAAGAAGCCCAGAGATCTAGAATTTGTCTAAGCAGACATAATTCTTCAAAATCATAATACATTCAACAACCTTCTCTTGGGCCTTCTCCTTCCTTTTATAAGATGAGGGCTTGCTCAAACCCTAAAACACCTTGAATCACTTAACCTCTTTCACATGAGGTCCTCCTTCTAGAACTACGTTGATCATTTAGGAGGTTCAATGCACCTGGACTATGTTGTGATTTGGTCTCGTTGACCTGGTCAAATTTCTCAATCCGGTTTCACAAGCAAGTGGATTTTATGTAAATGGCTCAGATATAGCTTTGTTTACATTGAGCATTGATTTATTCACTGATCTAAGGAGTTTTTCATTTTCTCCCTTAGTCATTTATTCATAAATGGAAAATAAAACAAAATTTAAATATTCCTATTAGCTTGGGCTAATTAGGATATTTCAAAAAAGCAGTCAAAACACCCTGCAACTGAATACTTGCAAATAACGCAGTTATGGAAGGAACACTGTGTTGTAAGCTCTAGCACTAGTTTGGCATGATGCCAAGATCTGAAATGGTAGCTCCAAGGAACCAGAATCCTCTTGCCAATGGGATAGACAACTTCTCCACTGAAAAGAGCCTCTAGATTTGCCTAGATCTGAGTATACGTAGCATCCACTTGTTGCAGCTTACAAAAAAAATCAAACCCTCAATAGGATCTGAACCTGTGGTTGGAATATGAAGCTTGGCCAATTTCCAGATAGTGGACAAGATGCAACAAGACTCCTCCAAGAGCTACTCTAGGAAGGAGGTGGGATTCTCGACCAAGAACACCCAAGTGCTAAGCAGCACTATTCTCAGCTAAACAACTATAGAATGAGGGATGTCTAAATAGAAAATACCTTCAGAAATATCCAATGATCAACCCCCTCCTTGGTGTTCTCCACTTTATTTTATAATGTGGAAGTCTTTTCAAACCCTAAATCATCTTGATGAATTAGCTCCATTCACATGAGTGGCCTCCAATATGAACTGCATTGTGCCTCTAGGAGATACATTACATCTAGACAGTGTTGTTGATTTGGTCCTGTTGACCCAGTCAAACAATCCAGCCTCTTTCCCACTTAACTGTGTTTATGAAAATAGCTCAGATTTAAGTTTTTTCACATTGAGCATTGATTTATTATGATGTTTAGGAGTTTTATTGATCCTCCTTCACAATTTTATTCATGAGACATAAAAGTAAAACAAAAATGTATATTCCCATTAGCTTGGGCTAATTGGGAATATTACATGGAAGGAGAGGCTCCTCTGTTAGAACTCTGCTGCAAATCTAAAGGTTCAAGGTTAGTTTGGTCAATATCAGTTTTAGACCTGTTTCAGAAGAGGTTCCTTGTATAGTGTAAGTCAAACTGGAGATCTTGCAAAGATTTGAATGGTTCAGGTATAGAGCCTGTTCTATGGATGTTCCTAACAGTGGTTAAGTTTCCATATCTAGAAGTTTTCCACAAAATATTTTCTGGGTTATCAACTATGTTGGGAGGGTTTGGGTCCAGATGAGATCTGGTACTGATCCTATGTGAAGCCAGATTTCAAATTTCAAAAATCAAAGAGGCTGAGAGTTTTAGTACTGTTTCTGAAGATTGTCCTCTCTTAATGCTTGGTAACTTTTTACAATATATAAGGGCTTAAAAACTTCTTAAGGTTGGTGTGAAACAAATCTAGGAAGTCAAATGAGTGCTAATGAAGTAATAGGCCTACTAGAGGCTAGTGGAGTCGCCAGGTGGAAATTTTTAGCTTTTTTGAAGGTAAAATATATGATGGTCCACCACCAATAAGTAATAAAAACCAATATAAGGATGTCTTGTGGTTTTCTGAGTTTCCTAAGGTTTTTGTGAGTGTCCTATAGTTGAGTCATCATTTTGCTAGGATGGTGAAAAAAAACAGAGTCTACTCTTTGGATGATAGTATGAGTTCTAAATGATTTGATAAAGGTATCTAAAGTCCTAAGGGTTACTTAGTTTTTCACAGACTCAGAGTTTCCATCATGATCACCATTTTGTTAGTGAAGTGATGAGGTAGCAGATAAAACACTAGATACTATCAGCTAGTTCTCTAAGCTTAACTGAAGGTTTAAATGAGTCTATAGGATTTTTTCAGACAACTATATACTCAGAAGGTCCCACCGTGATTGCCAGAATGTTAGTGTCCTATGATTTGGCAGGTTGGAAAACCAAATGACAGGGTAACATGGAAATAAGCTTTGGAGTTCGAGGACACAAATTTCTTAGAATCAGAGAGGGATCTCTCTATTAGGTGCAAAGAATGTGTTCTTTTTGCTCTAGGGTTTTTATTTTAGGCTAGTTATGAGGTGTACGGTTTTTAATTTTTTTGGATGGGAATATGGTCAAATGCAATAAGAGGAGTGAGAGGATTTCAAATCCATTGGGCTGTGGAGTCAAATGAAGTCAAGGGTGTCTAAATGATGAAACAAAGTGTACTGCAGGGCCAATTTAGCAAGGTTAATGGATCCTTAAGGTGATGTATGAGGTGTAATGAACATTAAGTTTGGGAAAATACTACGAGGTCTTAAACATATATATTTTGAAGCAATAACACATGAGTTATGGAAAACCATTAATCTCTATGAACAATACTCAAAATAATAAACATATAAGATGAACATTCCAGTGAAACATAGAAGCATTAGAACTCCTAACTTTAGAAATTCACCTTCAAATTTTGGGAAAACATAAAAGATTTAAAAAAATAACTTAATTTATGAAGAGGGAACTCCTAAACATCATATTTCAAGCTATTGGGAACTATGAAACAAGCTGACAAGCATGGACAAATGGAAAGATCGAACGAGACCTCTTTGACTTAACCTAATCAATCAATATTCCACAGAAAGGTTTCAAGATAGGGTTTTGAAAACTTCAAATAAGAAGGGAATACCATGAATCATACTTCTAAGTTAGCATATTAACTATTCATGAAACTAAAAACAATTTTTTGGGGACCTAAGGAGCAATTAAGAATTCCTTAAGATGGCCAAAACAGGAAAACATCAAAGCTATAACAAACAGGAGGTTTGAGGTGCTTCCAAGAGCATGTCTCAACCTATACTTTTCTACCTTAAAGAAACCAAGAAGAATGAAAAAAAATGAGAAAAAGAAAATGTTAACAAGTAAGAAAACATCACCATTCACCAAGCTATGGAATCTTGCAACCAAAATTCTCCATCATCAAGCAAAACAAGCCATTCATCCAACTCACAAAACCAATTTCTTCTCCAAGCTCATAAAACCATGTATATTTCTCTTCAAGCTCATAAAATGCCAAAACAATACATAGGGGCCTCATGCTCTATTTATGGAGAAAATGAGGACTGAATGTGGTAGGAAAATGTCAAATATGGTCATAAATATCATTTATGGCCAAGAAACCATGCAAGGCCCAAGGCACATAATATCCCATGAAATACATGCTAAAATAAATATTTGCACCTAATTCTAGCTTAATTTTCCTTTAAAAACTCAAAAATATCTATTTTCATTAAATTAGTGTGTTTTTTTTTACTTTTGGTCCAAAACACACTAGGCAGCCTCTCTGTGCAGCATCACTTCAACATAAAATAGGATCTCTTGCACCTGAGTTTTGGACCTTTGCCCGACACTGATTTGGCTCCATGATGGCTTGTTGGAAATACTGATGAGTCTAATTTCCAGAAGTTCTTGAGTTGTGCTGAGTGGATTCCATTTACCTGTCCAAAAATAAAATATCCCAATAGTGCTCTGTGCGCAGCACTTGCTCTAAAAATGGGGTAGAAAGGTCAAATATTTGATGTTTTGTGGCCTTTTGAGGGGGTAAAAATGCTCCAAATGATCTGAAAATTGGTGATTAGACTATTGGTGAAGTGAGAAATCCAAAAAGGAAAAATTTTAGAGCTGAGGATGCACAAATGTTGTGCATAGTGCCTAGGGTGATGTGCACAGAGGGGTCAAAATTTGGAAAAAAAAAAAGTTCTCCAATTTTCTTCAGACTTGGTGGAAAAATCCTTCAAGGGTTTTGAGAAGCCTATGAAAAAACTTGAGTCATGTCTCTAAGTTTTTCTTGGTCTTTACCTTCTTTGAGTGCTTGATTTTCAAGGAATTCTTTGTTTTTTGACACTACCATTACCTTCATGGTTGTTCACACTTCTAACTTTTGTCCCTCTTTTGCCTGCTACTAAATTAGGCCTTCAAACTGATCATTACCTTCTTTACTTGCTTTACTATCTTCTTGGATCTCAAATTGATCACTACCATCCTCATTTGCTTCATTTTGACTTTTTTTTTCATTTTCATCATCTTCATTCATGTTGTCATTATCTGCACCAGCATTGTGCTCATTGTTATGCACAAGTTCTTTTTTCCTCATTGCTTTCATGTGAACCTTCTTGCTAACTGTCATATTCGTCACTGTCTTGAAAAAAAAAAAGGGGTCACTATTTTCCTTTTCTTCATGGCTGATATGTTCATCTGCCTCTTCTTTGTCATCATTGGTCTGTTGCTACTCTTCTTTAGACTCTGTTTCTTCCCTACTATATTTACCATCTTCATTTATTTCATCTTCTTGATTAGGTTTTGTACTTTCCTTCATTGTTTTCTGCCTTTGCCTCATTTTCATCCTTGTCTTCCATGCTATCATTATCCTTTTGATCTCCTTCATTAGATTCTGCCTCTTCCTTTTCTGCATTAAACTTCGTTTTCTACCTTACCGTCCCTTTCCTTCTCCATTGTCATATGTTTTCTCCTAATTAAAGATAGTGTTAGCTCCTTCATTTGATGTATTAGGAGAAGAGATAGGAGGTGAATTTCCTTGTGGAGAAGGAATATGTGGAGATGATGGAGGAGTGTTGGTAAGTGAGTGTGAGGTGGAAAGTGGATTTTGGTGAATGGAGGCTTGAGATTTGCATGAACAGATGGTATTTTCTTTGATAAGGACTTTTGAGTCTAGGGAAAACAGAATGAGGCCTGGTGAGGGCCGAACTTTTTAAGCAAATGGAGAGACAAAATGAATTAATTCTAGGAGAGGTGCAGAGGTTTTATGAGGAAGTTTGTTGTTTTTGAGTATATTTACCCCTAGGAAAACTTTTAAATTCACAAACCTTGCACTAGGAGGTCAGCGAATTGATTTTTATGCAGTTTAGGGTTTGGTCACATTAGGCCCTTTAATGTCCTCCATGTTTATGAAAAGGAATTCTTGGAAGGTAAGGAGAGAGACACCAACCTTGCTTGACTGATGATGTAGCTTTGGAGGCAAGAAACTTGAGTTTTAGGCCCTTTTTGAGTAAATTTGGACAAGTTTTGTCAGTGTGTAATACCTTCCCAACTACACATTTAGGTGGGGTCGGGTTGGCCTGTCGGAGCACAGCGCCAGGTTAATTTGGTGGGAAGTCGGGCTTCTCCTGTGCCTGTGCGTAGCGCCCGCCCAGGTGCGTAGCGCTGCGCACTAGGGTCCCGGTGCACATTGCAGTGTTAAATAACACTGCGTCCAGCTTGCTTGTGCACAACTCTAATGGCCAGGTGCATAGCGCCAGCCTCGGTGTGCAGCGCCTGAATAAAAAATCAAATTTCCACAAAACTCTGAATATTTTTCTCCAATGGTTTTCTTCTTCTTTGCAGGAGTATGGAAGTCATTTTATGTCTCTCTTATGCTCACAAACTCTTCAACTAACTCAAATAGGGCCCTTTACCCTCCTTTTTAAATAATGAACCTTTTTATGATGTTTTAACATTTGCACACAACAGATTTGTGATCATTTTTGACATCTTTCCTCTGTTTCATCTTCTATCAAGTTATATCTCTAGAACAGTGATCAACCTCCTAGCACAAAAAAACTTAATATCAAGCATCAATAGCCCTTTTAGTCTTTATGTAGGCAATCATTGTGAAAATCACTTGGTCTATTTTTCTTCACCAACTTTCCTGTAGGTAGCTATTTTGACAGTCTTGCAGAAATGTCATTTTATGGCTATTCTATCTTTTGCAGAATATACACTTTGAAAAATAAACCATTTTGGAGGCCTTACTGCTCTTAAAACAACTATATGTTTGTTCCTAGTTTGCAAATGATGTATTTTAGTGAGGGAATGTGAGTTTTATAAACCATTTTTGTGCTTTTGCTGGCCACTTCTATTCTTGCAGGTGCCTACACAATTTCTCCCTTTGATTACTATCTCTTTTGAATTTGGACAAATCATTTTATCAATAATGACCTATGCTTGTCATAGTTTCCTCAGGTAATTTTAACTCATGTTTGTCCCTTTTTTCCATTTAAAAATTCCTCTAACTATTCCTTTGAGAAAACAGACTCGTGAATTGACATTTCTTGCTTCTTTTAGTCCCTTTGGTGAAGTGGGGTACTGGTGTTTGGGTTTGCCTCCTTTGCTTCCGTTAACACCTCTGATTTTACCTTTTGATGAGATGGAATTAGTGCCTCTTTTCCAACCTTTGGGGGAAGCTTGAAACCCTTGACATGCCATATGTTACTATGAAGGAGGCTCTTTTCCATCATTTGACTTGTTTGGAAAACCTTTCGAAACCCCTAGGCTTTAGGGCTATTATAAAAAAAGTAAATAGTGTTGTCTTCTAAGTTCTCAAAAACTTATCAAAACTCATTAATTATTTCTAAAAGTCTTCAACGAGCATTTGAAGGAGTTGATATGACCTTTGCCTTTGTAACCCTAATATTGATTCCTTGTTTGGTAAAAAATGTCACAAACCCTAATTCCCTTCAAAAACATACCTTGTTGCATTCTTCTTTGTTGTGAATGGTTTACCTGTGATGATCTTCTCATGTCTTTGCCTATTGCTAGGTAGATGGAAATTTGAATCCTTTGCAAAAGTGCAGACAAGGGGCAGTTGTCCCCTTGCAAAACTTGTGCTTCAGGCCAAATACCTTTCTTGAATGATCTCTTTGATGATTTTAAGACAAGATCACCAGTCCTTTCCTTCTTTTAATGAATTTTATTGATATAGGAAAAACAGAGTTTGTAGGGCACCAAATCCACCCTATCACTCATGAACCTTAGGTGACCTAGTGGAGGCTTTCTAGGTTTTGGATTTTGGATTGAAACTTAGAACTTGGGCTTATCAAGTGTGAGATAAAATTCATGATAAACTAATTTTTTGAAAATCCAAAATCCAATGTATTTGATTGATCTAAAGATTCTATAGAGATAGTTTGATACTATCAATGTTTAGGAGTAGTTTGTGAGACACAACGAGGTGTTTGATTCGTGAGCTTAGGTAGTAGTGGGGGGTTTTTAGGCAAAACAAAATAGGGGATTTGGGGAAAATATCATATAATATACATAGAATTAGTGACATAGGCTCCTAATGGGTTTTCTAAAATTGGTAGGCAAGGCTTGACAGGATGAAATGATGAAATTGTGAAAAATTATCTAAAGGATAATGAAGGCAGTAAGGTTTCTAGAACTCACAATGTCTATGAAATTTGTTTCTAGAAATATTGGGATAATAATTTAGTCATCAACAAGGAAAAAATTACTGATGACTAACACACCACATATTGTTGTTTCCATGTATGTCCCAATTTTTCATGTTGAGAGCCATTTGGAATTTTCACCAAAGGCATACTTTTACACATGGGAGGAACAACTTGAGGACATATTATTGAGAAAGAATCTTGTCCTTTGGAGGAACTTATCATTTGAGGATGTTATAGGAGGAAGAGAGGAGGATATTTAGTTCTATCCTTGCAGTTGATTGATGACAAGCAACATTTTGGAGGTGATGACTGTAATATTCCTACATTAGCATGCAGCTAATAGGAATATTAATTTTTCTCCAAACACATAGTTAGATGAATAAATGGGTAAGGAGACCCATAAATATTTCTAGAATCAATAAAATCCCTCTTAATGGGGAAAGAATCATATTCAAAACTGGATAAAAACACCTTCACGTGTGAACACAGCTTAATGCATGTGGACAAAGTCAAGTTTGACCAAGTTAACTAAGCTAGTATGGAGGATGTAGAACATTAAATGGAGATCACTTAGTGGTAATATAGATCTATTTAGATAGATATAATAAAGCCACATTGAGTGTGGAATAAGACTTTGCATGGAGATCCAGTCAAGGTTGATCTAGTCAAGATTGACTAAATCAAACAACGTTGTAAAAAGATGAGTAAGACTAATGGAGACAACATAATTTTGGAGGGAGATTCATTGCATGATGATGGAAACCCTAATGAGTGGGATCAAAGGTGAGAAAGATCACGTTTTATATAAGGAGGAGGATGGAAACCATATGGGGTCAGCTTATGATTATGATTTTATGTAAATTTTTGTAGATGTTCTATGCTTGGAGCAACTTTACTTTTCTCACAGCAATCACACAAATCGTTAAGTAAAATGCAGATAGAACATATAAGTGGATCTTATAGAAGACAAATAAGAAACAGGAAAAATGTGGTGGTGCGTTATGGCGGTCAACAGGATGCTTCAACCAGCAAAGTCTCCTTGGTCAGCCAACCCACAATGTGTCACAACAATCCTCTAATCAGCAAATGAGTCAACCCAAGTCAACTCCAAAAAAGTCAACGCAGGGCAGCAAGCTAAAAGTCAACGCAGCAGCAGATTGGTCAACCCTTTGACCTCGATTTATGTGCCAAACAGTACGGCCTTCCAAAATCAAACTTCTCACCAAATTTCAGCCCTTTCGGACCATGCGTTGACCAAAGTCAACGCTGGTCTGCTTTCCTGAGAGCTGCTTTGAGAAATTAGTCCTTCATTTCAGTAATCTGGTCTCAGCGTTGTTATGGAGGAGTGGTATAGATGATGGGATAGCGCAATTTTGGAGGGAGATTCATTGCATGAAGATGGACACCCTAATGAGTGGGATCAAAGGTGAGGAGGCTCACATTGTTTATAAGGAGGAGGATGGTAGCCATATGGGGTTATCTTATGATTATGATTTTATGGTTATATGGTCTGTTTAGACATATTTCTTTCTCTGGCTATTTATATGAGATAGAGTGATGTTTAGCACAAGGTCTTCCTATTTAGGAATTCCTTCTCTTTCCTTGAGGAGCTCTTGGAGGAGTCTTGCACCATATTGTCCACTATCTGGCTTGATTCCAAGCTTCATCTTCCTTTGAAAACGCAGATCCTATTAAGGGTTTGACTGTTTCAGTAAGATACAACAAGTGGAGGCTAGATCTCCAAATCTAGGCCATCTCAATACTTATTTTCAGTGGAGAAGGGTTCTAATCAATTGGGAGGGTAGTATTGAAGGTTTTGAGCTAAATTTTCATATCTTGGCTGCAGGCCAACATTATTTTATCCCCTACAGTGCAGGAGGAGTCCAGATCTGCGTAATTTCTGAAGGAGCTGTTGCAAGGTGATTTAGTGCACCATTTGGAGAGATGATTTTTTTGAGTGTTGGGGATCTGCCCTTCACTTTGGAGATTTTTTGGAGGAGATCAACTTATTTTTTATATCAGATCACATTCACTTTCCATATCTGAATAATTCCATAGATCTGCAGTCTTAGAACTAATATCTACACTTTGTACATGGTGTATTGCTAAAAACCCCAAGGGGGATTGATAAAAGAGGTTGTATAGTGCAGGGATCTGCTGTAGATCTAACTTTTTTCCATATACTTGCTCTAGATCTAATGTAAAACCCACTTCTATTGCAAATATAATAAAATAATGTTGTCATGGTATTCCATCTTTCACACATGGGTACAGTCCCTATTTTTGCATGATTTTGGGCTATTTATGGCATGGGAGGCCTATTTAACTATGCTATAGTGATTTTTTTCTAATTTCCTTTCATATCTAGTTACTATAATATCAGATCTAAGGGATCCATGAGCTGCATTTAACTTTCATTGCATAAATTTCTAAAAAATGTGTTATTTTAGCATGTATTGCTGAGCATTCCCATTTGGGGATATTACAGGATTCTTGGTTCCATAGTCTTCAGATCGTGTCGCAACCATGAATTGAGACATCATTAAAATATCTGCCAATGAATTAGAAGAAGATCCTATCATTTTACTATCTTGAGTGGGAAAACGATCTTTCAAGACAGTAGGTGTGGGTGAACCATTGACAAATTTGGTACCTCAGACTGATGTGGACACTCTTTAGTATAGTGATCGTCGTCACAAATATGAAAAGGATAGTGAGGCTTCCATTTTTCATAAGCTGGTTCATTTTATTCTGTTTTCTCTTTAGGAGATGTATTTTGTTTAATTTTATTCTCTCCTTTATTATTATTTCCAGTTTTATCTTTAGTCATGGATGAATCTACAACACCAATATCAACAGAAGTTTCAAGGGAAGAATCTCCTTTAGGTGAATCTGGTAAATTTATTATGGGATAAGTAGGTTTGGATGAATTCTTCTTAATTTTGTTAGCACTAACTGTACCAATTACACCGTATGCAGAATGAGAACCAGAAGGAGTTGCAATTATTTGACCTGGGTGTGGCAAATCAAGAATTTTTTTGTATAAAGTACCAGACTGTATGTATACAAGGTCTAAGTATTGTGCTTTAGATATGACCTGTTCTTCTATAACAATGCCTCCCTTAGCTACATATTCAGTAATCTTTGGAAGTAATGATTTGATGAACCATTCTGCCAAGATTTGATCCAGAATGAAAAATTTCACTAAAAGTCATTTATGTCTCCATTCAGGTATGTGATTTGAAATGTATGTAGACGTACTTTGTTTTAATGAATTTAAGAGTTATGTGCCACTGTTGTAATGGATTGACAACTGAAAGTGAGTTAAGAAATTTGTTGCCAACGCGTTGAAATTATTGAAAGATTCACGTGGTAGTTCAATATGCCATTTTACAGCTAAGCATATCAATGTTCTTTGAAATAGTCTCAACCAAATGGAATCATCGATTAAAGAGTTGGATGCACACCAAAGATTATAAGTCATCACATGGTTTGAGGGGTCTTCTCCTGATTTTCCTTCAAGCTTAGGTATGTCACTGGGAAACTTATTTGGCATTGGAGGCCAAAAGGGAAGATAATAAATGAGATTGTTCATGAGGCATGGAAAATCTGACAAGTCCAAATTTGTAATGAATGGTAACCGACGGTTAGGGTCCTGTTGAGAAAACTGATAACCTTGAGGAATGATACCAGTACCCCGACAAGGATATCTAGGGTAGCCTGGAATAGCTTGTGTAGATTGGATTGGAATACCTCCAGGGCATCCAGGGTTAGCCATACCAAACTGAGGTTGAGCTAGTATCTGATACGTATAACTAGGGTATGGTTGACTTTGGTAGACTAGATTTTTTCCTATCGGTCCATATTTAAACTACCCTTGATATGGTTGACTAACAAACTGACCTGTATAAGGTTTTATTGTTGGAATTGTAGCTATAACAGGTTGTCCCGTAGAGGTTTGAATGATAGACTGAACCATAGGTCCAGGTTGATGAGTAGTGAGACTTGGGGGATTGCCTGTGATACAGTTGATGTCGTTGTTTGAGGGGCTGTAGCAATAGGGACTTCAGAAACTCCAGGGATAGGTGTACTAGGTTGTTGAACAAAATTTTGCATAGCAGATTGGATAGGAGTTCTTGGCATACTTGGACCAACTTGCTGACTACTAGGTACAGATACCTGAGGTGTGATTTGAAGTGTAGGTTGGGAAGGTTGTTGGACTTGGGTATAACCAAATTGACTAGTTGGTTGACCAGGTTAATTATAAGGTACTTTCACAATAGGTTGAAAATTTTGTTGGTTCAACAACAGGTTCCACACGGTGTTAAATTTGAGATAAGGAGCTCCCATTAAAGGTTTCGGTGCATAAGGTGGACCATAACCAGGTTGAGGTATTGGAAAGTCATTTTGATAATTTGTCGGATAATATCCAGTAAAGGGTTTACCTCCTTGAAAGGATTGTTTCTCTTGATAAAGATGCTACCCCAAAGGAGGTTGTTGTTGTTGAATAGGTTGTGGCCCTGACATGGGGTACTACCATTGAAGAGGTTGTGGCCTTGGCATAGGGTACTTCCCTTGAAGCAACTGTGGCTCTGGTATAGGGTACTACCCTTGAAGAGGTTTTCCTTGAGGAGTATACTACCCCCAGGCTGTAAATTTCTACCTTGAGGGTCAGGTAAAGGAATATTTCTAGACATCATATAGACATGTAACATTGTCACATTTTCGGTGTCAAGTTCATTGAGACCAATTGATTGTGTAATTTTTCAGAAGAGGGAGATGCTCCTGAGAAAGTACTAGAGAGCAACTAGTATCTAGTAGGAATCGATGTACCACTATACAAAAAAAGTTCTGGCGATGAAGAAAACATGATTGACTCTCCAAACATGTTTGATGAAGGCATGTAACTACCTCTAGGTATGGAGTAAAAAGGAATCCAAGGTAGTGAATAATTGTGACCAGAATTATATAGAAAGTTGGTTAAATGAGAATACCAAGCGTCTGGTTTAAAAGGGCTGTAATGGTAAATTGATTCACTATGACTTAGATCTTAAGATTCTTAATGCAAAGGAAGTACAATATCTTCTTCTGTGTCAGTAATCTCTTCGATGCTAATCAATCCATGAGGAAGCTTCTCAGTGATGTGAAACTTCACTTGAGGTGAACGAGGATGACCAAGGGTTTGGGCTATGAACTCCGAAGTTGACTCAGATAAAGTAGATTCAATTTTAGGTTTAGATATCTTGGGTTCAATAAGTTGACTATCTAAGAATTCACCAGTTATAGACTCAATTATGATTAATTCCAAAATTTCTGGTTGTTCTTCTGTCTGAGGTTGATTTACTTCGTAATCAGGATGTATAATTATTGATGTTTCTTCGTGTTCAATAGATATGGTTCTTGATTGTTGACCTCTTTCAAATTTAAGCTTTTTTAATTGACTTGGTGTATACTTAGGGGGTTTCCCCTACATTCTACGAGAGTGTCTCGGTAATTCATCCATGGTTAATGTTTAACACACGAAATCAAAAAAAATTTCTGCAAAATATACCTAAGGCCACTAAGAAAACAAATGATTTGAACACACGCCCACAAAATCTAAGAGATAAACCACACACAAACAATATGCTTCCACACTAAAAACACTAGTTGGTGATGAAATCCAATGTCAAATAATTTTAATGTGGAAAACTTGGCGGTTGGAACAGTTACCTCAACAACCTACTTATTGAAAAATTTGGTGCAGGTCCCTCCACTTATGCCATCTCGATGTGAAGAGTACCCTCCAGAAATTCCAAGTGAGTCTAGCCAACGTCTGATCCAGGTATAGTGGGACCTTCTCTCCACTGTCACCTTGGGAAAAAACCTGAATATTATGGTCACTAAGGTCACCAATAGAAACAAATGTACCTGGGGGAACAGGTTACGATCCGATATACGCGTAAGGGCACAGTATCAAGATCAATCCCTTTGAAGGCTCCTCAACATGGTAAATCCAAGGTTTGCTGATAAGTGACCCCATGCTCCTCGACAATGGTTAATCCAAGTTTTACTATTTATATTATGTGCACATCTTCTATCTTTTCCAATGAGACAGGTATGATTACCTCAATGGCTCTGAAATGATCTCGTGCTTGACTCTTTTAAGAAGAGCTTTCCATAGTACAAATGAAACAATTGGATTTTCCTACCGAAAGATTCTACTTGTTTGTTTAAACTATTTTGGAAAGTTTATTACAACCTATTCCAAAACACTACCCTAAGATATGTTGGTGGAATGAGCCCTAGAAAATGTAAAATATCTAGATTGATTTTAAAAAGTTCTGTATTAACTTCAGCTGTTACTTAACACAAAGCATATATTGGATTTGAAACTTTAATGATGTTTGTGACCCCACTGAAAATACTCTAAATGCATCTATATGAGGAGTGCAATTCTTTCTTTTCAATGAATATTATTTAAGGGAAAGTTGAGATATTTTATCAATTTCCAAAACACAAACTCTTTCATTCATAAACAAAATCCTTTTTGAAAAGAAGACGATTTCATGAAGAACTAAATTTGCAAGAATGATCAATTTCTCTTTTGAAATAAAATTCCTTGAGTCAATCAAATCAAAAACTACAAATCAATAAATAATCAATTCCCAGAAGAAAACTTTTTCGAAAAAAACTCTAAAAGCATAAATTTCAAAATCGAAACAAAATTCTAATTCTGAAGTCTATCTAGAATGTTTGAGGATGATTTCTCCTAATTGTGATTATATTAAGAAAATTTCTACTTATCTCAGCAGAAATGAAAACATCCAAAAGTGCTTTGGTGTTAAATTAGGCTTTAGTAAGCTATAATCTCTTCCAGGTTTGAAAATGAAAAGTGAAATTTTTTTCATAAAAGTAAGGTTTACAATGATCCTAATGGCTCAAAAAAGACAAAAGCATAATACCAGTAAGATGAGGAAAATTAAGGTATATTTTGCATAGAGCAGCAATAAAATAGGGAAAACACTCACTTATAAAATGCAAACAAGATGATAAATCACACAAAATCCAAAATTTCTAAAAAGAAGTTCTCACAAAATATTTGAAAACTAAGATGGATCAGGGTAAACAAAAAGAATCATGTTACTTGGCTCTAAAAAAGAGAAATTTATTTTTTTCTAAAATTTCCAGGGGGTGCATAGCTTATAGTGGAATATAGTGTGCATGTGCACTAAATTGAGCTAAAAGTTGCCCAGGTTTCCACATTGTTTTCTGACTAAAACCGCACAAGCAATGAAAAACTTAGTAAAAAATAAATAACAAGATTTTTTTTCCAGTGATTCTTAAAATTTATCTACCCAACTAGACTCAGAGAAGTCAAAATTAGAAAACTTAAAATTCAAACTGAATACAAACAAAGAAAACTAAGCTCTAGATCCCCAGTATGGTTGCCATTTTGCTACGTGGATTAATCCCTCTTGTGGACAAGAGAGATCTCCATAGTACTTAGCAAGTAACTAGAAACAAATATCCATTTGAAAACCTTTTCCTCTATACTAATTACATTCCAAGATTATAATAGTAAAGTAGAGAGGACATGCCCCTACCTTGAAATCCAAACGTTTGATGTAGCCTTTTTTTCCGTCGCTCCAAAGTGTCTCTCCAATGAGTAGAACCTACAATCAAAGAAAAGACAAGGAATCAAAGCATCTGCAACATATAATAATCAGAAAATGTTAATCCAACTTAGTGATCAAGGAGTCTAAGTATTGAAATTATTCTAATAATCATAGAAACAAAGTAATGAGAAAAAGAGATCCATATGTATTATCTTGAATAAAAAGAGTAATCTTATAGCTTGATGCCTTGATGTTGTACAAATTTCTCCCAAGGTTTTGAATAATCATTCTCCTTCAATTCGATAAGCCTTCCTCTCTGAATACCAGCATGGAGTTATAGACACAAGGGTGTGATCATTCTTATGACAACAACAATTCACTAGTGTAGAAATTATGCACGCTTATGAACTCTCTTTAACTTGTAAACTGTATAGATTAGTCTCTAATTATATTGGTATCTACCCTTCAACCTGAAACTTGAGCTCAATTTATAGGGAAATGGAGGTAGTTTTCATTTCCATGAAGAGGGAGACAGATTCCTCTCATGAAGGGATTTGAGCTCCATGGACCAAGGGATAAGCTCCATGAGTGTAGGGATAAAGCTCAAATTGTTCGCGACTCTAGAAGCTTCCAGTTGGGAGAATATTTGACCAAATATTCGACCAACTAAGCTTCTAGAATTTACTTTTTTCTTTTATTTGATTTTCATGGGGGTGTGTAGGTAATAGTGGCAAAAAGTGTGGGAGTTGCCACAGTTTATGGATAGAACAGTAGTGCATGCGTAGGGAAAGGCTATAAAAACCGTGAAAGTAGACTTTTAAGGGTTTTACAGAGATTTTCTCCAATTCCAAGGCTTGATTCAGGAACATTGGTGTTTTTGACCTCTAAGGGAGCATGATATGGATGGTGATAGACCCATATGAATATTCAAATGTCATGGTGAAAAAATGACATGTAACACTTCCAAGGAAACTGCACCCTCGAAAGAGACAAACCCTCTCCAAACTCGACCCCTTGCCTTCCTAATTCACTGCATCAATCACTTATCCAAATCACAGAGGTATTCATTTGATGTGAATGCTCCTTAGTATGTGTTAGTAAGGCCTCTCACATGAGCTTAATTTATAGTGTTCTCAATGGCTCCAACACATGCCATTGGGGGGCTTATACAATTGCCATTAAAACTCTAATAGCTAGGCCAACTTGACTCCATATACAAGCCCACAAGCGACATTCAAAAATTCACATCTTAACTTCTACAACCCGTATTTCAACTATTTTAATTGCGTCTGGTTTTTCTTGGTGTCCTATATCATCTCCATCCATCACATGTATAAATATATCCATGGTTTTAGCCCCAACATCGATGGGTACAAAACTCCAAGCTTGGGTTTCAAGCCCACAAAGCCCTATTGTGGTGCTCCAACCTCCAAACCCAGAACCCTAGGGCTTGGAGTACCTCCCAAGCTATGAAAAATAAACACTCCCTCTTATTGAGGGAGGTATTTCCAAGACTAGGAAGTAACCATCATCATTTGGCGACATTAGCTTCTTTGGCATCCATCACTGCGATATGCTCGATAGAATGAACACTACAATCTTGGTAGTTCCTCTGCCTCATCATATATCAACCTGGAGATCCCAAACCTCCATATTGTTTCTCCCTATGAGGCTATAATCCCTCTTAACCTACATTATTTCCACTAGATTAGTCTTGCAAGAACTCATCCTCCTACATCAAATACCCCTTGTGTAAATCCCTCCAATCTCGGGTATGCAACATCATGATCTGATGAAGAATCTAGACTAAAATTATATAGTCCATCACCTGAAGCCATCTTGATAATGTTGACCTTATGCAAGCCAAAGAAACCATTGAGTTGTCTCAACCATCAATGGTAAGTCAACAAAATTCCATGATAAACAATCTACCCTACAACAAACTTTTGTTCACCAGGAACTCCCAACGAATCTCATTGTCAATCCATTCAATACCACATCTCCATATCTTCAGGTAAACCCTATAATCCATGATATAAACACCCACAACTCCCTCTGAGTTGATTCATTGTGCACACTCTGATTCATTGTCCCTCAAAGTAGCTCAGACAAGATATTATACCATGTTGATTTTCCATGATTCTGGTGTCTATGATAGAATCTTAAGTCACTCACGCTACCACACCAATAATCACAAAAGAGCTACTTTGCATAGAAGAATATAAATGATAGTAAATCTACTAGTGCAGAAAATATAGACAAATTTTACACAATTTTGTACTATAACCCAACTTTGTTATATTAATCAACCTAAATAATACAATAGTCTATGGCTTACAGGCCAGGAATGACCCTGCTGCCTGCCCCCCCATCACCGCGTTTAAGGCATGAATCTTTCGTCGTAAAAGACCACTTTAGCTATGCATAAAAAATAGCCCTAACATCGATTATGGCTGCCAAATATCTTTAAATCTGCAATTAGGTGATCCAAATAATGCTGCACAAATCCATATCTAAGCATAAAAGACATTAAGCAGATAAAGTAAAATGTGGCTCCATGCATCCAATAGACAAGACAAGAAAAATGTATTTGAAAGAATTTTTATATTATATTAAAAAGGGGCACCTGAGAGGAAAACAAGAAAGGTGTTTTCTAGTTCTCCTCAATGGGATGGGTTCTTGAAAGTCCTTAGCATTTCAGATCTAAGATTTCTCTCTCTCGTTGATGTAGAAAAAACCCAGACAAACATAGAACTCAAAGGGAGCTCACAAGGCAAAAATGGAGAATGTGACCAAGTATAGATCCAAAGTGATCTAATGCAACGGAAGGTGACGAATGAATGGGGAAAACCCTTCTATTTATAGCAAAATATTAGGGCGATCTAGAACTTGGTGCATGAATAAAATATTATTAAGCAAATTCTAGAATCACCCTTTAGGAATATTTTATAATATTTGTTGGAGGGAAAAGGATTTTTGACTTGGGTCAATTCCTTTATTTATAAATAATAAATAAATAAATGATTTATTTATTATTTTATGGGAATGGTGGGAATATAATTAAATAAATAATCATTTATTTAATCATTTATAAATAATTTAGTCAAATTTAACTAGGAATATTATTTAAATAAAGATTTAAATAACTTAATCCTAGGAAATAATCAAATAAATAAGGATTTATTTAATTGATTTCCTTGTTTTGGGTTAAATATGACCAGGAAATATAAACAAATAAGTTATTTCACATGGTGAAAGCAATTTTACTTAGGGTAAAATTGGTCTTACATGGTGTACTTGGGTTCATCAAATGATAATAGGTTAGATGACCAAAAAATGGTGTAACAGATTTCCCACAACGTACGAGTGTTAGGAGCAAATCGTATGACCGAAGTATGTTGTAAGAACTCAATCACTAGACATGAAGAAGGAAGTGAGAGAGAGAAATGTAAGGTAGTATAATGTGCGAGAGGACTAGACCCTAAGGAGACAAGACTTACAGGTGCAACAAGTCTCTAGTTTATGAAGTGGTACCTGTGCTAAAGGAAGTAGGGGAGGCATACCTATGCCTACTGAGACAAAGTACAAAGAATAGGAAGTCCGGCAAATAAGGAACTGAACCAGGAAGTACATGATGGCGTAAATAAGAGCCAGAAAAATAGAATGAGGAATCCCACATACATGCTATGCCTGGAATAACCGTCAGGACTTATACAATAATTTTTTAGTACATGAGATACAAATACACCCAAATGCCGCCTACACATGGGGAAGGGCTTTCAAAAGTTGACTGATACATGCAAATCAAAGAGGTGCTGTAAGCGGTTGAGGCCGATATCATCAAATGGGAGGAGATGCATCATGGGCTGAGATGAAGAAGTCATTCGAGGATGTGGGGGGCTACCTGCAGGGCCACCCCCTCATGAGGGTTCAGACATCTCACACACACCCGGGAATCACCAATAGTTGCTGCTACATCACTGGACCATCAAGTGTACAGATCAAGATCATGCTGAAAAAGAGCTCGAACCAAGGTACACTGCCCCCTAGACCTGGCTTCTGGAGTAAATGAGCTGAGGTCGACATAAGTAGGTCTGCCATAGGTGAGGCAATAAGGGAACCCCAAAGAAGGCATGAGAGAAAATAGTAGAGCGACTAACAGACGGACACTAATGATGATAATGAAATGAGGGATGATCCAAGGGGGACCATAAAAAACATGAGCACAAAATGGTATCTCATGATGGAAATTGACACGAACAAGAATGAGTATGGAGGCAAAGTGGTGCCCCCAATGAAATGTGTTGTAAGTGAGAAAATCCGATTTTGAGGAGAGGTGAAGTAAGACTTCGTGGACGAAGTAGCGAAATGTGAAAACAAACAAATGCTGGCTATCTAAAAGAAAATAAAATGTGCATTTCGAATGGGAAATGCTAAGGGTAATATCTCTTAAGATAGAGTGCATTGTGAGGATTAGGAAGGATGTGGCCTTCAAAGTCCTCTAAAAGATATGCCCCCTTACCGAGGTCTTTACTGATAATGTAAGGACCTAGCCATAATGAGTCGAACTTCCCATGACCGAGGGTGTCATGGGCCTGGTCATATACCAGAACAAGGTCACCTTCATGAAAGGTACGAGGGTGTACTTTTCTGTCATATTGAGCTTTGGTGCACTTTTTGGCCACTTCAAGAGTTTGCAATGCAACACGACGGTCTTCAGAGGTGCGCTCGAGCATGATAAGTCGTTGTTCTAGAGGTTGGGTATTAGGGAGAAGTTCGATGGCCAATTGAAGGGAAGGGATTTCACACTCGATCGGTAAGACTGCCTCCTCGCCAAAGACAAGGTGGAAAGGAGTGAAACCGGTGGCGGTTTTAACAGAAGTATGATAAGCCCACAAAGTAGGGAAGAGCATGAGATGCCAATTGGTTTTGTGCTTATTCACCGTTCGTTGAAGCATGGTCTTAAGAATTTTGTTGACCGCTTTAACTTGGCCATTACCTTGGGGGTAATAGGAAGATGAATATTGCTGCACAAAACCTAGTAGGGAGGATAGCTCATGCCAAACCTCATCTTCAAAATGTCGGCCATGGTCAGAGAATAATTTCTTTGGAACTCCGAATCGAGAAATGACATGGTTAAAGAAAAGGAGGGCTGCGGTGGCTGTCGTATTGTTGAATGTTGGCATAGCTTCGGCCCATTTAGTGAAATAGTCAATTGCCATGATGATATATTTGTGGTTACCAGCAGATGGAGGTCAGAATTCCATAAAGTCAATGGCCCATTTACAAAAAGGACCCGCTGTGATGACAGGATGGAGGGGAGCGGGGGGGGGGGGCTCGTGCCTTCGGGGCGAAATCTTGGCAATTGGAACAGTGTTTGACTGCTTCAATGCAATCACTGAAGAGAGAAGGCCAAAAATACCCAGCGCGCATGATTTTTTGGGCAGTGGCAAGGCCAGAGAGGTGGCCACCACAAGCACCGCTATGACAAGCATTGAGGACTTGCTCAGCTTCAGCGTGTGTGAGGCAATGACGAAGGACAGTATCTACTCCACGACAATAAAGGTCGTCACCGATTAGAAGGTAGCGAGAAGCTTGGTGTCGAATATGTTGTCGAGCATCACGATCAAGATGAAGGGTGAACTTTTGGGTTCACAAGTAAGTAAGGATGTCACCGTACCAAGGATCGTCAGTGGTGATGGCAAATAAATGTTCATCGGGAAGAGCATCATTAATTGTAATATCTTGTGTCCCGGTAGGCAGATCAGAAATGAGTTCAGCGAGGACTAAACCTTTCTTACTTTTTAGGGTGACAAATTTAAGGTCGAATTCTTGAAGGATAATGACCCAACAAGCATACTTCCCACTGAGGATGTGTCGACTCAATAGGAAAGCCATGGGATCGGAATCAGTCACAACCTTAGTGGAACGCATGAGGATATAATGAGGCAGTTTTTGGACCGAGAACACAATAGCTAGCGCTAATTTTTCTTCATGTGAGTAGGACACAGGTGGACCGGCAAGGTTTTTATTGACATAATAGATCACATGTTCGACACCGTTATCATCCTCTTGGATAAGGACACCAGCAACCGAATAGGTGGAAGCAGAGATGTATAGGATGAAATCTTGGTCAAAGTCAGGAGGACGGATCAAGGGAGCGGATGTGAGCGCATGCTTGAGGGCATCAAAAGACTCTTGAGTGTAGGTATCCTAGACAAATGGAGTGCGAGATTGAAGAAGTCTAAGGAAACCGTGTGCGGTAGTGGCATAGTCAGGAATGAATCAACGAAGAAAATTAGCTTTACCTTGGAGACTTTGTAGCTGGTGTAAGGTACAAGGAAGAGGAAATTCAAGAATGGCTTGAACCTTCAAAGGGTCGAGAGTTATCCCGTTTTTAGATACTATGAAGCCGAGGAGACGACCGACGGGAACATAGAAGACACATTTCAATGGGTTAAGGTGGATGTTATACTTGCAACATCAGAGGAAAATGGTACGCAAATCATGGAGGTGTTGCACCCTATGTTTAGAACGCGCAGTAAGGTCATCTAAATAGGCAAGGATAATATGAGCTAGGTCATGGAAACAATAAGACATGGTTCGTTGAAAAGTGGCGCCAACGTTTTTAAGGCCAAATGGCATGACTCGGTAGGCGAAAGTGCCCCACGGACTAATGAACGCGGTTTTAAGTTGATCAGCACGACGGATAACGATTTGGTTATATCCGGAGAAGCCATCCATAAAGGATAGAACCTCATGCCCTACACACTCATCAATGATTTGGTCAATAAATGGTGTGGGGAAGTTGTCTTTGGGACAAGCTTTATTCAGATCGCGAAAGTCGGTGCAAACACGAATGGTGCCTTGTTTTTTGAGGACGAGAATTGGGTTGGAAACCCAAGTGGTGTATTCGATGGGATAAATGAAACTAGCCTACCAGAGCTTATCGATTTAAGCTTTTATGGCTTCACGTCTGGAGGGATGAATGGGTCTCAACTTTTGACGGACTGGAGTGGCATCAGGCCATGTGTCGATGTGGTGTTCGAGAATGGCAGGATCGAGTCCGGGCATTTCTGATTAGGACCAGGCGAAAATATCATGGAATTCTTTGAAGAGTTTGGTGTAGGCTTCAATGTCTTCCGGAGTGCATTGGGTGCCCATGGTGATATATTCTTCGATACCTGGTTTGACAGAAATGTCTATTTTGATGGTAGGAGAGATATTAGCCATATTGCCTTCTTCGAAAGTGTTAGGGGAAAGGATGGGGTTTTTGAACCAATCGACTTTATCAAGAATGAAGTCTTTAGATTCGAGAGCGTATTGGTCATGGGACCGATGTGGAAGGAAGTATGCATGATGGTGTATATCATCCCATGGAAAGTCAGGTTCGGTCATGGCTTCCATGATGTCTTCATCGGATTGGAAGATGGGAAGAGTGGATGGAATAGGATGACTTGAGGAGGTAGAAATATGAGACAACTGATTTTGATGGGGAAGGCTCACATGCGCGTCGTCATGAGGGGTGACAATGGAGTAAGCAGATGAGTGGGTAGGTGAAACATCGGGGGAAGGTACTAAGGGGTCGGTTACAGGGGAACACGGTGAGGAGGAAAGGTAGGAAATAGTGGTGGAAGGTTCGGTCATTTCAGTATCAGGAGGAGAAATGGTAATCAGGGTAGATAGGTGGTCAGGTGTTAGAAAAGAAGGATTACGGGCAAGTGCAGCTTCGAATTGGCGGTATGCGGCTAAAGAAGCACGATACTCGTCGAGGCGGGGGCAAAGGTGGGTATAATGTCCATGGAAATCGCACAAAGAACAAGGGTGATTGGTGCACAAGTTTTTAATTTTTGGAAGGGAATTAGGTATGGTGACATAGACCTCAGGGATATCGGATTCCGGAAACGTGTCATTGACCATGGTTTTGAGATGTGGTAATTCAAGATAGGTATGGGTGGCGTGGCCGACAACATCGCACAAGGCACACTGGATGGGATGCTTTGGAGGTCGAGGAGGGGCAGAGTTTGGTGGGACAACCTTGTCCTTGGATGCCCCCCTGCGAGCTTTGCTATTGTTACCCAACACGATCACAACAGGAGGAGGTGCCGGATGAGGTGACTGAGGTGTTGGTGCAACGGGAGAAGTCATGGGTATTGGTTGAACCGGGGTCAAAGAAAGATATGGTTTGGGTTGACCAGGTAGGGTAGTGGCGGGGGGGTTAAGGTACCAGACGGGTATACCCAAGGTCAAGTTGGGGAGGGATAGGGTGGCCAAGATAGGGATGGAAGAAGCTCCGGGAGGGGGAGCAAGGAAAGGAATCTGACCGGCAGGGAAATGGCCAGGAGGAATGGTGCCAAGGGGGTTGATATCGGGCAGAATTGACCCAGAAGGGTAGAGGGGCGCGTGCAGATTATTTGGGGAAGGGGATTCCGAAGGAAGAAGATTGGCTAGCGGGGGTGAAGGGCTAGGAGCTGGTGGGGGTGGGTGAGGTTGAGGCTGCTTACTAGCCAAATTGGGTTGTGTAAGGTCAGCCCAAGATGATTGCATCATGCAAACATTCACCAAGCTAGGATCAGATATGGGAGGAGGGTCTAGAAATGTTCCAAGCACGGAGGAGTCTTTATAGATGCTGGGGGAAACACTGGGCAAAGAATCAATGGTTGGCTTATTGGTGACAGTAGAGATGGTGGACTCAGGGGAGGTCTAAGATTTTGGTTCATGGTAAGTCAACTGGTCAATGGTGACAATCTTGCCATTATGAGGGAAAAACATCTTGCGGTGGACAGCGGACGGGACGACAGACATGGCATAGGTGTAACTACGCCCCAAAAGAATGTTGTAGTCAAGAGGGGCATCGATAACTTCAATGTCGACACAAACAGTCTTACCCACAAGGGTGATAGGATAGTTACAGAATAGGCCAATGGGTTGGGAGGCATGTCCATCCCACACATGAAGGGTGATTGTGGAAGGGGCCAACTCAGGAGATCCGAGTTGTTTCCAAACCGAAGCAGACATAACACAGGTAGATGCCCCCTCATCAATAATACAATGAGCGACGTTGGCATTTCGGATTTTGACTGGGATTTGGAAAGCAACAAAAGCAGGCAGGGGGGGATGGTCTGACTGACGGGCATCGAAAACAATCAATTGGTCATCGGCAGGATCTACAGCGCCCATGGTAGATAGGAGAGCCTTATTTTGGGAAGGACACAACTGGAGGAGTTCCAGTGTTGAAATTGCAGCAGGATATTGTGCCAAATCATCTACTATGCTATATGAATGGGCAGCCCGACCAGAGGCAGCATTTCGGCGTAATGGGCCGTTAGGAATCTTGGTATGAACCTCAGCTTTGGGTAGAGGGATTTGCAAGGGACCATTGGGTGTCGATAGAGGCTCTGTAGGACCTGAAGATGGGGACTCGGGAGGCGTGGGGTACTGACGAGACCGAGTTTGAAGGTTGAGCTCGACTGTGAGTGGTTTATCAGAGGCCCTCATGAGAATCTGGTAATTGGAGGAACTAGAAGGGGAAGGTTGAGTGGCCACGAATCCTTGTTGAGGGAAAGGATCAGAAAACATAGTGGGTTGAGAAGTAGCCATATGGGGAGGGACAGTAGGGGAGGAGTGTTGTCCCCACACGGTGGCCTGAGATTCCCACATCTACCTCATATGTGGTAATAGGGGACAATCGTGAGTGTAATGACCATAAACGCCGAAACACGAACAGGGCTTATTGGTGCAAAGCGACCTGTCCGGCATGGGCTGAGAACCCTGTGGCTAGTTGGCAGTGGTAGAATCAATACTGGAAGGATTGGATCCATGATTACCAGGGGCAGATTGATTGCCTCTCCTCTTTCTTTGAGAAGGAGGAGAATTAGTCGCGTCCTGCTACGCAAATACTTGCCCCGGAGGGGGTAGTAAGTGTGGCTGCTGGGGTGGAGGAGGCAAGAGAGGAAGAGGTCCAAATGTTGGAGGAGCTGGGACACCAGGCTATGAGTAAGGATAAGGGTTAGGATGAGAAACATTGAGGTAGGCAGGAGAGTAGGCAAAAGGAGGAGGCATGCTGTATCCTAGATACATGCTACTTGGAGGGGGAAAAGTGCTGGAGTTGTTGGCCCCTCCTGGGGGTAAACCATAGCCCATAGGAGGTTGAGCAGAGGTATGTGAAAGAGCTCCAAAGATACCGTCAGTGGAGTGAGATGCCCCTAAGGCATTAGCGCCACCGGGCTTGGGGAGGTCAAGAAGGACGGTATAAACATAACCAGATTGAGCATAGATAAGGTCATATTTCAAGTCTATTTGGAGGGCAGCTTCTTTGGTTTGAGGAAAATAGGATGTGACATCTTTGCCAATGGGTGGTAAGAGAGAGCGAAGGAACCAGTCCATAGAAACCCAATCTTCAAAGGGGGGAGCACGACATAAACTCTGTCTTCTTTGCCATTCCTAGACATGAGCGGAAAGGTGGGTCGAAGAGGATTGATGGAAAGAAGTCAAGATTTTTGTACCAGTGTCGTATCGGAGAGGGAGCTGGAAATAAGATAAAATGACTTGGGAAATGGTCGCAAAAGTGGTATGGGAAGAGGTGGCTTGATCAACATACCATTTAGAAGCTTCACCGGTAAGCGTGCGTTGCAACAATCGAAGACAGATGAAGTCATCGGTGATGGAATTGG
Source organism: Pinus albicaulis (assembly GCA_034641835.2). Classification (NCBI taxonomy): domain Eukaryota; kingdom Viridiplantae; phylum Streptophyta; class Pinopsida; order Pinales; family Pinaceae; genus Pinus; species Pinus albicaulis. The sequence continues at coordinate 751,081,152 of CM076575.1, read as the reverse complement.
AGGAACACCACATGTGGAAAGATCAGATATGGTTGGAGGGATCTTCACTAGCAAGGCCTTTGAACTTGGGAATGTCGGAGGGGAGCTTAGCTGGCATAGCAGACCAACTGACATCGTGGCGGATAGGATCATTGATCAGCTGATTGAAGTCGGGGAGACTGAGACCGGCCATATAAGGGAGAAAAGGGGAAGTTGAGGTAGGTCCCGTAGTGGTTCCACTGGAAACTGACCCAGCAGTAGAACTGGAATTTTTGCTGGTAGTAGGCCCTGAACTAGACATGGTGAAAGTAATAGGGGGAGAACCAGGGGTAGGGGGAGAACCCGAACAATCAGAAGAAGAGTCGGAGTGCGGACTCAGGGTAGGACTTACTCGATGACGACGGGAAGGAGGAAGTTGACCAATCGGAAACTGAGGGTGAAGGCCAAGAAGTCTCTGGGACAAATGCCTTGGAGGCGCAATGATGACGGGAAGAAGAAAAACTAACAAGGCCAGGGAGGTGCAAAATCAAGTGAGGTCAATGTCAAAACAAGGGTAGAGAGGTGCAGTGTCAATTGATTTTAAAGTCTTTTCCAGGCGATGATAACCAGGCTCTTCTTTTCTTAGAGTCAGTGTGTGGCGTGCGTTAATTTTAATTGTTTAAACCCAGACGTTTTGAGAGTAAAAGAAAAAGTGTTCTGTGTAACTGAAAATAAATCTGCAATAAATAAGACTGAAAGAATAGAGAAATGAACAGCTAACAATGGATCAATCTAACCCAAGAAGGCGGGTCTCTCAAAACTAGTCTATAAGAGGGAAAAAATATAATCAAAGCATGTGAAAAAGAGGCCAATAGATCTAAGGTCGGGAGGGACAGGGATCTAAAGGAGAAATCTGCTGAAAAGAGGTGCAAAAAACAACAAAGAGGTAGAGGCAAGGTTGTTGTTACAAAAGAGGGGATCAGCTAAAGATAGGAGGGTCAAAGAGGTGACCCTAAAGATAAACCCAAACAAAACTATATGTGGTGTTTTGAAAGGGAGAAGAGCTGATATGTAGGGATCTAAAAATGAGGTATCAGATCTGAAAGAAAGAAGGCTAAAACTCTGGAAATTCAGACTTCTGAAACATCAAAAACTTTCCCATAAAGAGTGGAGGGTACTAGAGCCCTAAGGGGCAAGATTCCCACTTAGTTGAGTGAAACTGTTCAGAAATAGGCCTAAACGGGGGGAGACAGAGGTTGGAAAACCCTGACAGAAGCTTCAGACAAACCCAGAAAAAGGGTTGGAAAATTGCAGAAAAAAGGGCAAGTCGCAGGTTCTGACCTGTTTGCAGTCCAGGTCGCAGTTTTTGGGCAGAAAGTGTGACCTCAAGGCTAGGTCACAGTTTTTGGGCCGATAAGTGTGACCTCTAGATCCGAGTCTCGCGGCGGCAGATTTCAGAAAAATTTGTCATCTCAGCTGCGGCTGATGTCGGTCACCTGCGCAATACGGCCAGAAACACACGGAAGTTAAAAATTTGAATGTTTGAGGGTTTTAGAGGTGAAAAGTACCATAAAAATAGGAAAAACAGAAAACTAAAGAGAAACCCTAGGGTTTGAAACAACTGGATATGCAGGAATATATAAAACGACAGCGGTCGCAAAAGAAAACCCGTGTGGAGTCGCCAATTTGTTAGTATGAATCTTTCATCGTAAAAGATCACTTTAGCTACGCATAACAAATAGCCCTAACATCGATTATGGCTGCCAAATATCTTTAAATCTGCAATTAGGTGATCTAAATAATGTTGCACAAATCCAGCTCTAAGCATAGAAGACATTAAGCAGATAAAGTAAAATGTGGCTCCATGCATCCAATAGACAAGACCAATGTATTTGAAAGAATTTTTTATATTATATTGAAAAGGGGCACCTGAGAGGAAAACAAGAAAGGTGTTTTCCAGTTCTCCTCAATGGGATGGGTTCTTGGAAGTCCTCAGCATTTCAGATCTAAAATCTCTCTCTTTTGTTGGTGTAGAAAACCCAAACAAACATAGAACTCAAAGGGAGCTCACAAGGCAAAAATGAAAAATGTGACCAAGTATAGATCCAGAGTGATCTAATGCAATGAAGGTGACTAATGAATGGGTGAAACCCTTCTATTTATAACAAAATATTAGGGCGATCTAGAACTTGGTGCATGAAGAAAATATTATTAAACAAATTCTAGAATCACCCTTTAGGAATATTTTATTATATTTGTTGGAGGGAAAAGGATTTTTTGACTTGGGTCAATTCGTTTATTTATAAATAATAAATAAATAAATGATTTATTTATTATTTTATGGGAATGGTGGGAATATAATTAAATAAATAATGATTTATTTAATCATTTATGAATGATTTAGTCAAATTTAACTAGGAATATTATTTAAATAAAGATTTAAATAACTTATTCCTAGGAAATGATCAAATAAATAAGGATTTATTTAATTGATTTCCTTGTTTTGGGTTAAATATGACCAAGAAATATAAACAAATAAGTTATTTCACATGGTGAAAGAAATTTTACTTAGGGTAAAATTGGTCTTACATGGTGTACTTGGGTTCATCTAATGATAATAGGTTAGATGACCAAAAAATGGTGTAACAATTATTAGCCAACTCGTGCAAGTTTTTGTGATTCTTGGGTTACTACAGGTTTGAATTTTTAGAAGTTGAATTTGTAGACCTGATTGATGAAGTCAAAATTTAAATAATTTACATTCTTTATAAGTTCAACCTTGTTGACTTGTTGGAGATCTTTTTTTTGTTCAAGGAAGATTGTTTGGTGGTTGGCATGGTATTGGGAATTCTTTGTCTAGCTTGTTTGGTGGCTAGCTTGGTCTTGGAAATTCTTTGTCTGGATTGTTGGCTGGCTAGCTTGGTCTTGGGAAGGCATCGTGATGATTCAAAATATTAATGCTTTATATCCTAATAAGGAGATCAATTTATTGAGCATGTTTAAAATTTTATATCTTTAAAATTAATAACACATAAAACATGATCAAATTTTGTCCAAATTTTCATAACAATTATTGTTTTTATTGCTGCGATTTGAATATCTATGTCATTCTAGAAAGAAATTATCATTTTGCTCATGCATGTGTACCTAATATTGAGATAGAATAGGTGAGGATAATTTATAGTCATATTAAATTAAATCTATTATATGTTCTCTTACTTATGGCTACTTTTCCTTTTGGTTATAGAGAAAATGGCTAGTTACAGAGAAAATGTCTAGTATCCTAAGCTTTTAATGGGAATGATCCTCATACTCATTTTTACAGAGGTGCTTTCCCCATTCGATTTGATTGTAGGTATTATTTTATCATCCCGAGTTTTTTAGTCAATAGATGGTTGATACAAGTTTATAATTGAAATTTTTTTGGCTTTCTGGATTTGAAGTTTATAACAACTACAAACCCATATTGGGTTTCTTTCTCTGTGTCACATAAAATTATTTTAATTTTCCTGCTTTTAAAAAAAAATGTAAAGGGTTGGTTAATTTAAGTATATTTACTTGTGAGAGGGAATTATTTGTTCCTTCTTTAATTGGATATTCTTTAATAATATCCTACTCTCTCTCTCACTTTCTCTCTCTATCTTCTAGCTTATATATGCTTATGTAGGAAACATCATTACACTATATATATATATATATATTTCTTCAATGCAATCAAAGGATTTTGATTTATGTAGAATAAACCTTAGTTATGTTGTTATCTGGCTCTTAGATTCCATTGGTATTTTGATGATTTAGATGTAATGTTTCAGAAGTTGACAGGCATTAATTTTGGTAACAAAACTATTTAAAAAAAATCTCATTCTGAATTTTCTTTCATCATTTAAATCTAATATTAAAGGGAACTCCACAACTATTTACAAAATATATTTTGTAACCCAGTCTGACAACTTGATCGTATACCAAAGGAATTTTTGTGTGTTATTTTTTTTTATCTATTTTGCAAATCTACAAGGAAAACATCACATGCAACTCTACATACACCCTCGTAAGGCTAGAAAGCACCAACCCAAATGAAGAGAAGAATTTGCATGTGACATTATTTGACAAATGTTACACTAAAATTTCCACCACATGTTCATAAAGTTACTAACTTTTCTAGGGAGTGGATTTATGTTCCAATAGATAACTTAGAGCTAGCATTTCTAGCAAGAAATGACACGTAGGATATTTGGGAGAAGCCGCCAATTCTACGCAACATTTTGGTTCACTGATACAAATTCTATGCTAACAAGTATCTTACAATAAATGAAAAAAACATGTTTGTTACCAACAACTAGTGGACCCTACACATAAGTCAATATGTGTGTATCAAAAGTAGATTACCAAGCTAAAGCAACCTAAATTTGGATTGAGCAAGTGATTGTTATGGACTGATATAATATTTAACAAAGTAACTATAAACACCCAACTTGCCTTACCTTGATATTGGGATTGGGAAGGAATGTCTTGTAGGGGTAGGTGAAACTATGCTATAGGATAGGAGATAGATTCCATTTTATGACCGCTTTCCCAGACGGGTGAAACTATTAGATAGAATATTTGGATTTGTAAGATAATGAAAGTTTATATTACCTCGCATGGAAAATTGAGAATGATGGGAAGGACGAGGATCACAACCAAGTTGAGTATATAAATTCCCAATGGAAGAAGCTGGTGATCCATCAAACGAAAGAAACAGAGATGCAAGTAAGTGAAGATAGGTCCAGGAAATCTAATCTTTGTTTTGTTACTCCAATCCTCTTTGTAATCCATATTTCTATCAGTAATAATTTTAAAAATCAATAGCTAGTGAAAAACTACTAGGCATCATACCTCGATTTTCTCAGGTACTTGTCACTCACAACTGAAGAAAATCCTACTTCTATTCACTATCGGTAAAAAATGAGTTGATATCTCATGATCATATCCAAAATCTAAATCTAACAGATAAGAAAACTCCTTCTTCATCTACAATCACTTGACCAAAGAAACAAGCACTCTATTTGGAAGGATTTAACTCATGTTGTAAGGGAATTATCTCCAAATTGGTATTTTTCCTCTTCCTACCAACGAAGGTTCCTCCAGATTTACTTATAAGCTCAATAATGCATACTAGTGTACGTAATACAGAGAGGTCAACCAAGAAAATACCACATAATGAAAATCAAGCTAAACCTTCTAAGGTTTCGAGCTTATGGTCATGGGTAAGGGTTTATAACTTACAATAATGAGTTAAAGTCTATGAGTTGGTTCTATTAAGGGTTGACAAAAGGCCTTCTTTTAACAAAATAGCAAATAGAGGAATCTAGTTTCAAGATTACTGCCATATTGAAGATAAGTGTCCAAATTTTCTTTGTTCGAATTCCCTCATGCTCGCTGCTTTGCCCTACTCGAATTCCCTCATGCCCATTGCTCTGCCCTACTTGAATTCCCTCATGTCACCCTTTCGAATGCCCTCATGCTTGCTTCGTGAACCTGATTATGACATGCTCACTTTGTTGTGAACACAACCTTTTAATTATTCGATTATATAACCTATATAATTCTCTAATATATAACATATTATATAATATATATTTTATTTATAATATAATATATTATATATTATTATATATTTGAGATTCATGATAAAGAAAATTCTAAAATTATTTAAAAAATGATCCTATATGAAACGATGTCAAACTTCATAGGTGAGAGCACAAATTTTCATAAAAACCCATGAAAAAATCCGTATATCCATTCTTCAATAAATTAAGAAATTGATAGATGAGTGGGTCAAAAAAATTGTTGATGACTTTTGTGAGGAGAAAGAAATAGAAGAAAGGCATCCCTCGATGATGTTAAAAAAATATTTTATGAGAAATTGTATCACTAGTTCATCTACATATTACCCACTTTGATTCAAAAATTCTTGATTGGCCAAGGAATTTGGAACATTGTTGAACCCAATCTCCACTAACAAGACTAAATAGTACCTAATAGAAAAACTAACAATCTAGGTGGGAATATTTTTTGAATTCTAGTTGAAAAATTGCTCAAGAAGCTTAGGAATACCTATATAATTGAATGTCTTATTGGGGTACCTTTCTCAACTAGTACAAGTAATTTTGGCTTCCTTCAAGTGCATTTCTGAGTCAAATTTTTCTTCAAATTCTATACCTTCTTCGAGCATACCCATGGTGTGGGGTGAAAAATTGTGAGAATGTCTAAAATGGAGTAACCTTAGTTGATACACATTCAAGAGTCATTATGTAGAGGAAAAATAGAAATTCAGCGCAGAGAGTGAGAGTAATACTGAATTGAAGAGAAAAAAGAAAAGGATGCTCAAAAAGAATGCAATCATACAATAAAGTGATTAATATTCAAAATTTGGAAGGGACAAAAGCAAAAATAAATGCATAGTGATGCATGATGTTGCAAACCATCATCAATCCCAAAGAAAAAATACTTAGCAATGGCAAGTCATTGGAGTGATAAATTGGTTTGATGATTATATAGATGTCACATGGGAAGAATCCTTGATGATTCTTGAGTTGAATGAAGATATAATGTTGGTATAGGTAGGAATTGTCACTCTTTGATTGGTGTAGAAAGTTGAAAGCATAGAGGTTAAGAGTTAGGATATATGATATGTAATCGTAAATCTTATGTAACAAGTCCAATATGTTCAATAATTCCGTGTTCGATAATTATTTGGAAACATTTACAAGTGTTTTCTTGACGATACTCATAGTGGTATCAACTAGACAACCATGTAAATGCGAGAGATATATTTTTCCTTGAAATACCCCAGAAAAAGTGAAATTGGTTAAATAATTGAAGTAGATAAAAACATACTACTCCACATAAAATATATTAGAACTATACCCCTTATATGATTTACTATTTGAGGAAGATACCACAATTTTTTTCAAACATTGCATGGAAGCAATGCAACCAAAAAAAATACATTTTACATACTATAAAGATCAAAATTGTTAGATAGATTAAATCAACCTTCTATTAAAATAAACTGAAATTAATCAATTAAACACTAAGAAACCATTGACTATCCTATGACTAGCTCCACCTACTACAATATAGTAAAAAAAACCCTCCTCCTTAAACAAATTTTGCATCACAATCTGCCCCTCTACAAGCCTGATGAAGGTATTAAAAATAATTGGTTCATATGTGATAAAAAATGGGTTGTGATGGATATACCACACACAAATCAAAGAAAATTGAAAAGTGTGTTGGAGCATTAAAGAAAAACCACCAATAATGACAATGGCTCTCAAAGTACTCCAGTACAATCTATGAAGTGTGAATGAATGATTTGAAGTCGAACACTCATAGAATAATTCGATCGAAGGTCAATGATGTAACCTGTCTTCGATTGCGAGAAACCTGCCATTAGGGCATGCAGATCCCAAGGTACTGATAGGATTCTAGATCAACTTTCTAGATAATGAGTTGATGTTGATAGCAAGTGATCCATTGCAGAAATCCCACGACAGAAACCATTAGATCAATTTTTGAAGAAATATTTTCCAAGGACTAAATCGGGGATGGTCAACGTGAATGGAGACAAATTTTTTGCAATAAATGGTTTATTTGAACTCTCTATTGAATACATAACGACACTCGAGATGGCTTGGTAGCATTTGACCTAAAGCTAATACCCAAAAAACCAGCTAAAGAATTTCAATGTGGTTTGATTAATCGTTATAAAAAGGATTTCCCAACCCGGGTACAAGTGTGACAAAGTTTCGTGTTCAAGAGTGGCATGCTCATTTCTAAACAAGGATGACATTTGGATTCTTTTTTCTCTCTTTCCCCCCTACCATTACTAGCAAGTACCTCTTTATTTTTTGTCAAGTTTTAGGAGGATAAAATTTGCTTGTTTTTGTAAGCTCATCCTTCGGATGAGTCTATATTAATATTAAAATGAAACCCTAAGAAGGAGTGGTTTGGTCCTATTGTGATCGATGGGTCCTTTATCGTTAAATTTTAATGAGTCCAGTATAGGAATAACTCAGACATTTTCAGTTTTAGGGAGTCAAAAGAAAAACATAAGTAAACTCCATGGATGTTTTTTTCATAAATTTAGCCTCTCGGGCCCGAAAAAGGATAAAATAATGCTAGAGAGAATTCTATTGACCATGATTAGTCAATGTATACCTTTTTTCATAATTAGTCTAGTTCAGTCCGAAAAAGGGGTAAACTATTAATGAATGAACGAATGTTCATTTACTTTAACGAGTTCAAACAATCAACTACTTGACGATCTTTTCATATTTCAAGAGTCCGAAAAGGGCTTAAAAGAGGACTCTGGGGTTTCGCTTTTTTCATATTTTTTACAGAGTGCGAAAAAAGTAATAAAAGTATACTCTAAGTCAAAATAATTATTTTCACCAAAGATCATGTATCCTACACAAAAACTCAAAAGATTATAAATATCTACTTCCAAAAAAGTAAAAAATATTTAAAAATGATCTTTTAAACGTGAAAAAATAAATAAAATAATAATATTTTATTCATTAAAAACTATAAAAGGGAGTTGAAATAAGTCATTTTCACCTTTTGTTTTTATAATAGTGCATAGAGAGCTTTTGGCCAAAAAAACATCCAGGAGCGGATATCGGGAGAACCGATTGTTCATTTCTTAAATTTCAGAACCGGGTAATCCACATCATCCTTAGCTACGTTTTATCCATTTCATTTTTTTTGTTTTTAAGCTTTTATTTCATTTTTTTGGGAGAAATTCATGTTTCAAAAATATGCCCTCGAGGGTGCGCGAGTGATCCATGTGCTAATCGTGCACCCCGACGATTTTTTAAAATAAAAATTGTCGGGCTACCGTGGGTTTTACATGGAGCGCGTGCGAACGACCACACTTGTCTCGCACACAAAACACCCGTGCAGTAGCCGTGAATTTTTTTGAAAACTACAATTTATTCCCAAAAAAATGGTCCAAGTTTCGTCCAACTGATTTTAATCATTTTAATTTGTTGATTTGTAGGCTTTTCTATCATGTTGGAATGGCGGGAACGAGAAAACGAGCTCATAGATAACAAAGCCATGGATGGAAATGCAACCATGTGTGCATTGAAAAACTATGGTTTGTACAAATTCTAGGGCTATTCAGGGGAATGAAGGCACAAGTGGAGTTAATGACTTGGCTTGTGAATGCATGGGATGTTTAAGACCAATGTTTCATAATTGGTGACCATCGGCTCGAGATTGAGCTAGCGGACATATATTTCCTTATCGGATTATCTCGGAGAGGGAGAAACATCTCCTTATTTGGGACTCGACAGGGGAGGTCTTCCCATTGCCGGCTACAAAGCTCAATATTGTAGCAATAGTGCGAGTTAAAGGATGGTTGCATAGACATCAAAATTATCTTATGATTGGAGCTTAAAGTCATAGCATTCACAAGGTGACCAAGTTATGCGGGAGTGCATCTCCTCATGTGGCTACTAAATCATAGATGCAAACGCTATGATCGAGTGTTTCGGAGGAACAATATTCAACTAGTGTGAAGGTGTATTGGCTAATATGAAAAGCTAATTGACTAGAGCAAAGAATGTGAAGTTGAAAAACTTTGGATATGGTGCCATTCTTATTTTTGTTTTGCTCTAGAGAGAATTACACTTCTCACTCCTCCACTAATTCCAATAGATCGTGGAACTCCCGAGGAACCTCGGATGGTGCGATGGGTAGCACTAATGGCTCACCATGGTGGCGAGGGTGGTTCGATGAGTTCGGTTTACTCTGGCTTATTTCATGTGGCTTAGTAACCAAGTATTGACCATTTAAGACTTTCCTTATGTAGGAATGGACTTTAGAGGTGATCCTAAAACATCTTTTCCTCTAGAAGCAAAGTGGGATGAGACAAGTTAGTGAATTATTTTGAAGTTTTTAATCTAATTTTTATTTGATTTTTTTATTGTCCAATACCGACAAAATTTTTAAATGTAGATGTCGGTCCGCAGCCGACTAGCAATGCTTCGTCACTTTGACGAAAGCGAGAGGCAAAGCCGTAGCACCCCCATAGGACAATGCGACATAAATTATATCCGATATGGAGCACAAACTTGAGAGGTTGACCATTGATATTCTCGAGACAGCACCGATGATATCCCTTTTAGGTTCCGTAGACATGTGACGGGTGTTCTAGGTCCATTCAGGGAGATTTCGCACAAGGTGGCGCGTGCCATCATTTATTACCATGATCATCATCACAGATAATTGATGGTCAATGTATATCGATATTTTTTGTTTTTTTGTATTAGTATCTTTTATATCATAAGGTTTTTGAACCTATGATCACAAATGATGTAATATTTTTTTTGAACACGAACTTATCTATCCTAATGATATTACTACTTTCGTTCTCCGAGTATCTTGTTCAACATGGATTGAATGTTGTTTTGATTTACTTTGTTAATTTTGTAAATGTCTATTTAAAACGCGATTAGCTAATGCATCGACCAATGTGTTTAAATTTATTGAAATATGTTGATATTCGATATAATAAAATTTTCATTCCAAGAGATGAAACCTTAAAAATAATCTTAACAACACTGGATTTCTAATTGCATAAAATCTGTTTAAATGTAATACAATGAGTTTTGAATCCAACCTAATGATCAAACATCGAATACCAAATGTAATGGAATCAGATAATAACTCAATGACAACGCTATATTCTGCAATATTGTTCGTAGTTTTGACCAAGTAATATCCCATGAATATAAACTAACTCATCGGTGGGTGAATAGATAACCCAAGCCGTAGAATAGATATTCCATGTACTACGACATGCACCATCAACAAAACCAATGTATGTTTGAAGGGATGTTGACATCTCGAATATCAAGAGTAATCAAGATAAGCAGCGATAGTAGTAACAACTAATCAAGGCACACTTGTCTAATATAAGGCACACTATTCTAAAAAGTAAGTATTGTACAAGAGAGATCTTCACACAAAGGTCAAGCATAATATCTCTTAAGATAAAGACCATTTATGGGTTTATCTAAAGAGAACCCGTCATAATCAATTAATTCATAGCCTCCTTTTGCAAGCACACACTTGAAAATATAGGGACCATGCCACATCGGTTTGAATTTACCAGCGCCTCGCTTGTCATTAGCTTGATCGTATACTAAAAATAGGTTACCTTCGATTGAATGCGAGGGTTAACACTTTGATCATACTAAGATTTCACACGTTTCTTGTGAGCTTCAATGACCAATGCAAGCAGTGCGCCATGTCTCAAATATTTTTTTCTAAGTAGAGAAAGTGTTTCTCCTCTTCGAGGTAGTGGTAACAACTCAATGGCTAATTTGAGTGATGGTATTTCGCATTAAATGGGTAACAAAAATTCTAAACCATAGACAAGTTGAAAAGGAGTGAACCCTATAGTAGTTTTTTGCAGAGGTTCGGTATGCCCATAATGCGAAAAAAAACATGGTATGCCAATTCGATTTATGAGTGTCGACAATCTGTTTAATCATGGTGGTTAAAACCTTATTGATGGCCTCAAATTTACCATTAGCATGTGGGTAATACTGAGTAGAATTATCATGGTGCAAGCCAAGTTGATCAAAAAGTTTGGTCATCATAATATTTTTAAAATGACTCCCATGGTCCATAATAATAGCTTGAGGGATACTAAAACGAGCAATCACATGATTAAATATGAAAGTAGCTATAGTTTTTCCATCATCAGTGAATTTAGGCATCACCTCGGCCCATTTGGTAAAGTAATCTATGGCAAGAATAATATACCGATGCCCCTCAACCAAGTGAGGGTTACATGTAATGAAATTGATGTCCCATTTCGCAAAAGGAATGAGAGCAATGATTGGGTGAAGAGGAGCTGGAAGTGCATGCATATTTCGATAAAAAAAATTGGCAATTGTGGCATTTTTAGACGGCGATGATACAATATTTGAATAAATACTTCCAAAAATAACCAGCGCGCAATATATTTTGGGTTGTGGCCAACCCAGACATATGACCACCACACACTCCAGAGTGGAAATCATTTAAAACATTTTCAACCTCTTCGTGAGTTATGCAATGTTGAAAAATAGAATCTACACCATGATGATAAAGAGTGTCCCCAACAATATTGTATTGCTGGGATTGATACCGGATTTTGCGTCGATTTGAACGTGAAATCTCTGGGTGAAAGGTTTGGGTTTGAAGATATATAATGATATCTCCATACCAAGGGTTTAAAGTACTGATGAGAAATAGAGATTCATCTGTGATAGGATGCTCTGACACATTTTTCATCTCAGTATTGGGAAAGTCACACGTAAGCTTGGAAAACACTAGTGATTTCTTTGACTTGGATTTCTTGAATTCCAAATCAAACTCTTGTAAGATGACTATCTATTTGGAGTATTTTCCCTCGATTAATTGTTTTGTAAAGATATACATCATCAGGTTGCAATTAGATATCACTGTCATTTTATGTAACGGTATGTAGTGATGGAATCATTAGACAGCTTGAACTGTTGCCAAGGAAAATTTCTCCACATGCGAATATTTGATTTCCATCAGGTTGAGATTACGACTTAGGTAATAGATCACATGTTCATTGTGAGATTCATCCTCCTGAACCAAAACCATTCCAATTGTGGAATCAGAGGTAGCTAAGTATAAAAAGTAATCCTGGTGGTAATTGGGTATATGCAATAATGGTGCCTAGGTCAACACATTTTTTAGTGCATCAAAAGATTTTTCAGATATCTCATCCCAAATAAAAGGAACACTTTGTTTCAACAACCAGGTAAAACCTTTTGTTAACTTGGCATAGTTCAAGATAAACCCGCGTAAAAAGTTTTATTTCCTTTGCAAACTCTGGAGTTGGCGAAGAGTCAAAGGAAGAGGTAAATTGATGATAGTCTCAACCTTTGAAGGATTGAAACAAGTGCCATCTTTTGAAACGATGAATCCAAGTAAACATCTTGATTGTACACAAAAAACACATTTTTGTGGATTCAAATGAATTTTGCAATGCCTACATCTCATGAAGGTAGCCTGTAAGTGTATAGGATGATCTTCTCTATGTAAAAAATGGGTAGGTAAGTCATCCAGATAAGGTTGTACAATATGATTGATATCATGAAAACCATAAGACATAGCTCTTTGAAAAGTTGCACCAACATTTTTTAGTCTGAAAGGTAACTTGCAATAAGGTAACATTGTTTTTAGTTGATCGACAGGGATTATGTTGATTTGATTGTAGCCAGAAAACCATCCATAAATGAGAATATTTCATTTCTGGCATAATCATCAACAATTTGGTCGATATAGGGCACAGGATAGTTTTCTTTTGGACACACCTTGTTAGTGTCTCGATAATCGACACATACTCTTATAGTCCCTTGTTTCTTTGGAATAGGAACTATGTTAGATACCCAATCCATCAAAGGAATTGGATAAATAAATATTTCTCATAATAACTTCTCAACTTCAGCTTTGATTGCTACAACTTTCCGCGGATGTATCGGACGTAATTTTTGTCTAATAGGATTAGCATCTGAGTATGTCTTAATTTCATGAATTACAATCTTAGGATTGATTCCTGGCATCTCTTCGTAAGACTAGGAAAAAATGTCTCAGAATTCTTGAAATAGGGCTTTGTAAGTGTTAATCTCTTCTATCGAACAAGAAGCACCTATATGAATGTTTTCAATAATTCCAAGTTTAACTGATATGTCAAAAGGAACTATTGTAGAGATATTTCCCAAATTTGTCTCGGAATCTGAATGTGTAATCGATGTGGTTCCTTGACATAATCAATCATAAAAAAATATGAAAAATCATTTTCAAACTTATCAAGATCAGGTAAAAATGAGGATCTATGATGTAGATCATCCCAAGGTAACTGATTCGATGAAAAAATTTGGCAAATACTTTCATAAATTTCAAATACATGTTGAAAGGGATCTGAAAATTGTGTCAAGGCTAAGCTTGATAGAGAAGATGATTCTTTGCTGATCATATTCATTTGATCAAGAATAGTTGAATTGGTGTCAGAATATGATTTTACTTCTACATATGTCGTTTCAGAAGGACTCAAAGGCATCTTGCCATTGAAAGAGTCCAATTCTGATTCTGAAGACACAACCCATGTGTCATCAAATGGTATAGCACTTGATGAGATCATATTGATGTTGGAAATTGTTCATGGTACGTTGGGTGGAGGTATAACAAAAGTTCCCATGAGAGATAAATCCTTCATTAATCCTACACCAACATCTTCGTATGGGATAACCGATTTTCTCACATGTTGGATGCTATCCATAGAAGTAGGGTCTGATGAAAAGTATGACAACTAATCGATTTTCACAATATTTCCTTTATGAGGAAACATGATTACTCGAAAAACTGATGAAATTATAATAGTCATGGAATAAGACCAACTATGACCCAAAAGAAGGTTGTAATCAAGAGGGGCATCAACAACTTCCACCTCTATATTAACGGTTTTTCCTTCTACTTCTATAGGTAGATCCTGGAGTATTCTGTATGGAAGAAATCTGCTTCCATCAAAGGCTTTAACGATAGTAGGTGATTGGTTGAGTGCTGGAGAACCAAGGTTTTTCCAAAAATTTAACGACATTATACACGTAGATTCCCCCGCATCAATTATAGTATGAAAAACTCATCTTGATTTGACTAATACTGGAATCTGAAAAGCCATCTGATGAGGGAGTCAAGGTACAAAATTTTCGAGGTCAAATACCATGAGGTTTGAATCCTGAGGATCGATATATAGCTCCAACAGCTGATAGTAGTAATTTCCTTTGTGTTGGACATGATTGCAGCACTTATAAGGCCAACATTGTTGAAGGGGATATCGCCAAATCTTCAACAATGGTGGTAATTCTGAGCAACTCTCACATGTGGATTGAAAGCTGACTTTCGAAGTACACCTTTAGCAAGTGGTTTAATCACTAGATCAGGATTAGGTTTCTCAACTTGAAGAGCTTGGGAAACAGAAGGAGGTATGGCTAGTATTTGAATATAATTTTCAATATCTTTACCAGTTACAGGATTTGTAGTATTCCTACATTAGCATGCAGTTAATAGGAATATTAATTTTGCTCCAAACACTTAGTTAGATGAATAAATGGGTAAGGATACCCATAAAACTTTCTAGCAACAATAAAAACCCTCTTACTGGCGAAGGGATCATATTCACAGCTAGATAAAACACCTTCATGTGTGAACAAGGACCAAATGCATGTGGACAAAGTCAAGTTTGACTGAGTCAACTAAGCTAATGCGGAGGATGTGGAACATTAATAAAAGATAACTCAGTGGGAATATGGATCTATTTAGATAGTTAGAATAAAGCCACCTTGAGTGTGGAAGAATACATTGCATGGAGATCCAGTAAATATTGACCAAATCCATCAATGATGTTATGAAGGAGTGGTATTGATGATGGGACAACACAGTTTTGGAGGGAGATTCATTGCATGAAGATGGACACCTTAATGAGTGGGATCAAAGGTGAGGAGGCTCACATTTTTTATAAGGAGGAGGATGGCAGCCATATGGGGTTAGATTATGATGATGATTTTATGATTATATGGTATGTTTATACATATTTCTTTCTCTGGTTGTTTAGCTGAGATAGAGTGTTGTTTAGCACAAGGTCTTCCTATTTAGGAATTCCTTCTCTTTCCTTGAGGAGCTCTTGGAGGATTCTTGCACCATATTGTCCACTATCTGGCTTGAGTCCAAGCTTCATCTTCCTTTGACAGCACAGATCTTGTTGAGGGTTTGACTATTTCAGTAAGCTGCAGCAAGTGGAGGCTAGATCTTCAGATCTAGGCCATCTCAATACTTATTTTCAGTGGAGAAGGGTTCTAATCCATTGGGAGGGTAGTATTGATGTTTTTGACTACATTTTCATATATTGGCTACATGCCAACATTATTTTGTCTGCTACAGCGTAGAAGGAGTCCAGATCTGTGTAATTTCTGAAGGAGCTTCTGCAGGATGATTCAGTGCACCATTTGGAGAGCTGATTTTCTGAGTGTTGGGGATTTTCCCTTCACTTTGGAGATTTGTTGGAGGAGATCAACTTATTGTTTATATCAGATCAGATCCACTTTCTAGATCTAAATATTTCCATAGATCTGCAGTCTTAGAACTCATATCTACACTTTGTACATGGTGTATTGCTGAAAACCTCAAGGGGGATTGATAAAAGAGCTTGTATAGTGCATGGATCTGCTATAGATATAAATTTTTTCCGTATACTTGCTTTAAATCTGATGTACAACATACTGCTATTGCAAAGGTAATAAAATAATGTTGTCATGGTATTCCAACTTTCACACATGGTTGTAGTCCCTATTTTTGCATGATTTTGGGCTATTTATGGCATGGGAGGCCTATTTAACTATGCTATAGTGATTTGTTTCTGATTTCCTTTTAGATCTAGTTACTATAAAATTATATCTAAGGGATCCATGAGCTGAATTTAACTTTCATTGCATACATTTCTAAAAAATGATTTATTTTAGCATGTATTGCTGAGCATTCCCATTTGGGGATATTACAGTGGTATCAAAGCAGTATCTTTGGCTCAAGCCAAGATGATTTAAGAAGAAGAAAGAAGATAAAAATGATGGGGGGAATGAGTTTTATCTCATCTCTTTTCAGATTGAAGGAGGACCTCACCAAGGAGGTCAAGCAAAGAAGAAGAAAGGAAAGAAGTGAAGCCAAGTTAGGGTTTCAAGATGAGGAAGGTCCATGTACTTCCTATCAGCAAAAAGAAGATCTAGTATTGCATAGAGCTCCAAAGGAAAATACTATGCCCTTTTCTCATAAGGACAAGAAGCATGAAGATGGAGAAAACTTAGATCATGAGATTCTAACTGAATATCTTGTAGAATACAAGTCTCAACCTAGAGCTATTAAGAAGAATCTAACTCGTCCATAGTTTATTCAGCTCATAGAAGAAAGGAGACCTTCCATTAATAGAAGAATGAAGGGAAATAGATTCTTATTGTCTACTTTCGATGGGTCTTCCTCATGCACAGTGAAGGTTTGGGGAAGGAAGTTGGATGCATTTTTTCTGCTACATCCAGTAGCAGAGAAAGAGGTTTTTGAGATTGTGGTGTTGCACCTTCATGGTGAAGCACACATTTGGTGGTTCAGCCATTTGAGTCATGCAAGAGTGACTGCATATGCAGATTTTACTCAAAGGTTGATCAAGAAGTTTGATAAAAATAAATCAGAGGGGAAGAATCCTTCACCACCACTTACTGCAGGAGCACTTGCTTCAAGATAAAGCACACTTGCACCCTTTCAAAGTGATATTGATCTCTTTATATCTAGAGTCCCATGCACCATTCTAGAGATGCATGAAGAAGAGGAGACTTGTACCAGTGTTGATGAAGCTATAGAAGAGCAACCGTCATCATCAGTAGTTGGGGAAGCCATCACATAGGAAGGAGGAACCCTTGTAGCAATACCAGATGATTCCAATATGTACCAAGGTATACACATGTTTCCATTTTCTGAAATTTCAATGCATCATATGGAGGATGATGGGAATGTATCATTGCATGACCAAGGGTCAAATTATATTGCTGATTTGGAGTAGCAAACTTTCACTACGCTGAGCAGCCTTGACTCACTCAAGGAAGAGGCAAACAATCATCCTAATGTATCATTGTTCAGCTGCACACAACCCATGAGGTTGGAATGTAGATTCTTAGAGGATGAGATGAGTATTATATTGGACAATACATTGCAAAAATATGTGTTCAGCATTGGACATCATCTTGAGGCAGCAATTGCATCATCATGGAGATCAACAGTGCTGTCATTGAGTAGCAGTGATGAGTTGGGGGCCCAACCATTGTTGGAACATTCCAATGACCTTCCCACATGTATAAAAAATGGGGAGCAGATAGATGATGGAGGACATCTTAGGATGGATAAAATCTCTCATGTTTGTGTTGGATACTTCATGATGAGCCCTACACATCATCATGGGAGGTTTTTTCCTACCACCTATTTGGATCCTTATGGGATCAGCTTGGTCATTAAGGAGATTTCATTTCAATATCCCATGAAATGCAAAGACAAAAATCTGATTTGGGAGGATGGTATTCTCCATTGAAGAGATGCCACTTTTGGGCATGATGATAGACACTCACCATGGGTTGGATGGGTGATGTTGATGAGAAAGAGGTTGAGAAACCACTTGAAAATCTATGATATTGGGCAACAGGATGCAAGACTACATTGGTTACTCTTGAAAGAGTTTGGTCATCCTATGACACATTCTATTTCAAAGGGTATGTGGATGGATGGAATCTGGCATGGCACTTACATCATATGGAAGCAAGGAGTTTGGGTGTATTGGAATGATGTGATATCTTTCATATCAACTCTCATGTTGTTTCTCCATGACTTATACGATGATGGTGTGGGGAGGCAACTAGAGCTATTGTTGCTTTGGTTGATATTGATAAGGTATGGTCTGATCTTATCCCATACTTTGCATGATGTTACAAGAGTAGGAGATGGCACTATCATGGTGAAAAGGGGCTACTCTTTAACCTTGGAAGATGAGGAGGTGCTTCCACTTTGGGAGGGATCTCTCACATATAGAAGCATTATGTTTGATGAATTTGGCATGAGGGATGTCAAGGAAGAAGATGGTAGCATGTGGGGAGCTTCACATTTCAGATCTTCAGTGTTGTCTCTTGGGAGGATTAATCCATGTTGGAGATCTCAACCTTTGGTAGAGTAATCCAAGGATCTTGATGCTTGCATGATTCTTGATTATCTAGAGGGAGATGATAGTTACATGGTGGATGATGAGATCATATATTCTTGTGAAAAAATCTTCTTGACTAGAGCTTTAGAGCTCAAAAAGGAGTTGTGGCATGCAACACATTTGGACTTTCTTTCTATGCACTTTGATGCATAATATTCCTTGATGGAGGAGTTCACTTGGGAGGGCATCCAATAAGATGTACATCAACATATGGAGAGATGCATAGCCTAGATGATGATGGAGAGGTTGTCACAACCACTTCCCTACTCATTAAGGGTGAGGGAGAACTTTTAATTGAGCCATTTTAGCTCAAAGACCAAAGTACATGGTAGAGGATGTATATTTATGCTTTATGATTTTTATTCCTTTACTTTTTATGAGAAGCATATTGTACCAAGGGGGTCTTTCCTTCTTTCATATTGTATTATGATGTACTTGAGGCCATTTGCAGCATTGATGTTGGCCATTCTATTTGTGGTGTGTGGGAAATGCCACATGATTTTTGGTGTGCACCATTGGCATCAAATTTTACTTTCATGATTCCATTTTGTGGGATGATTGTGGCAGCAAACAAGTGGTTGAAAAGACACTTGTTACACTTTGTTTTGAGGTAGGCAAGGGATGCACTACATTGGTTCCATGTATTGAACTATGATCCACCTCTTGGTTGTCATATGGCAACTTGATTTCATTTGTTTATGCTTCCATATATTGATGACGTTCTTATGTTTATGGGAAGCTTGGTTGGGAGAGTGGCTCAAGAGTTGGAGGTGCCCATTGGGAGTATGATTCTCCATAATTCATATGTTGCATGTTTCAGGAGAAACAATGGGAAAACCATGATTAACATACTACACCTCTTGTCTTCATGTGGGAGGAGCCATTTAGAGAGCTTGAGTTCTTTGGGTAGGCACTTCATGGGTGATTTAATTGGTGGGGTGACTTGGAACATTCTTGGAGACCGTGATATTTCAGCCCAAGATCAATAGCAGCCCCATACATATCATAAGTGGAGAGAGATGCAGTATGGGATGGAAATTTTAGTCCCACATATTCAGCCATGCAACCCACCTTCTTTGCCAGAGCTTAAGGTCGAGGAGATGTTTCATGAGTTACCATGTTGGAGGGTGACTCACTTTTTTGTGGATGATAGCTTGGGGATGGAGGCTTCACATGGGGATGATGATTCCAAATATATTTCTAATTCCATGCCTCAAGAAGGCCTCTAGATCACATATTGTTGTCTCCATGTATGTCCCACTTTTTCATGTTGAGATTCATTTGGCATTTTCACCAAAGGCATACTTTTATACATGGGAGGAACAACTTGAGGACATATTGTTGAGAAAGCATCTTGTTATTTGGAGGAAATTATCAATTGAGGATGCTACAGGAGGAAGAGAGGAGGCTCTTCAGTTCTATCCTTTCAGTTGCTTGAGGACAAGCAACATTTAGGAGGGGAGGACTGTAATAATCATACATTAGCATGTAGCTAATAGGAATATTAATTTTGCTCCAAACACTTGGTTAGATGAATAAAAGGGTAAGGAGACCCATAAATCATTCTAGCAGAAACAAAAACCCCCTTAATGGGGAAGGGATCATATTCATAGCTGGATAAAACAACTTCATGTGTGAACAAGGACCAAATGCATGTGGACAAATTCAAGTTTGACTGAGTCAACTAAGCTAATATGGAGGATGTGGAACATTAATAAAAGATAACTCAGTGGGAATATGGATCTGTTTAGATAGTTAGAATAAAGCCACCTTGAGTGTGGAGGAATACATTGCATGGGGATCCAGTCAAGATTGACCAAATCCATCAGCGTTGTTATGGAGGAGTGGTATAGATGATGGGACAACGCAGTTTTGGAGGGAGATTCATTGCATGAAAATGGACACCTTAATGATTGGGATCAAAGGTGAGGAGGCTCACATTGTTTATAAGGAGGAGGATGGAAGCCATATAGGGTTAGCTTATGATTATGATTTTATGGTTATATGGTCTGTTTAGACATATTTCTTTCTCTGGTTGTTTAGATGAGATAGAATGATGTTTAGCACAAGGTCTTCCTATTTAGGAATTCCTTCTCTTTCCTTGAGGAGCTCTTGGAGGAGTCTTGCACCATCTTGTCCACTATCTAGCTTGAGTCCAAGCTTCATCTTCCTTTGACAATGCAGATCATATTGAGGGTTTGACTGTTTCGGTAAGCTACAACAAGTGGAGGCTAGATCTTCAGATCTAGGCCATCTCAATACTTATTTTTAGTGGAGAAGGGTTCTAATCAATTGGGAGGGTAGTATTGAAGGTTTTGAGCTACATTTTCATATCTTGGCTACAGACCAACATTATTTTATCCCCTACAGTGGAAAATGAGTCCATATCTGCGTAATTTCTGAAGGAGCTGCTGTATGGTGATTTAGTGCACCATTTGGAGAGCTGATTTTTCTGAGTGTTGGGGATCTGCCCTTCACTTTGGAGATTTGTTGGAGGAGATCAACTTATTTTTTATATCAGATCACATCCACTTTCTAGATCTGAATATTTCCATATATTTGCAGTCTTAGAACTAATATCTACACTTTGTACATGGTGTATCGCTAAAAACTCCAAGGGGGATTGATAAAAGAGCTTGTATAGTGCATGGATCTGCTGTAGATCTAAATTTTTTCCATATACTTTCTCTAGATCTGATGTAAAACCTACTTCTATTGCAAATATAATAAAATAATGTTGTCATGGTATTCCAACTTTCACACATGGGTGCAGTCCCTATTTTTGCATGATTTTGGGCAATTTATGGCATGGAAGGCATGTTTAACTATGCTATAGTGATTTATTTCCGATTTCCTTTCATATCTAGTTACTATAATATCAGATCTAAGGGATCCATGAGCTGCATTTAACTTTCATTGCATACATTTCTGAAAAATGTGTTATTTTAGCATGTATTGCTGAGCATTCCTATTTGGGGATATTACAGGATTCTTAGTTCCATATTCTTCAGATCGTGTCGCAACCATGAATTGAGACATAATTAAAATATCTGTTGATGAATTAGAAGAAGATCCTATCATTTTACTATCTTGAGTGGGAAAACAATCTTTCAAGACAGTAGGTGTGGGTGAACCTTTGAAAAAATTGGTACCTCAGACTGATGTGGACACTCTTTAGTATAGTGATCCTCATCACAGATAAGACAAGGGTAGTGAGGCTTCCGTTTTTCATAAGCTAGTTTTTTTTATTCTATTTTCTCTGTAGGAGATGTATTTTGTTTAATTTTATTCTCTCCTTTATTATTATTTCCAGTTTTATCTTTAGTCATGGATGAATCTACAACACCAATATCGACATAAGTTTCAAGGGAAGAATCTCCTTTAGGTGAATCTGGTAAATTTATTATGGGATAAGTAGGTTTGGATGAATTATTCTTACTTTTTTTAGCACTAACTATACCAATTACATCGTATGCAGAATGAGAACCAGAAGGAGTTGCAGTTATTTGACCTGGGCATGGCAAGTCAAGAATTTTTTTGTATAAAGTACCAGACTGTATGTATACAAGGTCTGAGTATTGTGCTTTAGCTATGACCTATTCTTCTGTAACAATGCCTCCCTTAGCTACATATTCAATAATCTTTGGAAGTAATGATTTGATGAACCATTCTGCCAAGATTTGATCCAGAATGAAAAATTTCACTAATAGTCATTTATGTCTCCATTCATGTATGTGATCTGAAATGTATGTAGACGTACTTTGTTTTAATGAATTTAAGAGTTATGTGCCATTTTGTAACGGATTGACAACTGAAAGTGAGTTAAGAAATTTGTTGCTAACACATTGAAATTATTGAAAGATTCACGCGGTAGTTCAATATGCCACTTTGCAACTAAGCATATCAATGTTCTTTGAAACAATCTCAACCAAATGGAATCATCGATTGAAGAGTTGGATGCACACCAAAGATTATAAGTCATCACATGGTTTGAGGGGTCTTCTTATGATTTTCCTTCAAACTTAGGTATGTCACTGGGAAATGTATTTGGCATTGGCGCCCAAAAGGGAAGATAATAAATCAGATTGTTCATGAGGCACAAAAAATATGACAAGTCCAAATTTGCAATGAATGGTAACCGACAATTAGGGTCCTGTTGAGAAAACTGATAACCTTGAGGAATGATACCAGTACCCTGACAAGGATATCTAGGGTAGCCTAGAATAGCTTGTGTATATTGGGTTGGAATACCTCCAGGGCATCCAGGGTTAGCCATACCAAACTGAGATTGAGCTAGTATCTGATACGCATAACTAGCATATGGTTGACTTTGGTAGACTATATTTTTTCCTATGGGTCCATATTTAAACTTCCCTTGATATGGTTGACTAACAAACTGACCTGTATAAGGTTTTCTTGTTGGAATTGTAGCTATAACATGTTGTCTTGTAGAGGTTTGAATGATAGACTGAACCATAGGTCTAGGTTGATGAGTAGTGAGACCTGGGGGATTGCCTGTGATACAGTTGATGTCATTGTTTAAGGGGCTGTAGCAATAGGGACTTCAGAAAGTCCAAGGATAGGCGTACTAGGTTGTTGAACAAAATTTTGCACAGTAGATTGGACAGGAGTTCTTGGTGTACTCGGACCAACTTGCTGACTACTAGGTACAGATACTTGAGGTGTGATTTGAAGTGTAGGTTGGGCAGGTTGTTGGACTCGGGTATAACCAAATTGACCAGTTGGTTGACCAGGTTAATTATAAGGTACTTGCACAGTAGGTTGAAAATTTTGTTGGTTCAACGACAGGTTCCACATGGTGTTAAATTTGGGATAAGGAGCTCCCATTAAAGGTTTCGGTGCATAAGGTTGACCATAACCAGGTTGAGGTATTGGAAAGTCAGTTTGATAATTTGTCGGATAATATCCAGTAAAGGGTTTACCTCCTTGAAAGGATTGTTTCTCTTGATAAAACTGATACCCCAAAGGAGGTTGTTGTTGTTGAATAGGTTGTGGCCCTAACATAGGGTACTTCCCTTGAATAGGTTGTGGCCCTGGCATAGGGTATTTTCCTTGAAGCGACTGTGGCCCTGGTATAGGGTACTACACTTGAAGAGGTTGTCCTTGAGGAGTATACTGCCCCCAGGCTATAAATTGCTACCTTGAGTGTCAAGTAAAGGAATATTTCCAGACATCATATAGACATGTTCCATTGTCACATTTTCGGTGTCAAGTTCATTAAGACCAATTGATTGTGTAATTTTTCAGAAGAGGGAGATGCTCCTGAGAAAGTACCAGAGAGTGACTAGTATCTAGTAGGAATCGATGTACCACCATACAAAAAAAATTATGGTGATGAAGAAACATGATTGACTCTCCAAACATGTTTGATGAAGGCATGTAACTACCTCTAGGTATGGAGTAAAAGGGAATCCAAGGTGGTGAATAATTGCGACCAGAATTATGTATAAATTTGGTTAAATGAGAATACCAAGGTCTGGTTTAAAAGGGCTGTAATGGTAAATTGATTCACTATGACTTAGATCTTAAGATTATTAACGCGAAGGAAGTACAATATCTTCTTCTATGTCAGTAATCTCTTCGATGCTAATCAGGCCATGAGGAAGCTTCTCAGTGATGTGAAACTTCACTCGAGGTGAATGAGGATGACCAGGGGTTCGGGCTATGAACTTCGAAGTTGACTTAGATGAAGTAGATTCAGTTTTAGGTTCAGATATCTTGGGTTCAATAAGTTGACTATCTGAGAATTCACCAGTAACAAACTCAATTGTGATTAATTCCAAAATTTCTGGTTGTTCTTCTGTCTGAGGTTGATTTAGTTCATAATCGGGATGTATAATTATTGATGTTTCTTCGTGTTCAATAGATATGGTTCTTGATTGTTGACCTCTTTCAGATTTAAGATTTTCTAATTGACTTGGTGTATACTTAGGGGGTTTCCCCTGCATTCTACAAGAGTGTCTCAGTAATTCATCCATGGTTAATGTTTAACACACGAAATCAAAAAAAAATTCTGCAAAATATATTGTTAGACACCGTCTTGTCTAGTCCTCTGTCAGAGTCAAATGCAGACGGGTAGCTGTCAAAGTCTCAGTTCAATATGCAGGCCAAAATGCCATCAGCTTTCCCCGCCGCAATTTAGATGTTTGCAGAGCTTGTTCTTAGAATGTTTCAATAACACTCGCAAGCTAAAGGAAGATTCAGTAGGTGTTTATTTCAGGAACGTCATCAATGTGAAATTGATTCTTCTTCAAAACCCTGTTTTGAAGAAGAAATCATTAAATGTGTTTTTTAGAATATGTAATTTGTCAAAATGCTTCAAATTCTCCATTTCTTCAAATGACAGCCCTGTTTCAGCTTCAAAGGCAACTCTGTCACCGCATTATCTTCATCATTTTCAGCAAACAGATGGCTCAATTTTCCATGGAGTTCAACTGTGGATCAACACCCGCTGACAGTTTTAAATTAGTATTAAAATTACTGTCGCAGGTATTCAATTGCACACAGGGAATGGGGTAAACGGTTTATGAATCTCTATCCTCAGTACACTACTTGGGATAATCCTAAGGATCCTGGACTACAACTAGTTATGGGTTACGTATCACCAGATTACTTCACACATTCAGTCTCATATTTCATAGAAGCACCTCTTATAGCAATTACAAGGTGGTCGTTTATTTTGCAGTTGTTAAGATGCAAAGACACATAGGTTTAGAGAAAGAGTTCTGAAGAAAGGTGGGCTTTGGAAAGATATATATGGAATTGATGAGAAGGCGGCCTGCTCCAGTACAGGCTACATGGATTGGTTATCCAAATACAACTGGTTTGCCGATCATTGATTATCGACTTACAGATTCATTGGCAGATCCTTTGGAAACAAGACAGAAGCATGTGGAAGAGCTTGTAAGATTGCCAGGATGTTTCCTCTGCTACACACCATCTCCAGACGCAGCGCCTGTTGTAGAAACACTTGCTCTTTCTAATGGATTCATCACCTTTGGAAGCTTCAATAATCTCGCCAAGATAACACCGCGAGTTTTGCGTGTATGGGCAAAGATTTTGTGTGCAATTCCTACATCACGACTTGTTGTTAAGTGAACGACCACCACATGTGAATCGTTGTATATGGGCGTTCCATGCGTTACCATGGCAGGGTCTGTTCATGCTCACAATGTGGGTGTAAGCCTTCTGCACCAAGTTGGTTTGACAAATTTAATTTCTCAAACTAAAGATGATTATGTCAGCAAGGCATTGGAGTTAGCTTCTAACATTCCTTTGCTCTCATCTCTGAGGATGTGTCTTCGGGAAAGGATGCTGAAGTCCAAGATTTCTGATGGACATAACTTTGTTCATTGTTTGGAATCAACATACCGAAAGTTATGGCACCGGTATTGTGGTGTTGAGGACATGCCTAATGATGCAAATGGCCCTGGTATCTGGCTATATGAGCGGAGGACTGTATTCACGTAATGATGGCAAGCGCTAGATAAAGCCGATGGTTCTTACGGCATCTCTCTTCCCATTTATGTGCTTTGGCATTGGATTTGTACTGAACATCATTGCCATATTTTATGGTTCTCTGGCTGCCATTCCTTTTGCCTTGTGGTGGATGGTGGTAGTCGCGATCGGTTTGTTTCAATTTACACGAGGTTTGCGGGGTTCTCATTGGAAGTGTCGAACTTCTTGGTTAAAGCTTAAATTATTACATTCACAATGTGGGCATTACATGGAAATCAATTTATTCATGTGTAGTTGTTTGTCTCTTTCTTTATTTATAGCACGGATGAAAGTGCGAGAAGGTGTGTGCGTATTGTTCTGGACAGAGTGCGGCAGAATTGTTGCAAGTGTTACCAGATGAGTCCTGTGCTTGGCCCGAAGATAGAGCAGCGCCCCTTCTCTGAACAGCTCGAAACCAAGAAGTTCGCTTTCAATGTGATGGCAAAACAGATGATGAGCTTCAATCATGGGGAGCCTGAGACAGACAGAATTTTGTTCCATGATTTCCGCCAGCGATTGTTGGGATCCTTTGGAGATTTTGTGGGATTACGGGCGATGTGGCTCTTAGGAGGCGGATTGTGGGTTATTGCTGATGCTACCATATTGCATGTGGTTGGACGTGTTGGAGTTCAATGAGTGGCATATTATAACTCTGGCTATTGGGTCGTTCCTGCAAATAAATTTAAATTAAACGTTGAGTGCAACCATACAAACCTCTCTTAGTACAGTTGTCACCATGCGCTGAATCGGCAGAATTTTAGTTTGAAGGTTGTTTTATTAAAATGGAAAATGTAACGTGGCAAACTGAAAATAAGTTAAGATATCCATCACAGCAGAAGAAATAGGATTCGGTTCCTATTTCAAGACTTCAGTCCTGATCCTAACGGGATCTGTACTCCAGTTTATCGGCCATCAGAGGGATTCTTGCAATTATAGTTGAACAACTCATTTTTTTTTATCGACCTGTAGGGAAAAGTTTTTGGTCTATTTATTGTATGCGCTGATCTTTAGGAATCGATGAGTGGCTTTTACTATTTTTCATAGTGCCAGTTGAAACAGTTCCATCTTTTCATGGATCGGTTTTCTTCTGAGCCGTTTAATGTATTAAATAATCATTTGTAAAGAGAGGGGGAGTCAGGGAGAGATTTCTGAGCGCTGGTGTAGGAGAGAACAGAGCTTCATTGTACAGATTTTGACAGAGATTTTAATTAAAAAATGTAGCTCTGACCCCTGAGATACCTGTGGTATGAAAATCAACATTTGTCTCATCCTTTGTTTCATATGTAGCCTGTTTTGTGTTCATGTCATTTCATGATCGTTTCCATTTGAACAAATGAAGTGTTAAGGTAGAATTCATAATTTATATGCTCTGCCTTCAAGTTTGTTCATATTTAATGTTTTCTTCTGTTTGACAAGGATTCATCTTCTATGCCCTTGTCAACTCCTCAGCAGTCCAGCCATTCAATTTAATTTCAAATTTGATGTTAATTTTCTTGCTTACCTTGCCTCAGGAGATAATCTGTGTTTTTTATTATCTTTCTCTGTTCAAGCTGTTCTTTGCCCCATGCAGCCCCGAAAACCCATCATTCATTAAAATCCCTTTTCATATCAGTTTACTAGCCTAAAATTAGCATTCCTTATCGGTCATCTCAGCCCCTTGAAAATCCTTTTGCCGAGATAGACCTGGAGAGAGCCCTCTCCTGACCTCGTAGGGCTAGCTACGAGGCTAAGGTTGGTTTGATGTTGCCTCGAGTTTTGCCTTCTTCAGCCTGTGGCAGAATTGAGTGCTAACATAGTGGCGACCATACTGGGGATCTATTCAAAATCGACCCCGTGGATAACAAAGTTGGTTATCGATGCGATGGTGGACAGCAGTCAGACACATATGAAGGCTGAAACATTCACCCGGCGACTCCAGCTCGATCCAGAGATTCCAGTGCTCACTGATCCACTCATGCAATGGTAGGGTATGTGGCAAACCCTGCACTGTGTGAAGCTGTAAAAGAGGTTAGAGATCAGTTAGCAGATTTTGAAATTAATGAAGAATTTTTCAGTGTCTTGCTTCAATGTTTGAAATCTCCGAAGTTTCCTCTTGAAGCTAAAACTAGGTTCTGTGAGTTAGTTGTTGAAAGAATTGAGAAGGAAATTCAGTGTTTAAATGATCAGATCCAGTCTTATGATTTCCGAGATCCCAGAAAGTTCTTGGAAACTCTTCCTCCTTCAAAACAAGACACAATAGACCTGCCTACAGATGTTTGCATTGACAGTGTGCAGCTGGAGGTATGTATTGCAGAGTTGGGGCAGCCAACAGAGTCTGGCTTTCGCGATCCAATGGCAACATACATGGAAACGTTTTTCAGTTTGATTGATAGATCAGGCTGTCTTTTCCGTGACCAGGCTCATTACGTGCATGAAGGGCTGCCAGCAATTGCATCTGTGATCTGGTTGAAGCACTCTCAATCAACGTTCTTCTCAGATTTACTTGAATGGTTGATCTGGCATTTCAGTATTACCTGATTTATAGTTTTTGCAGCAAAGTACGGTAGATTTTGTAAATAAATAAGCAGTCCAAAGGGCAGCATCTTGTTCCAGTTTCATTGCAGCTTCAGTTGAAGTTTTTTAAGCCAGTTTTTCAGTTATTTCAGTCTTGAGATCGAATCAGTTTGAGTTCAGTTTCAGTGTAAAAATTGAGTCAAGAGTTGTGTCGATTTGTTGAAATAAATGATTCCATCGCCCAATGGATGGAGGCACTGTCTGCTCTCCCAAAGCTCTGCGGTTCTTGGCACCTCCAAGAAGCGGCAGCTGCCATCCCCATTGGAGCCAATGTTAGACACCGTCTTGTCTAGTCCTCTGTCAGAGTCAAATGCAGATGGGTAGCTGTCAAAGTCTCAGTTCAATATGCAGGCCAAAATGCCATCAGCTTTCCCCACCGCAATTTAGATGTTTGCAGAGCTTGTTCTTAGAAACTTTCAATAACACTCGCAAGCTAGAGGAAGATTCAGTAGGTGTTTATTTCAGGAACGTCATCAATGTGAAATTGATTCTTCTTCAAAACCCTGTTTTGAAGAAGAAATAATTAAATGTGTTTTTTAGAATATGTAATTTGTCAAAATGCTTCAAATTCTCCAGTTCTTCAAATGACAGCCCTGTTTCAGCTTCAAAGGCAACTCTGTCACCGCATTATCTTCATCAGTTTCAGCAAACAGATGGCTCAATTTTCCATGGAGTTCAACTGTGGATCAACACCCACTGACAGTTTTAAATTAGTATTAAAATTACTGTCGCAGGTATTCAATTGCACACAGGGAATGGGGTAAACGGTTTATGAATCTCTATCCTCAGTACACTACTTGGGATAATCCTAAGGATCCTGGACTACAACTAGTTATGGGTTATGTATCACCAAATTACTTCACACATTCAGTCTCATATTTCATAGAAGCACCTCTTATAGCAATTACAAGGTGGTCGTTTATTTTGCAGTTGTTAAGATGCAAAGACACATAGGTTTAGAGAAAGAGTTCTGAAGAAAGGTGGGCTTTGGCAAGATATATATGGAATTGATGAGAAGGCGGCCTGCTCCAGTACAGGCTACATGGATTGGTTATCCAAATACAACTGGTTTGCCGACCATTGATTATCGACTTACGGATTCATTGGCAGATCATTTGGAAACAAGACAGAAGCATGTGGAAGAGCTTGTAAGATTGCCAGGATGTTTCCTCTGCTACACGCCATCTCCAGACGCAGGTCCTGTTGTAGAAACACCTGCTCTTTCTAATGAATTCATCACCTTTGGAAGCTTCAATAATCTCGCCAAGATAACACCGCGAGTTTTGCGTGTATGGGCAAAGATTTTGTGTGCAATTCCTACATCAAGACTTGTTGTTAAGTGAACGACCACCACATGTGAATCGTTGTATATGGGCGTTCCATGCGTTACCATGACAGGGTCTGTTCATGCTCACAATGTGGGTGTAAGCCTTCTGCACCAAGTTGGTTTGACAAATTTAATTGCTCAAACTAAATATGATTATGTCATCAAGGCATTGGAGTTAGCTTCTAACATTCCTTTGCTCTCATCTCTGAGGATGTGTCTTCGGGAAAGGATGCTGAAATCCAAGATTTCTGATGAACATAAATTTCTTCATGGTTTGGAATCAACATACCGAAAGTTATGGCACCGGTATTGTGGTGTTGAGGACATGCCTAATGATGTAAATGGCCCTGGTATCTGGCTATATGAGCGGAGGACTGTATTCACGTAATGATGGAAAGCGCTGGATAAAGCCGATGGTTCTTACGGCATCTCTCTTCCCATTTATGTGCTTTGGCATTGGATTTGTACTGAACATCATTGCCATATTTTATGGTTCTCTGGCTGCCATTCCTTTTGCCACTATGGTGGTAGTCGCGCTCGGTTTGTTTCAATTTACACAGGTTTGCAGGGTTCTCATTGGAAGTGTCGAACTTCACTGGTTAAAACTAGAATTATTACATTCACAATGTGGGCATTCTGCAAATCAAGTTTATTCATGTGTAGTTTCTGTCTCTTTACTGTTACTCTTCTGGATGATAGTGCGAAGGTGTGTGCGTATTGTTCTGGACAGAGTGCGGCAGAATTGTTGCAAGTGTTACCAGATGAGTCCTGTGCTTGGCCCGAAGATAGAGCAGCGCCCCTTCTCTGCACAGCTCGAAACCAAGAAGTTCGCTTTCAATGTGATGGCAAAACAGATGATGAGCTTCAATCATGGGGAGCCTGAGACAGACAGGATTTTGTTCCATGATTTCCGCCAGCAATTGTTGGGATCCTTTGGAGATTTTGTGGGATTACGGGAAATGTGGCTCTTAGGAGGCGGATTGTGAGTTATTGCTGATGCTACCATATTGCATGTGGTTGGACGTGTTGGAGTTCAATGAGTGGCATATTATAACTCTGGCTATTGGGTCGTTCCTGCAAATAAATTTAAATTAAACGTTGAGTGCAACCATACAAACCTCTCTTAGTACAGTTGTCACCATGCGCTGAATCGGCAGAATTTTAGTTTGAAGGTTTTTTTATTAAAATGGCAAATGTAACGTGGCAAACTGAAAATAAGTTAAGATATCCATCACAGCAGAAGAAATAGGATTCGGTTCCTATTTCAAGACTTCATTCCTGATCCTAACGGGATCTGTACTCCAGTTTATCGGCCATCAGAGGGATTCTTGCAATTATAGTTGAACAGCTCATTTTTTTTTATCGACCTGTAGAGAAAAGTTGTTGGTCTATTTATTGTATGCGCTGATCTTTAGGAATCGATGAGTGGCTTTTACTATTTTTCATAGTGCCAGTTGAAACAGTTCCATCTTTTCATGGATCGGTTTTCTTCTGAGCCGTTTAATGTATTAAATAATCATTTGTAAAGAAAGAGGGAAGAGAGTTCTGAGCGCTGGTGTAGGAGAGAACAGAGCTTCATTGTACAGATTTTGACAGAGATTTTAATTAAAAAATGCAGCTCTGACCCCTGAGATACCTGTGGTATGAAAATCAACATTTGTCTCATCCTTTGTTTCATATGTAGCCTGTTTTGTGTTCATGTCATTTCATGATCGTTTCCATTTGAACAAATGAAGTGTTAAGGTAGAATTCATAATTTATATGCTCTGCCTTTAAGTTTGTTCATATTTAATGTTTTCTTCTGTTTGAAAAGGATTCATCTTCTATGCCCTTGTCAACTCCTCAGCAGTCCAGCCATTCCATTTTAATCTCAATTTGATGTTAAACTTCATGCTTACCTTTGCCTCAGCGATAATCTCGTGTTTTTCATTTGATCTCGCTTCTTGTCGTCTTTGCCCCACACAAAACTTAAAACCCCATTTATTTATTAAAAACCCCTTTCTATCAATTTACTAGCCTAAAATCAATATCGTTGTTTCATTTAGGTCATCTCAGATCCTATTGGACATCTTTCACTGAGTTTGACCCCGGAGAGAGCCTCTTCCGTCCTCGTAGGGCTAGCTACGAGGCTTAGCTGGTTTGATGTTGCTCGAGTTTTGCCTTTCTACTCGTGCCGAATCGAGCGCTGGGCCGTATACGCTAAAGAGTATACGTAAAATCTAGGAACAACTTGGGGCTATGCATATGGGGATACAAAACCTGCGAAAATAGTAGGGAAAGGACGATTGTGTAGATCCCTGGTGCATACAATACCAGGTGTCTGACAATATGAAGGACTGTCCCTTGTTAACGGACATATGCAAGGTGATGACTCAGCCCAAGACGCCCGGCAAGTAGGGAACCCGTCTCATTACGGACCAAAGTTCAAGTGGGATCTGCAATATGGTGTGATGATTTCTTGGGTAGCAGGATTGCATGATACAAACCATCGCTTCTGCTAGGGTGCGTATGTCCTAGAACTAAAGCAACAATGGTGCCGATCTTCACTGATTAGTGATGATGATGAGAAAAACTCACATACTTATGACTTAATGATGGATCATGGGAACTTATAGGGTACAATCAGACCCCGTGTCGCAAAGAATTTCTCACAAGACTTTTGAGGATCAATGCCCGAGGTAGAGGGAGGCTCCGGCAGAAGTGCAAGTGACGCAGGACATGGGTAGTTAGTTTGTTATAACTGTGGGGAAATAGGGCACTTTTTTAGAGAATGCCCAAATCCCACCAAGCCATCATGTAAATATTGTAGGCAGCTAGACAATGAGGTAGAAGAGTGCCAAATTTTAATAGCCAAGATGCAAGAAAAGTAGCCCACCCCTACGCAGAATGTACAAAGAGTTAAATCCGAGCTAAGAAAGGAAAATCCTTGTGTAAAAGTCATGACACGTAGCAGGCTGGTCAACCAGGGAGAAAATAGAGTCATTTTCCTCCGTAGACGGCTCAGTCAAAGAACAAACAACACCAATGAATTCCCACGCTACCACCAAGGCAACCTCGGGAGCAGAGGAAGGCTTGAGCCCTTTTTAAAGGCATGTCTCGAAGCTGCTGTGAACCGCAGCCGTAGGTAATCTCCATGCACCATCAATACCCGTGTCGTTCAACCAATTTATCCCCGAAAAACCAAGGATACACAAAATATATAGCTATAAGAAGCCCACGTAAGAGAGATGTGATTGACTACGTGCATTGGTGACTACGAGATGGGACTGTTATCTACATCCTGGGGTCGTATACGAATGTATTACCAAAGCGTACATGGCAACGAATGGGGACCCAAATGAAATGTCCACCATCCAAATCATAAATGCCAATCAAAGAAAAATCATCCCTCTAGGGGGATTACCAAAAGCCATGGTTGACATCGTTAGGGCAGGTCCGCTGACTTTGAAGTCATAGAAATTGTGGAAGATGCAGATCCTTGCCCGTGCTCCTGGACTAGACTCGGTAATTTAAGGAGGGTGTCATCAATCCCTAGCTGTGCGCATCATGGTGTTTGTTGTGTTACGCTGTGTCATAGTACCACTAGATCCAGCAAGTAAGGTGTGCGGTATATAGAGCCAGCCTAAGGAGAGTGAGGAATTAGATCACATTTATAAATTAGCTTCATGAGGATGAACACTTCCAGTTAACCCTTACTGTATGAAGGGATGTTTGTCGGGAAAGCATTAATGTTTCTCTGACTTTGATGAGGAGTCGAAAATTGGCAAGGCCAATTTCATGAAGTTTTGGTGCTCCGATGTCTTTAGACCGTCAGAATTTTCATTACCCTACCGAGAAAGGAACCTACCCCGCCTGAGGATGCGTATAATAGTCGAAGACGGCTGGAACTCTGGAAGATTCACGTAAACGCAGTTAGGGGCACTATCACTAACATTGCGCGAATCACCTATGCAAGGATTGGTATTCTCCAATCAGGAGAATTATTGGAGAAGGGTGATCCTATGCATAGGGACCCTAGTTGCCAGATGGACTCCAAGGTCAGTCTACCTATGTGGACACTTGCTGACATACCACAATCAAGGGTGTGATCAAGCCTTGCACGGTCAAGCTTGCCGGGGTACTGCTGTCCTAGACATGCATCAGATTGCAAACCTGCCCAAAACCATGTGTAATTTGAAGAATTTGCGAATGCCTCAAGTAGTAAATGACACGAGGATGCGTGACGCAGCCCTCTGGTGCAAGGGCATTCCAACCAAGGGTGAAGTGCCTTCCTCGAAAATACTAATGGCCAACTTGTAGACACGCCTCACATCGACCTTCACTCAGGGTACGCGAATGACATACAGGCGTCACCCTTGGTCTGACATTCCTGGAAACGACCTCAGGCACGTAAGGCAATAGCACATCTTGATTTAATAAAAAATGGAACCTACAAGTACGCACAGTCGGTAGCAGATCATCAATGCATCCATTTATGGTAATATTGATCTACCTGATCGATGGTCAATCTCACGAATGGGCTACGCCACCATTAAATAGCTCTGGACAGTGTGCAGATGGCTAGATAATTACACACCAAGCTATTTATTCACCCTAAAACATGCTCCTGCTATCTGCATACTGGTTTTTTGTGCTCCTTAACATTCTTTGGGTGCCCACTTTCATGTTGCTAGGATGGACCCAACCAGAGAACCTGGGGGTGCTGAGTGTAGTCACAGGGGTGAACACTAGCTCTCGACATAAAGGATTGTCAACGAGCCACACACAGTAGGAACACCGCGATATAGGGACATGCTGCGGCTTCTCCGCAACTCCAGAACACTGCCCAGTAGAAGCAATGTGTGTTCCCTCCCTCGAATTTCCCTCATCAATGCTCTTTATCCAACTAGAAGGGACATCCGAATTGATTTAGCACAACTACCTCACACAGAGCTACAAGGACTGCACACTAGAGTGTTGCGCGAAGTTCGCCACCATGACCGAGCCAGGAAACAATAGTATAATGTACCTTAGGAAGTACGGGACTAGTGAATTATAGTGGTCATAGAGGCAACATAGATTATTCAAGAACAGCTGGCGCAGGGTGCACAACTGGTCGAAGTAGCTACCAAAATATGGACAACCATCCAACACCATTCCATGATGCAGCATATCCAGATGGAATTGTAGTAGGAGGAAGCTGCTTTGGACCAAGTCAGAGCCTCCTCACCCTTCACCATATCCACGGAGCGTCTAGCCATCCTGGAAAAGATTGAGAACCTTCGCCACAACAATCATGTCACTCAGAAATGGTTGAAACCATGGGATAATACCGCACTCCAACTCACCGAATATGCTTAGTCTGCCATTGCGCGCCTCCATCGACTGTTGGAACGGATCATCATGGATTAAGACGGCCCTGCCTCCCTAAAAATGGTTAACATTGCACAAAATTCTACGGCCCACAGTAAGGAAGTCCTCCCACCGCTCCATTTTACTCTGGCTACTTTGTGTGCACAAGTCAAAGCCGCACATCACAGTTGACTCTGGGATCTAGTCACAAGATTGTGGGTTGGGACCGTTGGAATGGGGTCTCCTAACAAGCTTGCAAACTAGTCCAATTTTGATATTTTTGATTATATTTAGTATACAATTGAGGGGTTTTGGGGTAGTTCAAAGTCTCGAATGCATTGTAATGGGTCAAAGGGAGGAACTAGGGGTCCGTAAACCATGGGTTGCGGACCATAGGAGAAGCCGAGGCTAGATTGTTGCAACAGATGTGATTTATTGTAAAGGATAGGAAATGATGAGCTATTGATATGATCTGTTGTTTAAGCTATCTGTTTGGGTTTTGGGGAACAGACTCCTACTGGTTGTGTGCGTGGAGATCCTAGTCCAGCTGTGTGCGGACCCTGCTTCTATGTGCACAAGTTGGGAAGGAAATTGGAATTGTAAGGAAGAATTCATGAATTCATGAATGTGGAAGATTGTTAGAGAACTGAATCTGTGAGTATTGTTATATTAATTAGTGGTAAATGCTGTATTGTGCGTTTTATGTCCTTAAGTTGTGAAATATCTATGTACTGTGTTCTTGGATCTAGATTTGTTACGTTTTTTTATGTACTACTATGTTGATGATATAACAAGCATATAACTATAGATCTAGTGCACGTGGATGCGAATAGATATTTAATTAACTCTATGTAGAATAAGGTAATTTTGGATTACAGAATCTAGCACTGCTCTACTTGCTTTACCTATCCTTTCTCAGGGTGCAGAAACCTGGTTCCAGCACCCACCCATACTACTTCGGGTGAGACTTTGATGTGCGAAAGCAGGTCACTGCCGGAAGGGCCTGTAGTATAGGGGCTTGTTGGCAAACCTTTCTTACCGAACCTGAGTCAGGACCCCTCGAGCCAACAATTGGTATCTCTTTGGCTTGAGAAATTGTTTAGGTGACACTATAAAACATAGAACCCCGAACTTCGAAGTTGTACCTATGAAAATCACTACAAAATCTTTTGATACTTGAGCATGAAAACCTTGAAGTTTTTAGCATTGCATCCAAAATTTTTGAAGGCTTCTGCAAATTTGGGTTCTTCATTAAGTAACTTGAGGTCCATGGGTTCATATCTCACACAGAAACCTCCTTTGTTTGATTTCTTCTCCATGGCCATCTTACTTTATACTACGCTGCCTTCTTGAAACTGTGACACCTGCAAAGAAACAAATGAACAATAGCCTTCTTGCGATGGAGTTGGAGTCTTCAAGGATTCTAATCAACTAATGCATTAAAAGGTTGAGAGTATTATTGATAGATAATAGCTTTGGAGGTGATTTTAAAAAGGATAATTTCGAATATGGGAGGGATAATGACAAATAGGAGGAGTGAAATGTAATGATGAAAGGAACCCATGATTACACATGCTTGGATGACTGTAATAATTGATCACGTGACCTCACATTCACCCTAAGCCTCTAAAAACTTGACAGCTCATCATCCCCTTTATTGGTAAAGAAAAACATGAGTCCGTAGGGAATATAACAACAAACAGGTTGTTTTCGCTATGAACTCACCTGACAAGTCCGTAGTGAATATGCCAGGTTTATAACTGAAAATGTTGCTAATTTTCAGCCAAAAGTTGGTTTAAGAGAGTCAATCTAGGTTTTCTAGTGGAGCAGCCCATCTGTACCAACTTTGTTATAACAAATGGAATATCTATGTCTCAAACCATGCACATGCAAGCATATTTCTCATGGAAAATAAGGATAAATATGTATGGAACGAAAATTTGGTGATGGATCAAATAAAGGTACGAGAGGAATATTTATACATTTCACCACTTATTTTTTCTTCCTCCAACAAATGGTGTATGCAAATATGGAAGTAGAATATTGCAACAAAGCTACAGATATTTGGTTGGCTCATTTGGAAAAATAGAATCTTGACATGGGACTATATCTGTAGTAAAGGACCGAGTGGGTTTGGTTATTGTTTACTTTGTATGGAGGTGATGGTAGACCCGACTCATATATTTCTTCAATGCTCCTTTGCAAAATGAGTTCAGAATGGTGTATTTAAGATGTTGCATTTACAAGAAGATTTGAACTTCTCTTCTGTGGCCGATTGTATTTGAGACTGGATTATTTAACATAAAATATCTAAACCACTTCCTATATACATTATGTGGCGAATTTGGAAAATTCAAAATTCACTCATATTTGAGAAAAATTTTCCTAATATCTGATAGAGGTGTGTTTACATAGTGTCATATTACAAGGAAGCATATTTTGGTGGGGGTACACCTACTGTGAGACTGATTTCTCCTCCACTAAATTTAACACCCTTTCTGCGGGGTTACTTTGATGGTGCAACCAAGGATGGGATTTGTGGTTGTGACACCTAGATCATCATTCAGTCATACACTATGTACAATATATGTTGGAATGGGGGTAATGGGTCAAATACACGAGCTGAAGTTTTGACAGTTTGGGGACTTCTTTTCTATGCATGCAGGTTTGGGTTGATACAAATGGAAGTCGTTGGAGATTCATAAGTGGTTGTGGAGTGGGTTTCTAATAGATCTACTTTGTTCCCACCACTTCTTTTCAACTATTTGGGTAGAATTTATAAAATCATGGAAATATACATTGATCTAACAATTACACATAGACACTTCACTGATCTACCTTTTGCTATGTTACAATACAAATACTATGCAAATTCCATCTATCAATGCTGTGGAAATTTTTCCATTCACATAGCATCAGTTTATGTTTCTTCAAATCATGGACTATCACGTTACGATATGTTTTTTGACAAGAGGAATATGTGGAACACTGATGATAATAAATTTTTTATCTTGGGATTCTTTTTGGTTAAGATATAAGTATTGGGATACTTTCTTAAACTATGGAGGTATTTTGATGTAAAAAAAAATTTGCAGTAGAACATTCCAACTGAACGTGGATGGACATATGACCTATGATATATGTAAATAATTTTTTATATCTAATATAATATTGTTGTTTCTTATGGTTAAAAAAAAGATAAAATATTTATTTTAAGAAAAATGTTTTAAACACAATTTGTCTTAAATTATTACTACGCGAATACAAGGTGCTAGTAAAAAAAGGGTAAATGGTTCATTTTAAATTCTTACAAGAAAAAAGAAAAAATTATTTCTTCATAAATTATTAGGTGATAAACTTAAAAAGTTTTTGGATAAAATTATTTGCAGAAGGGTTTCCTTTATCAAACTCTCTGTAGAAGGGATTCCCCTGTCAGGTGAAAATGGAGGAGAAGCGAGCTCTCATAAGAGAAAATGAAGGAGAAGTGGGATCAAACCCACTACCAGTGGTGTTATGTAGACAAATAGCCCAAGAATCCTAGGAATGGGTTTCAACCACTACCAAAGATGTTGCACATAGGGAGGGTTGAAGGAAGAAGGAGATGGAGAAGGTGGGAAATAAGAAAGCTTCGATGAAGGTGCAATGGGGAGAATTAGAGGAGGAGAACAACGAGGATTTGGACTTCCTAGTGTTGCCTCGTAAGGTGACGGGCCGTGATGGTAATAACATGAATAAGATAGTTGAGTATAGGTTCAAAAATCAAGCCCAAAAGCTTTACTAAGATCTATAATCTTGGCATTAGAGAATGAGAAAGGGCCTTAAAACCTCATGGCATATGTGTTAGGGGGCCTAGAGGGAATACAACGAGAGAAATTGATAGTGCAACCCTGAATAGTTGTGAAAAGGTGATTAGGGGACTCATTATCACAACCCATAAGCCCTTAACCAATAATGAGTAAATTCCCTATCCCCTTAACCCAAAATACATAATCCCTTAACCCCTACAGTCATAACTCACAACCCATTAACCCCTTGATCCCTTAAACCCTAAGCCACTAACCCCTTAAATTAGAATCCTTGGAGCCCATAATCCCTAACCCCTTATCCTCTTAAACTTCATCCTTAACCCTTTAGCCCTAATCTCAAAACCCATTAATGCTTAACCCCTAACCCATTAACTTTTTAACACCTATATCCCATAACCCTTAAGCACTTAACCCGTAAATCCCCTAACCCTAAGCCATTGGTGCCTAATCCTTAACCTGTGAAGACTTTAACCACTAAGTCATTAGAATCTAACCCATACACCCCCTGGAACTCAACTCCTTAACCCATAAAACAACTATACCCTAACCCATTACCCTCTACCATTAACCCCTGATGCCTAAACCCCTAAACCCATTAACATGTAGAATCCCTAAGCCTTTCTCCCAAAACATAGGTTCTCAAACACTAATATCCTTGGTCATATTAGGTTTGTGTCCACTAAGCCCTAAAATTAAACCTCTAAGCACTGCTAAGGGTCCAAGGAAAAGAGCCACAAGGTCCCATATCTGATCTACATTTTATGGACAATCACGTTTCACCCAAATATCCTCCACACATTTTCTTTCAAAGGGAAACAATATGGTCTTCTAATTTCCACAAATGCATGTACATTAATAGGAATAAAGTAAGGTTCATCTCCATGCACGACCCAATGTAACTCATGTCCCCTCAAAAGAAAAAATAGGATATAAGGATATCTCTTTAGCTATCATCATCTGCTAACACTGAACCATTTTCTTACCAAATGTATGGGTAATGATCCCATACAAGTCTACAATATTTATCAAAGGTTCTATCCAAAATATGCTTGAAAAAACATTCAAATTCCCTCTAATTTTATCCAAGTATATTTGAAAATGACCTAAGCATTCCTCAATTACATGAATGGTGCAATCTCCAAGTTATCCATATCTAGGCTCATCCCCT
Source organism: Pinus albicaulis (assembly GCA_034641835.2). Classification (NCBI taxonomy): domain Eukaryota; kingdom Viridiplantae; phylum Streptophyta; class Pinopsida; order Pinales; family Pinaceae; genus Pinus; species Pinus albicaulis. Next base: position 751,040,629 of record CM076575.1, on the reverse strand, counting down.
TTTGACTCCTTTTTGTGTTCCTTCAATACAAAGATGAGCAAGGCCATATTACAATTGGATCTCCCTTTTGCATATGGTGAGAACAATACCTTGTTCTTTAGGAATGGCTTGCTTCTATATAAAATTATACTAATACTCTCAACATATGTGGGGCTAGAAGATACATTAAGAGGAGAAAACATACATCAAACTAAACGTTATTGTCAAACATAGGTTAAACATATATAAAAAAATAGTGTAATGTAATTCTTGAGTTGTTGGATTTTTTTTATTAACTTCAAAATAATATTTCCCTGTCTCTGTGGTAGATATTCATTCCATTAATTCTTCAACAACTACTTTCAACTTTCCAAGTTCCTGGCCTTTTTATTTCAATTTATCTTATGTATCATGCAATTGAAGTTGATTGGGGAAACCCCTATAGTTTTGATCATGGGATTAAGGGCTCCCTTATCACAACGTATAAACCCTAATCATTGAGGCCCTTAGCCAAGGGAGCCTAAGGGCATAGTTTTAAGGACTTTGGGACTAAATCTTGGGGTTCATAATATTATAAGAAGTTGAAAGGTATGACTAGAAATGTCATAGGGGTATCTTGTGGTGTATTGAATGGGGCAAAGGGAGGTCTAGGGATGTTTTAGTAAGATATATAATCCTAGCATTAGAGAAGGAGAAGATGACTTACTATCTAATGTGATATGGGCTAAGGTGCCTAGAGGGAAGGTAACAAGATAAATTCATAGAGGACCCTTGATAGTGATGATAAGAGGATTAGGGGCCCCATTATCACAACCCATAAGTCCTTAACCCATCACCAATAAATTCCCTATCCTATTAACCCGAAACTATAATCCCTTAACCGATACACTCATAAATAAAATATTATCAAGTCCAAAATAACTAGCTGTATTTTATTATGTCCATGTGGAGACATTAAATATCACCTTTAAGATGTTAGAGGCAATTTTACATGGAAATGTTTTTCTCAAGCCTAAATTTTGATAAAGGTTTAGGCTAGTGGTTTGGTTTTTCACTATCCTACCTATCAAAATCCAAGCTCATTGAAGGCAAGGACTATTGCGATGAATAAATGAGTTTCTTGTGCCCAAAGTTGACTCCATCTTATAACCTTGGGAAGTGTCTGGTTGGGTCTTGTGATATTTTTAAAAGTACCAACCCACATATCTTGTCCAGAAGTAGATATTTCTTTAGATGACTATATCTTTGGATTACACCAATACCCTTGTATTGAGACATATGGAGATCCATATTTGTTGTGAATTTGTCTCCAACTCTTCTACCATGTAACTGAAATCCACAAAAAATTATTCCTTTTCCAACTCCTCATGTTAATAAATTATGATAATAATTCAAACCTTTTACATGATGAATGAGGATGACCTTTAGATCATGAATTTTGGATGGTTACAAGGCCACAATGCCCAACTAGTGTTAATGAACAATGGTTGTAAAGTGAAAATATTCTATGTATATGTCATTCAATTTTTTGTTTCATATTCGACAAAAAATTTCTTTACAAATTATATATATTTTAACTTACAAATTAAATTTTATTTTATTATTTTAATTAATTTATTATTTTTAGTTTTATTTTGAATTATTTAGTTAAAGAAAATTTTCCTCCCTTTTTTTCTTCACGATGTGCTGTTATTTTAATTTATTTATTTAAAGAAAAATTTCCCTCCATAATCTCGCTTTCTGTTGCGTTGGTAAGGAAAGTTGACTTTCCTCTTACTTTGCACTGGTAATGAAAGTTGAATTTCCTCTTGCTTAGCAGTGTTAAGTAAAATTTTCCTTCCTCATCTTGCATTAGTTTCAACCCTTTCCTACCACTAAAAATTTATTCCTGTCATTATTGGAGAATCACATTGTTATTTATGGTCTCTAACTCTATCAAATTTCAAGAGAAAAACATATTCCTATATGAACATGGATTCCTGCTCGTAGGTGATTGTGGGCGGAACTCATTTGCCATCAATACAGAAAAGTCTCTTTGGGTTTTCTTCACCGGTAATATTCTTAGCTGGGATTTTTTTATTTTGTACAGGCATAGATTATAAAGATGTTGTTACTTGCCTTACAATGTTTAAAATATTCATTTAGTACGTTCTAGAGTGAATTCTCTTTATCATTGTTTAAAAGACAGAACGGTAGAAGGAATGTTGCCAGATTTTCCTCGAGGTCCATTGTCGTGAAGGAGAAATAAGTGAAAACAACATCCCTTGCCATGGAAGGGAGAGGTAAAGGGAATAAAGTAATGGTTGTAGGAGGGGATGGTTAATGTGGATGGGCAAAAACTTTGGATCTCTCAAACATAGGATGCCATGTTTCCATTGTTGATAGGCTTGTATGCAATTTTTTTGACCAAAAACTTGAGATCGACTCTCAAACTCCCATTGTCACAATTCTGAAGAGATGTAAGCAAGTCTATAGAAAAAAGCCTGAGGCAGTCGTACACTTTGGAGAATGAAGGTATTATCCTTATTCCATGTTAGATAGAGGAAGAACAATTTATGATCAACATAACAATGTGATTGGAACCATGACTGTGATTTTTGCTATCAAATAATTAAACATAGAATTTCATTTGGTTAAACTAGGTACCATTGATTATTTTCTAGGTAGCCAAATAATAAAAATTCACACCTACATTTGTTGAATCTATGAGAAGCATGTTTACCATATACTTACCCTTGAAAGCTGCATGTTTTCCAAAGAACATTGAGCTATATTCTATATAATTTGCAGGAGTGATGTAATATGAAAATATGTGACCTATCCCATGGCCTAACTATGAAATTAATGAAGACTTACCCCTAGCAAGCCTCATTATTACGGCCTCTATAAACCCTTTCTTGTTTGATGCACACCCAAATGAAAAACCCTCGATTTTTTTGGTGCCAATGTTAACTCGTATCATGTTTAGGTCATTCCCTTCCATCAAATCCAGAGGAATATCAAGAGTCTATATTTCTTCTAAAATACATACAGTGAGAAGAGTTTGAGGCATTCTTAGAAGGAGGATTTTGTGCATTCTACGTTTCCTGCATTAGAATAATTAATAATTCTAAACTATTGCCTACAAGGCCTATTTCACCGTACAAGAAAAGTGTGCGAGGTCTGTTGGAATGTTTATAAATCACTTTACATAGGATCTCAAGATTAACTTGTGGCTGCTTACCCTACATTATAGTTGTAGCCTCAACAAAGATTTTTTAATGCTTTTGTATCAAAATTTTCCAAGTGTCTCCATGCAGTGGGGATTAAAATTCATCTTACCCTTTTCAATGTGCATTCATATTTAATGTTTGTTTTAGTTGAGATAAACTAAGATGTAGCCATCCTTGTGGTAATTCTTGCAATTTATGGAAGTTGAATTTTTAATTGTCTATAACTGATTTTATCCATGGTCTACATTTATATTTTCCTGAGCATTGTTTTATTTCCCATAAAATTCTGAAATATTTGAGCTACCTTGCCTCTCCTAACTCAAATTTTGAAAAACAGACATGAAAAAGTACATGAAGATTGTATATATCTTGTGAGAAGAATATTTGATCATATTTCTTCGTTTGTTCATGTTTAATCCCCGTTTTCGTTGAGACGAACTAAGATGTAGCCATCCTTGTGATCATTCTTGCGATTTATGGAGGATGATTTCTTAATTGTATATAAATTATTATCTACATTTATCCATCCATGGGTTGGAATTATGGATCTAGATCGTAGGAAGTACAAGCATTTAGTACATACAAGTATGGAGATAGCTAAAAAAGTGGGAGTTGTTGTTATTGTGAGAAGGACTATTGAATATCCTAAAGATGTAAGTGAACCATATTTCCAATTGAGAAAATTGAAAAGGTAGATGCCAACCTTGGAGCTTCAGATATTGAAAAGGTAGGACCTTGTGTTTGGTGCTTCTAGTAAAAAATAGACTTCGATGGGCACAAAAATCAAGGAAGGTGCATAAACTTGATGCAAAAGACTTTGTGTATGGCTCTTCTTGCAAAAATTGGACTTCGATGGGAACGCAAATCACGAACTCAAATTTGGACAAGATTCTTGTGGTCTACATTTATCTTTTCCTGAGTATTTTTTGATTTCCCATCAAAGTCTGAAATATTTTAGCTATCATTCATGGCTGCAAGTTTTAAACTCGATTATTTTTTATTTTTTATGAGCTAAAATATCCTTAGGAAACCTATTGGATAAAAATTTTACCTCATTATCAGTCAGGTTAAGCCCAATTAACCCATAGCCGTTCTCCTCTAGAGAATAGATTGCTAGCTAAAATTCTGATAACCACAGTTTTTAAGTTTATCCCAACATCTTATTTTTTGTGACAAAATTTGTCTATGGGATTGTTCAAGACATTCATTTTCCCCAAAAATTGTGACTCTACACACTGTATGATATCATCATGTACAAAATATACATTATATCTGTTTCATCTAATAGTAAATTGGGAAGTTGATATGAGTTTGTTTAGTTTGAAAATTTTGAAGCTAAGCTAAGTCTATCTCAGCAACTTGTTTTTTGTCACAAACAAAATATGCCTATAGGTTTGTTCAAGATGTTCATTTTCCACAGAACCTATCACACTTTTCATGTTGTATTACATCGTTATGTTCAAAAGATATAGAATATATGGTTCCTCTAAGTATGAGATAGGAATGTTGATATAAGTTTGGTTAGTTTGCAAAATTTGAAGCTAAGATCTAACTCCAAAGCTATCTTTCTTAAATTAAAACAACTAGTTTTCACTCTTCTCATTTTGACTGCCTTAACTTTATGAGATGTAAGATATTTACATTATGTTCCCCTGTTGAAGTTTTGGATATAGCCTTTGACTAAGCAGATTCTTCAGACACTTAATTGAAATTTTTCCATCACCAACAAATCATTGGCAGGTTGGTCTTCACACGTTCTAAAATAATCAGGTTGTCTTTATACTGGTTAAATATGGAAACATAGATCTGAAATTTAATAGTTAGTCATAGAGGGGCATGTCACATTTGGGGTCTCTATGAATAAGGTAACCTCAGTCATTCTAGCTTTTCTATATACCAGTGGACATGGACATGGGGTGAAATCCTAACATTCCTTGGTCTCCATAGATGGTAGGATTGAAGTATGGGAAAATCATTGCTACCTTATATCTCTTATTAGTAGTAATAATAAATTAATAGTAAATTTTATTTTCTCCCATGTAACATTTTCGTTCTCTTTACTAAATTGATATTTACACTAGGCCTGAATTTCCTTTGTTGACAATATTAGCACAAGTGGTGCGTTCCTTGTCCAGGACTTGAACACTAAGAAATTCAAACTCCTATCTACCTTTTAGGGTCAATTTTTTTTACATTGATTCTTTTTAAGGTTGGGTTGAGTCTCTAGCTAACAAAGTGGGAGTTCCTGATATTGTGGGAAACATTGTCGAGAATATGAAAGATGTAAATGCACAATTGAAAAGGTAGTTTTCAACTTGCGATCTTTTGATATTTATGATACTCATCTAGAGGAGTTTCTCATTGATGGAATACTTTATTCCTTCCAAGAGAAGAAGGAAACTAGTGATGATGTTGATGTGATGTTGAATGAATTCAGTGTCATGGATTTGTGAATACTTTAAGACAAAGAGTCAAACCATAGTTTGTGGTACCATCAAGTGGATAATAAATAACACAAGTTAAAGGGTTCGACAACATGTTCTTGTGAAAATATATAATGAGCTCAACCTTGTAGAGACCAATAAGAAATGCACACAAACACTATAAAAATTTAAAAATAAACTTTGGTTTCATTTTTCTTCAAAACCCTTCCCATGCACACAAACAAAAATTTTAGTTTTTCTCAAAACCTTTGAAAAGTTTTGATATTTAAGCCTATGCAACATCAGCTAAACTATATTGCATATTTAGGAATTCTGATGGACCGGAACTATCCATCAAATTTCTGAAATATTCAAAAATATGCAATGCAGATAAAATACAAAGACAAAGGTTGTTTTTCTTCAAAACCCAAAAAAATATTTGATATGACAGCCTACATTTCTATCCTGTCCATTTTGTGAATCAATTTGATCATTGTTTATTTCGTATGGGTTTGAACTAGCCTTTAGCTTAACTATGTTTACAAATATACCTTGATATTTTTATCCCAACAAGGTGGAGATTGGGTTAGATATATGGAATCCCTATACCTAAACATTGTTGCACCAGGAGGGTGGAGATCGGTTTGGATCTCTCGACTCCCTAAACCTGAAATTTTTTATGTATGAAGGGTGGAGACTAGGTTAGATCTCTGGACTCCGTGTACATGAACACTATCATTCCAACATGGAGGAGATCAAGTTATATCTTTTAACTCCTTATACTTGAACACTGTTATGTCAATATGGTGGAGATTGGGTTAGATCTATGGACTTCATGTACCTGAATATTTTTATGCCAGAAGGGTGGAGATTGGGTTCGACCTCTGGACTCCCTATATTTGAACACTGTTATATAATAAGGGTGAAGATAAGGTTAGATATATGGACTCCTTTTATGTGAATATTATTATGCTAGTAGGGTGGAGATTGGGTTAGACTCCTTGTACATGAATATTGTTATGCTAGTAGGGTGGAGATCAAGTTAGATCTCTTGAATCCCTATACTTGAATATTGTTATGCCCAGAGGGTGTAGATCGGGTTAGATCTTTGGAATCCTTGTACCTGAACATTATTATGTAAGAATGGTGCATATCATATTAGTTATTTGGATTCCCTATACCTAAACACTGTTATACCAAAAGGGTGGAGATCGGGTTGGATCTCTGGATTCCATATAGCTGAACATGACTATGCCAGAATGGTGGAGGTCAGATCAGATCTACGGAATCCCTAGAATTTTGTCATTGGGACAACCTTCATGAGCTATGGGGTGAAAACTACAATAAAAATATGTCAATTATTGGGAGGAGAATCATCAACTATGTCCTAGTTCCCATACTAAATTTCAATCCATCCCAAATCAGGCTTCGAAGAACTTGCAGTCTTTTGACTCGCAAGCCTCTCAAAAGACTGCAAGTCTGATCATAGAAGAAAATTACTTTAATGCATTTTCATATTATTTAAAGGACCCTATTAATGCACCAGAAGGGCTCTAATGACTTTTCCAAAAATTGTATCCAAGGAATGTATATATAAGGTGCACTTTTTCCACCATGTTGCTTACAATTGTTACCTAAAAATGGAAAACACAATGTCGATGTACTCCATTCTAGATAAAGTGAATAACAGACTGAAGAAAGGTATAGATGTGGCTGACAAGACCTCCTTCCACCTCCTTCCAGGGAATCAAAATGGAAGTGTCGCCTGAATATCCAATTAAATAATTACAAATTCATCACTGAAGTTCAACCTAGATTAAATCACTTGTTAGGAAATGTTGATCTAAAAATTATCAACAAGAATTCAGATGGGAGAAGACAACAGTTGGAATTCTAGATTACTTCAAATGCACTATCTCAATTGCTAGAACAAGAAAAATTATTTCCTTAGATTGTAGGTTCTTCAAGTGAGGAGAACTATAAAATTTTATTCTATAGATTCAACCTTCCTCTTAAAGAATTTAAAGAAAAAAACATTTAAAGATAGTTTTACATTTTAAGGATAAAATATCTGAACCTTTCATCATGACACCTACAATGTCATTTGATAGACATTGAGGTTTTCAAGTTTGATCCTCAGGTTATAAAAATATAGAGCATAATTTTCAGGGCCATATGCTAAAATTATAAATCAGATCCTGGGGCTTTGCTGATAACCGTACAAATATCTATCTGTGTGAAATTTTTTGAATCTATGTTACATAAATCCTAGTATAGAAATCTAATTTAAATTACCTTCTTGTGTTCATTAATTTAACAGGTTATTTTCAGAATTCTTCAAGAAAATATTAATGTAAATACGCTACACTCTACACAAATATAAAGATCAAGTACTAAAAAATTAATGAGACAATCGAACAAAGGAGACACTTATTTTTGAGAAAATGTCCTTGGAAAAAACCAATGCAAGAAAACTGGTGAAGCAGATCTTAGGGGTTGCATTATTAAGCATCAATATTCAAAGCACAACTAGGGTGTCAAATTTGGCTCACCCAATAGATAAACTCCTTGGCAGATAGATGAAATAGTGAGTTTTACCTCACACTGCAAGTCCTGACAGATCCAGATTAGAAATTGGTGAAACCCCAGATAACTTTGTGCTGCCTCTGCGCAATAGATGTGTAGGTATGTGTGGGTCTTGCTGAGGACTATGTCACCCCTTATTTTCGCTGATATTCCTCTTTGAAAATCAAGTTTCAACCCTCCTGGATCAAGAACCTCAATCTTCATCAATTTCCATACTATCTCTCGGATTCTCTGTGCTGCACCTACGTGAGCCCTGTGTGGGCCAACGTTAGCCCCTCTGGGGACTGCATCATCTCTCCTGATGGTTAAGCTGCTTCCTCTGCATCACTGCTGCCCTTTCTCTACTATGTACTCTCGATCCTCCGACCAAGAACTGCTTATGCCCCTCACTACTAAACTGAATCACTCATATCCGATCTTCATCCAAGCACTGCTCTGTCAGAATAATTCAATCTCTAGATTCAGACTCTTTGTGTTTGTTCTCCAACTGACCCTCAAGCCTTCTTTTATACTTTCTTTGTTGATGAATCAACGACTAAGATTAAATTATACTTGATTGTCTTCACTTAGAAGATTCTCACCCACATGTTAAATTAATTCACTTTAATTATTTAAATTCACTAAGTTTTACTCAAGCTCCATTTAAAATAACTAATTATTTGAATCACTTTCACTCTGGGTGGAATTTATCCAACCTATTTATGGGTCTTGGATATCTCATGTGTTCTAGCCCCTCCACAAAGTTTTGTAGCCAGCTCACATCCGATGCTATCAAAAAATCAACACTCCCTCTTAGCGAGGAATGTGTTCTGGTAACTCTTCTCACTAGAAGCATCACCTTGATCCACAACATCGGTCCTCTACATGTCTGATGCATGGTTTTTTCCTGCCATCCACTATGTGGATCCTATCTATATTTCTGCCCATTCCTCTTCTACTGATAATGCTACATCTGTACTGGAGCTCCCTCTAAAATGTTGCATCATCTTGCCCATAACACTACCACTTCTAACTGATGCACTGTAACTCAGTTACTGAGAGTTAAGAAATTGAAATACATCAGAAAAACTAACATACTGGTCAGTATTGATGCACCTCAATGTTGGAAATACCTTCGCTGCTAATCTCCGTGGACCCTCTAATGCCTCTGCTCTAATTCTTATCTATACTACGTAAGCACTACTCTGCACTATGCTGCACCTCCGTGCACTACACTACTTATGCCTCTTCTCTGTGCTGCTTCAGACTTAGGAACTCTAGCTCTTGCTTTGTTTCTCCATCACCCCTTACACCAACTGACTCTCGTCATTCTGCTAATGTCATTAAGGCCTCCCTTATTCATATGTGATCCAAGATTTTGGGCACCTCAAGGATCCTTCCCCTTTCCACTGAAGTTCAAATAACTACAGATCAATATCATCCTACCTATTCTCTCGAGGTACATAAGAAATCATGGCACAATCACCATAATCCCCATAATCATCCTTAGCTATAGCAACCTTCGAGTCAAATTATTCTTTTTCCTTCTTCTTCAGATGGCACTGTGTGGTGAAATATCTCAATTATCAACATTTGAAGCATCTGACCTTCGAGAGGTCCTTCTTCTTCCTTCCTTGCTGCCCCTGTTGTCCCTTATATGCAAGAGCCAGATATTCCTCTTCCTTCTTCTTGATTTTGATCCCCATGATGTTTCTTTCGGCCTTGGTCAACCTTCTGATATATTATTGTCAAAGAGCTGCCCACATCTCCTCCCAGTTTTGAAGAGTGACCCTGCCTAGAATAACTTGGAAATATTTTTCTTGGTCTTCAAAGACTACATTCAAGGCAGTCCTAAACATAAGACCTTCATTTGGTGTATCCCCTATGGAAATAAGATTATCTCAAATTGATTTCAATATGATAAGGAAAGTGTCGATCTCTTCTCTCTTCTGCATCTGAAATAAACTCAACTGGTTCTCAAGCAACTTCTTCCACTTAATAGAAGTTCCTTGGTAGAACATGCTCAAGGAGGTCTACGTTTCCCTTTCTTTTTCTTCTCAGTAATATGTGGGATCACATGATCCTTGACTCCATCCATGATCATGTGTTTTTCCTTCTCCTGAGCCTCTTCGTGCTTCCTGGGAGAATCAACATTGATAGGGACAACAAATGCATTCAAGACATGATCATTGATGTGATGTTCATATAGAACCGCCAAGATCATCGCCTTCCATATGAAAAAGTTGGATGCTCCATTCAACCTATCCTTATCCCTCAGTCCATGTGCAGCCATCTATGCTAAACACAAATATGTTGAGCAAGTTCTCCTCTCCCTCTTTTGTTGTTTCCCAAGAAAAACTCGGATCTGGATTTGTTTGGCACAAGAAACTGTCCAAGGAATGATATCCCTCAGAATATCAATTTCCTTTACAAAAATCCTTCTACCAACAGATGTAGAAACACTCCTCTCTGATCTCCCTTTTCTATTGATCAACATTAGATCTCGACTTCTTGGAAAGAAGTCTTATGAGGAACTGCTTCCCTCTACTTTGCCACTACCCCACTAGACACTCTTCTACACCAAAATAAAAAATGCCACAATAAAAACCTCATAAGAAAATCGAATTACACCTGTAGCCACGGGAACAAGAAATATTTGGGCTCAGAAACCTCTGTGTTGGCCCAGCAAGTGTTGCGTTGCCTCTTATAGCTACAACGTCACTCTAGCTAGCTAATGTAGGCAATGCCAGAGCCTATCTGATGACTGCATCAGCCTTCTTCTGCCTCTTTCTAGTTCAGTATTGTCACTTGGGAAAACTTCCTTCCTGCAAAAAAAAATTCTTCATCCTTTCATTGATGGCTTCAACTCTACTTGATCTGCATCAACTCTGATACCATGTGAAATTTTCTAAATCTAAGTTACTGCAAAGATATGATTTACATTACCTTCTTGTTTTCATTAATTTAACAAGTTATTTTCTGAATTCTTCAGGAAAATATTAATGTATATACACTGCAGCCAATACAAATAGATAGATCAAGGACTGAAAAATAAATGAGATAATGAGACACATGACACACTTATTTTCAGAAAAATGTTCCCAGAATAACATAATGTAGGAAAAATGGTGCACTAGATCTGAGGGTTAGTATTATTAAGCATAAATATTGTAAGTACAACTAAGGTGTTAAATCCAGCTCACCCAACAAAGAAAATCCTTGGAAGAGAAATGAAATAATGAGTTTTACCACACACTACAAGTCCTGGCTTATCCAGATTAGAAACTGGTTAAAAAAAAAGTTTCCTCTGCACTACCTCTACACAGTAGATGCATAGGCCTGGGTGGATCTTGCGGAGGACTACGTCAACCCTTCTCTACACTGATCTGCCTCTCGAAAAATTGAGTTTCAGCCCTCCCAGCTATGAAAACCACGATCTTCAAAAAATTTTGGACTATCTCTTGGATGCTTTACGCCACCCCTGCATGAGCCCTGCATGGGCCTACTTCAACCCCTCTGGGGACTGTGTCACCTATCCTACTGGTTTCACTACTTCCTCTGTGTCTTTGCTGCCCTTGCTCTGCTATGTAATTTTGGAACTTCAGCCAACAACCGCTTCTTCCCCTCACTACTGCACTGAATCACTCAGATCTGATCTTCATCTGAGCATTGCTCCGTGAGAAGATTTCGATCTCTATATTCAAATAGTTTTTTTTGTGTTCTCCAACTGACCCTGAAGACTTCCTTTATGCTTTTCATGTTCATGAATCAATGATCATGATCTAATATGTAATCAATGGAAAAGGTTAAATTAGACTTGATCCTCGTCACTTAGAAGCTTCTCACCCACATGTTAAATTAATCCAATTTAACTATTCAAATTCCTTAAGTTTTGACTTAGGCTCCATCTAAAATAATTAATTATTTTAATAAATTTCACTCCAGGTAGAATTTCTCCAAACAATTTATGGTCTTGGAGATCTCATGTGTTCTAGCCCCTCCACAAAGTTTCGAAGCTAGATCACATCCGATACTACCCAAAAATGAATAATTATTTTCACACAGAAATGGTTTCCCCTATGAAATCAAACCCAAATAAGGTAAAATAGTATGGAAGGTTTACTCAACATCTCATTTGGAAGCTCTCTCCATGAAAAAAACTGAAAAATGAAGCAAGGGAGGCTTCTGAAGATGTAATATAAGGTTAGATATTTTTTGTTTCTTTGTTTGTTAAATTTAATATAATTCATTTTTTTTTAAATGGGTCTACATCAAGCTCTAATTGTTAGAACCTTATTTTCCATCCTGATACTTTACGTAAGACACCCTTACGTCACCTTATTGAAGTGCCACTTTTGTGCCCTAAGAAACAAACATTAGCAGGTTCATTTCTCCTATTTCAATGACAAGGAGAAATTCATCTCCCTTTTCCTTACTGCAAGGAGCAATGATTGCTTAATGCCTTCAGCAGCAATGACCTAGTCAACCTTTTATATTAGCTCATTTTTTAGGAGATCATTTTGAAAAGGTTTCAATTACCTCATCTAATGGCATGGGAACTTATACTAGATTTTAAATTCACTAACACATAAGGGTCTGGATTCATCCTTTCCTCTCCTCTCCTAAAAAATTCTATGTAGTGAAGTCATTCCTAACGAAGAGAGATAGAGAGATACATAACTACGTGCTACTTAAAATATTAGAGAGATATTTCCTATTTCTATGAGTTTTCCTATGGTAGAAAGAAGGAGCTCTCTAAGATTTTTCAACATTATGTAGTTATATATATATATATATATATATATATATATATATATATATATATATATATATATATATATATATATATATATATATATATATATATATATATATATATATCCCTAGAGTGGCTTCATTTTATAGATTTGGTGTGGAAAGCATGAATCTAAACCCCTAGGTCTTGGTAAATTCAGAGTCGAGTATGTGTTACCAAGCCATTAGTTGAGGCAATTCAAACCTTTTCAAAATGATCCCCTTGAAAATGAGAAAATCTAGAAGCTTGAACAGGTTATCACTTTTTGCTGAAGGGAATTATAAATCATCACTCCTTATCAGTGTTTAACGAGTGATGAACCTACTAAAATTTATTTCCAAGTGCATAAAAATGGTGCTTCATCGAGGTGTCTCTATGGTAGACTCTTAGGATGAAAAATAAGATTATAATATTAACATTGACTTGATAGATGCATTATGTGATAGGATGAAATGAGTCAACTCAGACCAGTCTAGTTGTTGGCATGTCTTCTTTGAAGTCATTATACAAATTCAAATTGTTTTTTCAATAATATGACTGAAAATAAACTATTTCTGAGTGAACTGGCTAAGTTTGACCACACTCCTCTATAACAGGGAAATAAATCTTCCATTTATGAGTTTCAAATGTCACCATTCCAATTATGTTTATTTCTTCAAAAGATAAATTCAACATGAAGTTCATAATATGGCCATGCTCAGAGGAAGGCCTAGAAATATCTAATGAAAGTTTTCCTAGAGGCTCTCGCTATCATGAGAATCCGATAATGACCCTAACACATTTGGGGGGTGGGTGGGGGCATGAAGGGGAGTGGCAATATAAAAGGAAAAACTCTAAGAATTCTAATGTGTCTATTCGGGGTTCCATTTTACAATAATGGTGGGAGAGAATAACCTTTCTAATCATGTTTCTTGATATTTATCAGATAAAATTTGAGGAATTACAGTAAGTTGTAAAACATATAGGCAGACTTCAACGAAAATGCCAAAATCTAGAAATTTTTGAATTCTTTATGCAACTATATTCATTCTGAAAGCAAGGGCCATGCCACCTATACATTTGATGCACAAAGAAAAATCACATCTCTTGCATTGAAGAAGTAATTTTCACATATCCTAACAATATTTCACTCGGAAATAACTTCGAACAAGATTGGCTCCCCACCTTGCCCCATTATAAATTATTTCAATGCATTGCATTAAATCATCTTCAAAATTATCTTTGGCATTAAAAATTATTAGAGTTACATCACTATACTTCATCACCTTTTAATATAGTAGAATTTTTCCTTAATATGCTTTTTTGAGAAAGGAATTTGTTATTCTTTGTCAAATAAATTTCATTTTGATGATCACAAAAAATAGGCATCATCCTTTATTCAAACCCAATATCTATTCATAATTTCTTCAATCAAATGACTTCCTCGGTTCACTACTACATTTGGCGGAAATTCCGACACCTGTTTCCGACGCTTTTGACCAAATGTCGGAAATTTTCCCAAATTTTTTCCATCCCGCCCGAAACCGTCGCTATACCGACGTCTATAGAAAAGTGTCGCAATACCGACACTTAAACTAGTGTCGCAATTACGAAGTTTAAAGGAAGACGTCGCAATTGCGACACCATGGCCCAAAGCGTCGCTATTGAGACGACTCTAAACGTCGCAACTGCAACACAATGTCTAGGTGTCGCCATTGCGACGTTTGGAGGCACCGTCCTAATAGCGACGCCTTTTCCGCCGTCGGTATAGCGACAGTTATTTCCGCGCTACATAAAAATACCAAACTTATATGGGCCCTACATAAAAATTCGAAACTTATATGCGCGCTACATAAAAATGTTTCGTATTTGTCGCAATAGCTACGTTTGATATCACGCACAGATTCGCTCTCTCTCGGGCTCTGCAACAAAGATTTGCCCTCGTATTTGAGATCAAATTTCTCTTGCGGCATTTCAGATTTGGCCCCGCCGTTCGCCTCTCGCCTTCAGGTATCAAAGATTCTCGCCCCTCGCCTCTGTAAATGGTGCCTTACTGCAGGCCCTTCCTCCTATAGTAGGGTTGACTCTATTTGGGTTTTTTTTGGTCAATTCCATTGGATTGTAATAGGCTGTAGGGTTCTCTCTAGATGTCAAGAATCAAGATTCAATACCCTCTATTATCTTCATCACCTAATACAAGATTTAATTTTTTCCCAAAGAAACGCTTATTAATTTGGCAGCCATTATTTCTCCCTGCTTTAAAAACCCTACATTTAAATGAAAACAAGCATTGCATTTCAACTACAAAAATCCATTAGTGTTAAAATGTACATGTGTGCTACATTAACGTCCGATGAACACGCGCATTCGCCTCCGCCTCGTGCACCATTCGCCCTCGCATTCGCCTCTCGCCAGGTATCAAAGATTCGCCCCCGAGGCTCTCATAACAACATTCGCTTCGCATTCGCTTCGAGTTTTGCATCAAAGATTCGCCCGGATTCGCCTCGATTTCTTTCGAACAAAGATCTCACCCCGCATTCGCCCGCCTCTGCATCAGCCTTTGCTCCTGGGATCGCCTCGGCTGCCGCCTCGCCTTGCAACAACATTCGCTCGCCGTTCGCCTCACCTCTCGTAACAACATCGCCTCACAAACTTGCAAAATGGTGCAGCCCGAGTCGCAGCCCTTCCTCCTATAGTAGGGTTGACTCTATTTGGGTTTTTTTGGTCAATTCCATTGGATTGTGTTAGGCCGTATGGTTCTCTCTAGATGTCAAGAATCAAGATTCAATACCCTCTATTATCTTCATCACCCAATACAAGATTTAAATTTTTCCCAAAGAAACGCTTATTAATTTGGCAGCCATTATTTCTCCCTGCCTTAAAAACCCTACATTTAAATGAAAACAAGCATTGCATTTCAACTACAAAAATCTATTAGTGTTCAAATGTACATGTGTGCATCACTTGTGTAGGGTATTCCTTTTACACTTTCACATTATCCAAGAATGTGTGCAGTATAGTTCATATTGTTTGTGATTTAGATTGTCTTGAAAAAGGAAAGGTAAATTATTTCCCATGGAAAAATAAGGTTTTCCCTTTTTATAGGTTGTTTGGACTTACGTGGAAAAATTTATGGTATGCCTTTCATATTATGTAGTTTAAATTTGAATTAACAGATTATTCTACATGAAAATATAATTACCTATGTGATGTCCTTCACCACTAATTAAAATTATAGGCTTTCAATTTCCTAGACTCTAACTCATCTGATGCTAAATTCTAGGTTCTCATTGGTGGATCACTCTTCCATTGATTTCCTTTCCCTCTGGATCTTGTCATACTTTAAAAGTCATCAATGATACATATATTATTTCGGGTATCCCAAAAGGCTTTATAGTAGAACATATTGTGAAGTTTTTTTGACACTTGAGGATTCTTTTTAGAACTGCAACGCGGTCTATGCTATTGAGTTATATATCAAGCAACTTGTCCTTAATAACCACACTATGAGGTAGGTTCAACCAGTTTGAACTTGTTGGGACATAGCATATGAAGTTGTGTGATGATTCCATATCACAGGTCTATTATGGTGAAAAAAGTGAAGACATGTAATGATAGTTATTATGTTAACATTACTAGAAACATTTTCAAAATTATCCATGCTATCAAGATGTCAAAATTCCAGGCATTAGGTGTCAATACTTGTAGCTAATAGATAATAATAATAATATAAAAAAATCACAACTTTATTCTTGAAATATGATTTTTACACATTGGTAACCTAGTTCATGAGTTACTATCACCCAAAGACTGCAAAACAAACTTAAAATATAAATTAAACCAACATGAGAATCCAACTAAGGGTTTCTCGACAAAATCATGCCATAACCCGGCATTTTGAAACCCAAATTTGAATCCATCATAAGTAATACAATGCAAACTCAGATGG
Source organism: Pinus albicaulis (assembly GCA_034641835.2). Classification (NCBI taxonomy): domain Eukaryota; kingdom Viridiplantae; phylum Streptophyta; class Pinopsida; order Pinales; family Pinaceae; genus Pinus; species Pinus albicaulis. Next base: position 751,023,727 of record CM076575.1, on the reverse strand, counting down.
ATTTTCAATGCATGTTTGCATGCTACACTTATTCTCTGTCTAGATATCATTTTTTAAATGGAACCATTAGTCAAGCCCACAATCCTTTTTATGTGAAAAATTTCAGCTCTATTTGAGCTCTTTTTTGCTCCACCACCTCCACAAATCAAGCAGCCATGTGGTGGCCCTGGCTCGCCCCCACCTAGGGGTCTAGATTCCTCGCCTCGCGCTCGGGTCTTGGGGACTTTAGGGGATGTTTCCTCACGCTCACGTCCCCACCCCGCCCTTTAGTTTATGGTTTCGTGTTAAAATTTGATGTGCCACTTAGCATATTTGAGAATCCAAGTGATTCTGATTCAGATGGTGACATGGTTGATCTTGATATATTCGTGCAGAAGTTGGATGCAGAGACTAGTGGGGTATTAACTTGAGCATTTATGCTCATTTATCATTATGATGATATCATTTGATATTCATATGTTATGTTTTATGTTTTATGTTTCAGACATAACTTATTTGCGTTTTAGTTTTATGTTTCAGACTTGAGTTGTAAACTTCAGTTTAAACTCTATTTTGAATCGTGATATAATATGTCATATGATATCTTAAACTTTATTTTCATTGTACATTGTTAGTAGTTACATTAATGATTATATAGTTACAAACTTACAAACTTACATGCATGATCGTATGATGTATGTTTTAACTTTTAACTTTTAAATTTGTTTCAATTATATGATTCATCATTCATCGATTTGTAATTTTATCATTTATGATTTATCTTTCATGATGCAAGTGTATGATGACTGTATATACATTCCTTGCAAAAATATAGTTACATTTTAATATTAAATTTTATAATTTTTATGACCCAGACGTCCCCCCACGTTTCCTGAAAATTGGTAGGGAGCTTTTGCATAGGCCGCTCCCGCGCTCCCTCGTCCCCTCGCTCCCACCTCCAGGGGACTTGGTGGAACATTGCCATAAACATATGCAAACATATATCATGATCTTGGAATTCCAGTACATATGTATGTGCCAATGTTCCATAATCATGCCCCATCATCAATTTAAGAAATTTCCATTGAATATCAAATTATGGAGGGGGGGACTTTTTGCTGCAACATTTGGCTCAAAATCAGGGACCATCTCCGTATGAGGTGAATGAGAACTATAGATATTTGAAGAAGTAGATTAGTGCCTTTTCCTCTGGCCATGGAGTCATATACAGCCATCCATCACAAAAATTTGTCTTTGTTCATTCTCACCTTGAAAGTTGCAAAAAATCATGCCCTAATTGAAACGACACTAAATTTGAAAGATATAATAAAAATGCAAGCTAGAAGTGCCCTATTAATACAAAGGGAAAACCATCCTACCTACCCTAACTGAGATAAATTTTGATTGAATAGGAAAGATGATATTTCCTATGGATTTGATCCAACAACTTGTTAAATGTATGGGACTAAATCATGCATTTGATTTCCAGGGAAACATGCGCATGAAGAGAAAAAGTGCAGAATTAATGGAAAGTCCATACATGCCACTTATAAAAACTACACCGAAAGGTCAAAAATACTTAAGGCCTTAACTTAATTTGAATCCAAAAATGACAAAACAGGATTAGTGAAAACACGAGAGTGGTGTGGGTGAACAACATAAATAAAAAGTGAAGATATCTTTCCCCAAGATGCCTTTGTCACCGTTGTATGAAAATATGTTTTCCTTTCCCTTTATACATGCAAGTGAATGCATTATAGGTATGGTGTTTTCCCAGAATAGGAGAAGCCTACTTAAATATATCATTTGTGGATTGAATGTTTGGGTGCCTTAATGTGCAATGACATGTTTCCATGACTGAATTCAATGCAAGGCATATTTGAAACTCTAACTCTGTCTTCCGGTGTCTTATTAGAAATTATTTCAGTTTTCATTTTGTGTTTTCAAGTTAGATATTGTTTTCAAGTTTTTACATTTATAATTTTATTGCAATGTAGCAGACTGATCAGAGCAGTGCAGGAACAACCCCGAGACAGGATGATCGCGGAAAGAGGCCAGCGGAAGAACATGTAAAGTGCCAGCATTGCTCTATCTTTAGGTATTTTAGTTATTTACATAATTGAAATAATATTAATTTTGTTCAAATATGCAGACACCTAGCCATGGTACGCCTGATGATTCCCTTTTTGAGGAAGAGCTTTTTTCATCCCTATCTTCAGTGTTGTTGTTGCAAAAAAAGGCACGAGATGCAACGTCGGAATTTAATGCTTTGATAGATGCGCCTCAAACACCTGAAACAGAAGAGAGGATACAACATCTTATGAGGCAGCTAAATAGATATCAGGTAATAATAAAAAGTCAAAAGGATATTTTTTGTGTTCTGCATGAGATGAATTGTGATAGTTTGATTTTTAATTTTTACATTGACTAAACTAACAAAAAGTTCTTTTGTATGTAGCGTCTTCTGGCATTTGCTGAACCCGGTGTTGGTGGTAGTGGGACAAAAGGGCAAGAGATTGCCCAACAACCCTCTCGTACACCTTCTACTCCTTTAGGTGCTAGCCAAGAAACACACCCTGCCCAAGCTGACACCCAGCCAACTGCTGAATGTGTTGGCAATGATGAGGCTGATATGGCCAGCTACATTATTGCGTTTCCTGGAGCTACACGTGTCAGGTCCACAGGGACCATTAATGGCACGTTGTTTGTGAACGATGAGGGTGTCCCTATAAAGCATGTACAACTCCCAGGTAAATTTTAATATTTTAACTATTTCATGTACTTTATCTAAAACATATTTATCATGATTTTTATTTTTAAATTAATGATAATATCTTATTTTTCTTTTGGTTTTATTCTGTGTAGAAAACAATGAGTTCTACAGGATTCTGGAGAGCCATGCGTTGGTAATTTTTGGCCCAACCATACGTACAGGGTGGAATTCCCAGAATTCCAACCTGAAAAAAGAACTTCTAGATTATCTAGAAGCCCTTTTTGGGGTCGGCACATTTGACAGAAAAGCGGTGGCTCAGGTAGCCGGTAAATATTTGAAATATACCAGGGACACCTATAGGACGCAATTGCAATTTAACCCTAGATATGAGCGTCCTCTCGCAGTTTCAGAGAGTGAGTGGAGAGCACTCATCCATGAAGGAAAAGAGAAAAGGGCAAAGAAAGAAGGAAAAATGCCAACTGGACCCGCAAGGTAAATTACAACTTTAATTCAATAGCTTTAATTTTCTTATGTCTAAAATAAAAGTGTGCTACGTCATATCTGACTTCAATCTTTTGATGCTAGGTTGCCTGACACCTCAAAGGCAACCAAAGCTAGGATTGAAAAAAAGGGCCATCACAAGCTCTCTACTTAGTGAAAATACCAAGAAATAGTCACAATTGTAATTAAGAAAGCAACATCTACAATGACTAGACGCCCAACGTTTGAATCCTATCGGATATAGCATCAAAATAAAGAATCAGGTATAATGTAGGTGATACTGGAACAATAATCACAGAGAAGATGTTGCAATTATTGTTTTCCTGCTTTGGCTATCAGTTTCTATTGAACGTCGTGGTTAAAGGTGGCTCAAGATCTACACGTCCCGATAAGAATATACAACTTCATTTTGTCGTCTACAAATTTAATGGCCTAATAACTCTCGTTTAAATCAGGGAGAAACACTTCACGACGAGGTAAATAACCCAGTTTTTTTGTTTTACAGATGATCCTCTCGGTGCAACTCCATGATTGTAGTGGGGACCGGTGCCGCATAATGCTCATATTAGTGAGGGTCAGACTGTAATTAATTTCCACTTATAATTTTTTCTAATTATACCTTGATGGTTGTCCTTATAACATTTTTTGTTTAAATGACAGAGAATGTTTCCCTTGAGGATCTTACCACCAGAGAGGAAGACAAGGCAACAGTCTCAACAGCGACAACTGGTGCACCAGGTAAATAATCTCATTGCAATTCTTTTTATTAATATTACCGAACTAGTTCAATGATATTTAAAAACTGATAATTAAAATTTAATATTATCTGTTTTTGTAGGCGATGCCCCGTCACTGGATGAGACCAGACATCGTGACAACGCAACTAGGTCAGCGGCGACAACTGGTGCACCATGTAAATAATCTCATTGCAATTTTTTTTATTAATATTACCGAACTAGTTCAATGATATTTAAAAACTGACAATTAAAATTTAATATTATCTATTTTTGTAGGCGATGCCCCGTCACTGGATGAGACCAGACATCGTGACTACGCAACTAGGTCAGCAGTACGGGTCGAAAGGCACGAAACAGGAGCAGAGCACGATGATATCGATGATGTAATTAGGAGCTTTAGAAATAGGAAGAAGAAAAAGAAAATTTGATAATGTAAAATATTGTATTATTATAAGACAAACGTTACCATACTTGGAACGTTTTTTGCGTTATATAAAAAACTCATTTATCATACTATTTTTATGTCAAGTATTAATTGCAATGTTTCCTTGCGTACTTTTTGTTGAATTGTTTTTTTATTAGTTATTGAATATTTTTTTTTATGCTCATGAAAGTAAAAAATGAAATATAGATTGGGTATTGGGGAATTGAGAGTGATGTGAGGGGGGGGGGGGGGAGGGGCCATAAGAGCTTCCACCTTCACGGGGTTGGCCCTTGCTAGAGAATAATTTATTGAGCACTTGGACCTTGATAAACTCTTGATTCAGTCAGACAACAAAAAGTCATCATGGACTTGAATAACACTTTTCAGATTTGGCTTAGGCTTGCTCAAGCCTCAGTCCGAGGTTAACAATTGTTCTTGAAAACTAAGATGAGCTTTGGTTCAGGTAAGAAATGATATTTAAACATATGTTCTAACATTACCATAAGAGAATGTATCTTATAAAAAATACTACATCAATGCTACTTGTAACATTGTAAGAGATAACTAGTGATTTGATTATTTGACTACAATACAGTACTAAATCTCTTGCACCTATGAGCAATACAACTGATGCAACTGTATTTGCCCAGATATTTTCGTTTTTCTGTGCGCTTGACTATGCTCCGAATGCCTGATTTAAAGTCTTAAATCTTTTATACTTCATAATCAATATTGTTTGTCTACTTGAATACTTATTATTATCTAGGTTTTTTGTATGTGTTTTTTTATCTATTTGATTGTAAGCAACTCTGCATGTTTCCTGTTGTTCACTATGATTTATCCCATTACCACTCCCAGGATGAATCCGACTTTATTGTTACATAGGTTACTTTATTGTTACTATGATTTCTCCATTTACGATTTCATAGGCTACATCATGTAAAGTTGTCAATCTCAGGTTGGTGATGAGCTTTAGTTCTCCAGATTTGGGGCTTTTCTGATATTTTCTCCCTCATGTCATTCCCGCATCACCTCGTTGTTTGAGCATGCCAATTGTCTACCACTTGTACCAATTGGCACATGTCAATCTCTGAGTGGTGCCACATTTCACCTATTTTCAGTGAGAGTTTAGGGTTTCTCTAACATAGCTTCAGAAATCCGATTCAGTACCTGCTTGAATATTGTCACATAATACTTATGGTTTGGATTGATGAGCATGTTCTCAATGGTTGTTTGATTCATAAGAACCACCCATAAATATCCCTTCCTCTAACACACAGAAAATAAAAATTTCTTTGACAGGAGACAGAGTTTCAATACTTTGAAAACAAACTTCTATTCCCTTCAATAACTCAAAAAAAAACTATTACACTTCTTCCTCACTGAGAGGGATTACAAAATTATGATTGCTACAAAACACAGTGCATAAAACCAACTCACTGTCTGTTCAAAACAAACATACTCTGTCTCTAAAACACTCTGCTGTGTTTTTCCCTTTCGCACTGCTGTGCATACACACTTAAAAAGTTACACTCAGTCTTTCATTTTTTACACACTGTTGTGTAATAAAAAATTTACGTACTGTCTATAAAAAAACTACCAAGATTTTTCGACCTTTTTATTTTTATATGTCGTAACATATAAAACATATTATAATAAACCCTCTTTTTAAAAAAATAAAATTAAAACTAAATTCTATGGCCCACCTTTCATTTCGCATATGATATATATATAACATATGTTTAAAACATATGTATATATTAAACTATCAAAACATTAAATAACCCTTTCCGTCAGACTTCAAAAGTCTGAATAGATTGAATTTCAAACCAAATTCGCGTTCCAAAATGGGATGCTGACGTCTGCCTAATTTGTAACGCGAATTCTCAATCCAATGTGCCTTATAAAAAATTCGGGTCCGGTTTTTAGGTTTTCAGATTCCCTTCAATTTCATGTGATCCAATATTAATGCTCCACGTGTCCTCCTTTTGAATTTACAAAACTGGGGGGTAAATTTCTGTTTGTTTAATTTTTGGTTGGTGAATTGCGTTAATGTTGGTTGTTGTGTTTAAATACAATCCTGTACAGAAATATGGATGCAACCGTCTACAAAAAAAACTTGCAGGAATTTTAAATGCTGAATTAAATTTCTGGATGGCGTGCAAGCAACCTCCAAAAAAAAATGTTGCTGTTGCATCCATCCTTATGCTGCAGCAGTTGAAGTTAAAATTCAACAGCACGAGGTTTAATAAGTGAGGGTGTAAAGGTAACTTTTTGTCGATAGTACTGGATTAAGATCATCTATTCATTTTTGTAGGGTCCTATGGTGTTTGGTTTTTTAGTTTTGGGTTGGGCTTATTGAGTCTAAGATAGTTTTTGAGTGAAAAAATTGCTATCAGGTATTAAAAAATTTTGGTTCTTTTGTCAAAATTTATGAGCTTGTTAGGAAATACAAAACTGACAATGGTTGTATCTTAAATTTGTGGAAAATAATTTGAAATGAACCCTTTTTGTTTAGGTTGTTGCAGCAGGTGCAAACCCCATTCAAATTACTAGGGGCATTGACAAGACAATAAAGGCCCTTGTTTCGGAACTCAAAATTTTGTCAAAGGAGGTAAACGCTTGCCTTTTGAGTAGGCCGGTTTTCCTTTTTGCTGATGGTTTGGTGTATCTAATTGAATTAGTTGCCTAAGGTATTTTTGGTTGCAAACTCCTTTTCATTTTTCATACAGTATTGGCCTTGTGGAATACATTTGATTGTGTGGTCTCGTTAGATCTACAACATTTGTAGTTGTTTAGTCTTATGGCCGAGGTGCACTTTTATTATGGAAATAGTTGATGCAATATTGTCATTTAATCCTTACTGCAGGGTAGCATGTTGAGAAGTTTCTTGTGAAACATTTGGTATTCAAAATGACACTTGATCCTATACAAGATCATGCACTTGACTTCAAAATTCATATTCAAAGTGCGCCAGGCAATTCTTGCAAAATTTCAAATATTTATGTTGTTTTAAACCATTATCTTTTTCATGTATTGGATGCTGAAAATGTGAAAAAGACTTTGGTATGAAACCAACTGGTGAATAATTTCCAGCAAAACAACCACTTCCAAGACATGATTTAAAAGTAGAACATATGTACTTATGAAGCATAGAAAGATATCCTTGATGCATTGTCAATGTTTGGCTACGGTTATTTTTGGAGAAAATAACTCCTTATTCCTAGAATAGTGATCTTCAATACAAGTAAATGCCAGAGAAGAGAGATCATCGTGTGACGCAACAAAACTGAAATTGGACCCCCAAGGAGAGCTGGTGTGTCTACAATCATTGTGTCAGCATTTTCCCTTGGTGTACCCCGTTCTTTTCCTCCAGCCTGAGTCTTAATTGACTTCTTCTTTCTTCGGGTTTATTTATCAAATTCGTAGAATTTGATAAATAAATACTATCCACAATGGTTGGACTTTAATTTATATTTCCGACTTTATATTATCTCCAATCCTTATAAACAATGTTTAACTTTCAACACTTTGTATTTATACTCCACGTTTCTTTTTAAATAAATAACTTGTAGTGAACTTTCGGCTCTATATTTCACCACCCAGCCTTACAACAATCACCCTCCAGACTTATGCTAATTATCCGCCAATCGTTTAATTAAACAATTTCAATATACTCCGGCCCCACCTATATATATCAATAACCAATCAAACACTC